>CM017569.1:31873842-32448842 GCA_007844125.1 Sinonovacula constricta | reverse complement strand
CAGGACATACTGACTGGACTGACTGACAGGACATACTGACTGGACTGACAGACAGGACATACTGACAGGACTGACTTACATGACATACTGACAGGAGTGACTGACAGGACATACTGACTGGACTGACTGACAGGACATACTGACTGGACTGACTGTCTGGACATACAGACTGGACTGACTGTCTGGACATACTGAGAGGACTGACTGACAGGACATACTGAGTGGACTGACTGACAGGACATACTGACTGGACTGACTGTCTGGACATTCTGACTGGACAGACTGACAGAACATACTGACTGGACTGACTGGCTGGACTGACTGACAGGACATAATGACAGGAGTGACTGACAGAACATACAGACTGGACTGACTGACATGACATACTGACTGGACTGACTGACATGACATACTGACTGGACTGACTCACAGAACATACTGACTGGACTGACTGACATGACATACTGACTGGACTGACTCACAGAACATACAGACTGGACTGACTGACAGGACAAACTGACTGGACTGACTGACAGGACATACTGACTGAACTGACTGACAGGACATGCTGACTGGACTGACTGAACATGCTGACAGGACATACTGACTGTCTGGACTGACTGACAGGACATACTGACTGTCTGGACTGACTGAAAGGACATACTGACTGGACTGACTGACTGGACATACTGACTGGACTGACTGACATGACATACTGACTGGACTGACTGACAGGACAAACTGACTGAACTGACTTACAGGACATACTGACTGGACTGACTGGCAGGACATACTGACTGGACTGACTGACTGGACTGACTCACAGAACATACAGACTGGACTGACTGACAGGACAAACTGACTGGACTGACTGACAGGACATACTTACTGGACTGACTGACAGGACATACTGACTGGACTGACTGAACATGCTGACAGAACATAATGACTGGGCTGACTCACAGAACATACAGACTAGACTGACTGACAGGACAAACTGACAATACTGACTGACAGGACATACTGACTGGACTAACTGACAGGACATACTGACTGGACTGACTGACAGGACATACTGACTGAACTGACTTACAGGGCATACTGACTGGACTGACTGGCTGAACATACTGATTGGATTGACTGTCATGACATACTGACTGGACTGACTGTCTGGACATACTGACTGGACTCACTGGCTGGCCTGACTGACAGGACATACTGACTGGACTGACTGTCTGGACATACTGACTGGACTGACTGAACATACTGACTGGACTGACTGTCTGGACCGACTGACTGGACTGACTGACAGGACATACTGACTGGACTGACTGACTGGACATACTGACTGGACTGACTGGACTGACTGACTGAAGATACTTTCTGAACTGACTGACAGGACTGACTGACTGTACTGACTGACAGGACTGACTGACAAGACTGACTGTCTGGACATTCTGACTGGACTGACTGAAAGGACATACTGACTGGACTGACTGACAGGACTGACTGACTGAACATACTGACAGGACTGACTGACTGGACTGACTGTCTGGACATACTGACTGGACTGACTGTCTGGACATACTGACTGGACTGACTGACAGGACATACTGACTGGACTGACTGTCTGGACATACTGACTGGACTGACTGACAGGACATACTGACTGGACTGACTGTCTGGACATTCTGGACTGACTGACTGGACTGACTGTCTGGACCGACTGACTGGACTGACTGACAGGACATACTGACTAGACTGACTGACAGGACTGACTGACAAGACTGACTGTCTGGACATACTGACTGGACTGACTGACTGAACATACTGACAGGACTGACTGACTGGACTGACTGTCTGGACATACTGACTGGACTGACTGACTGAACATACTGACAGGACTGACTGACTGGACTGACTGTCTGGACATACTGACTGGACTGACTGACTGAACATACTGTCTGAACTGACTGACAGGACTGACTGACTTGACTGACTGACAGGACATACTGACTGGACTGACTGACTGGACATACTGACTGGACTGACTGGACTGACTGACTGAACATACTTTCTGAACTGACTGACAGGACTGACTGACTGGACTGACTGACAGGACTGACTGACAAGACTGACTGTCTGGACATTCTGACTGGACTGACTGAAAGGACATACTGACTGGACTGACTGACAGGACTGACTGACAAGACTGACTGTCTGGACATTCTGACTGGACTGACTGAAAGGACATACTGACTGGACTGACTGACAGGACTGACTGACAAGACTGACTGTCTGGACATTCTGATTGGACTGACTGAAAGGACATACTGACTGGACTGACTGACAGGACTGACTGTCTGAACATTCTGACTGGACTGACTGAAAGGACATACTGAGTGGACTGATTGTCTGGACATTCTGACTGGACTGACTGAAAGGACATACTGACTGGACTGACTGACAGGACTGACTGTCTGGACATTCTGACTGGACTGACTGACAGGACATACTGACTGGACTGACTGTCTGGACATACTAGCTGGACTGACTGACAAGACATACTGACTGGACTGACTGTCTGGACATTCTGACTGGACAGACTGACAGAACATACTGACTGGACTGACTGGCTGGACTGACTGACAGGACATAATGGCAGGAGTGACTGACAGAACATACAGACTGGACTGACTGACATGACATACTGACTGGACTGACTGACATGACATACTGACTGGACTGACTCACAGAACATACTGACTGGACTGACTGACATGACATACTGACTGGACTGACTCACAGAACATACAGACTGGACTGACTGACAGGACAAACTGACTGGACTGACTGACAGGACATACTGACTGGACTGACTGACAGGACATACTGACTGGACTGACTGAACATGCTGACAGGACATACTGACTAGAATGACTGGCAGGACATACTGACTGGACTGACTGACTGGACATACTGACTGGACTGACTGGACTGACTGACTGAACATACTTTCTGAACTGACTGACAGGACTGACTGACTGGACTGAATGACAGGACTGACTGACAAGACTGACTGTCTGGACATTCTGACTGGACTGACTGAAAGGACATACTGACTGGACTGACTGACAGGACTGACTGACAAGACTGACTGTCTGGACATTCTGACTGGACTGACTGAAAGGACATACTGACTGGACAGACTGACAGGACTGACTGAAAAGACTGACTGTCTGGACTTTCTGACTGGACTGACTGAAAGGACATACTGACTGGACTGACTGACAGGACTGACTGTCTGAACATTCTGACTGGACTGACTGAAAGGACATACTGAGTGGACTGATTGTCTGGACATTCTGACTGGACTGACTGAAAGGACATACTGACTGGACTGACAGACAGGACTGACTGTCTGGACATTCTGACTGGACTGACTGACAGGACATACTGACTGGACTGACTGTCTGGACATACTAGCTGGACTGACTGACAAGACATACTGACTGGACTGACTGTCTGGACATTCTGACTGGACAGACTGACAGAACATACTGACTGGACTGACTGGCTGGACTGACTGACAGGACATAATGACAGGAGTGACTGACAGAACATACAGACTGGACTGACTGACATGACATACTGACTGGACTGACTGACATGACATACTGACTAGACTGACTCACAGAACATACTGACTGGACTGACTGACATGACATACTGACTGGACTGACTCACAGAACATACAGACTGGACTGACTGACAGGACAAACTGACTGGACTGACTGACAGGACATACTTACTGGACTGACTGACAGGACATACTGACTGGACTGACTGAACATGCTGACAGAACATACTGACTGGACTGACTCACAGAACATACAGACTGGACTGACTGACAGGACAAACTGACAATACTGACTGACAGGACATACTGACTGGACTGACTGACAGAACATACTGACTGGACTGACTGACAGGACATACTGACTGAACTGACTTACAGGGCATACTGACTGGACTGACTGGCTGAACATACTGATTGGATTGACTGTCATGACATACTGACTGGACTGACTGTCTGGACATACTGACTGGACTGACTGGCTGGCCTTACTGACAGGACATACTGACTGGACTGACTGTCTGGACATTCTGGACTGACTGACTGGACTGACTGTCTGGACCGACTGACTGGACTGACTGACAGGACATACTGACTAGACTGACTGACAGGACTGACTGACAAGACTGACTGTCTGGACATACTGACTGGACTGACTGACTGAACATACTGACAGGACTGACTGACTGGACTAACTGACAGGACATACTGACTGGACTGACTGACTGGACATACTGACTGGACTGACTGACAGAACATACTGACTGGACTGACTGACAGGACATACTGACTGGACTGACTGTCTGGACTGACTGACTAGACTGACTGTCTGGACATTCTGACTGGACTGACTGAAAGGACATACTGACTGGACTGACTGACAGGACTGACTGTCTGAACATTCTGACTGGACTGACTGAAAGGACATACTGAGTGGACTGATTGTCTGGACATTCTGACTGGACTGACTGAAAGGACATACTGACTGGACTGACTGACAGGACTGACTGTTTGTACATTCTGACTGGACTGACTGACTGACAGGACATACTGACTGGACTGACTGTCTTGACATACTAGCTGGACTGACTGACAAGACATACTGACTGGACTGACTGTCTGGACATTCTGACTGAACAGACTGACAGAACATACTGACTGGACTGACTGGCTGGACTGACTGACAGGACATAATGACAGGAGTGACTGACAGAACATACAGAGTGGACTGACTGACATGACATACTGACTGGACTGACTGACATGACATACTGACTGGACTGACTCACAGAACATACTGACTGGACTGACTGACATGACATACTGACTGGACTGACTCACAGAACATACAGACTGGACTGACTGACAGGACAAACTGACTGGACTGACTGACAGGACATACTGACTGGACTGACTGACAGGACATACTGACTGGACTGACTGACAGGACATACTGACTGGACTGACTGACAGGACATACTGACTGAACATGCTGACAGGACATACTGACTGGACTGACTGAACATGCTGACAGGACATACTGACTGTCTGGACTGACTGACAGGACATACTGACTGTCTGGACTGACTGACAGGACATACTGACTGGACTGACTGACTGGACATACTGACTGGACTGACTGACAGGACATACTGACTGGACTGACTGACAGGACAAACTGACTGGACTGACTGACAGGACATACTGACTGGACTGACTGACAGGACATACTGACTGGACTGACTGACAGGACAAACTGACTGGACTGACTGACTGGACATACTGACTGGACTGACTGACTGGACATACTGACTGGACTGACTGACAGGACATACTGACTGGACTGACTGACAGGACAAACTGACTGGACTGACTGACAGGACATACTGACTGGACTGACTGACAGGACATACTGACTGGACTGACTGACAGGACATACTGACTGGACTGACGGTCTGGACTGACTGACAAGACTGACTGTCTGGACATTCTGACTGGACTGACTGAAAGGACATACTGACTTGACTGACTGACAGTACTGACTGTCTGAACATTCTGACTGGACTGACTGAAAGGACATACTGAGTGGTCTGATTGTCTGGACATTCTGACTGGACTGACTGAAAGGACATACTGAGAGGACTGACTGGACTGACTGACAGGACTGACTTTCTGGACATTCTGACTGGACTGACTGACTGACAGGACATACTGACTGGACTGACTGTCTGGACATACTAGCTGGACTGACTGACAAGACATACTGACTGGACTGACTGACAGGACTGACTTTCTGACAGGACATACTGACTGGACTGATTGTCTGGACATACTAGCTGGACTGACTGAATGACAGGACATACTGACTGGACTGACTGTCTGGACATACTGTCTGGACTGACTGACAGGACATACTGACTGGACTGACTGACAGGACATACTGACTAGACTGACTGACAGGACATACTGACTGGACTGACTGACAGGACATACTGACTAGACTGACTGACAGGACATACTGACTAGACTGACTGACAGGACATACTGACTGGACTGACTGACAGGACATTCTGACTAGACTGACTGACAGGACATACTGACTGGACTGACTGACAGGACATTCTGACTGGACTGACTGACAGGACATACTGACTAGAATGACTGACAGGACATACTGACTGGACTGACTGACAGGACATTCTGACTGGACTGACTGTCTGGACATACTGACTGACAGGACATACTGACTGGACTGACTGACAGGACATACTGAGTAGACTGACTGACAGGACATACTGACTGGACTGACTGACAGGACATTCTGACTGGACTGACAGTCTGGACATACTGACTGGACTGACTTTCTGGACATACTGTCTGGACTGACTGACAGGACATACTGACTGGACTGACTGACAGGACATACTGACTAGACTGACTGACAGGACATACTGACTGGACTGACTGGCTGAACATACTGACTGGACTGACTGACAGGACATACTAACTGGACTGACTGACAGGACATACTGACTGGACTGACTGACAGGACATACTGACTGGACTGACTGACAGGACATACTGTCTGGACTGACTGACAAGACTGACTGTCTGGACTGACTGTCTGGACTGACTGACAGGACTGGCTGACAGGACATTCTGACTGGACTGACTGACTGAACATACTGACTTGACGGGGTGTCTTAATAGTTATTTAGCTACGATTTCAGGTATCATGTGCTTCAGTTTAAGTAGTAAATGGTATATGAATTCCTACAAACATCTAAATGTCAAATTGCGTTATGTCGTATATACCTTTTCTCTCTTTTTATTGAAAACAACAACAACAACATGCACAAAGTACCTTTGACGCTCTTCCACATTTAAATTAATATATGTTATTCGGTAATAATTTGAACAAAAGAAAAACACCACATCCAGGGGCGTGCCTGCCGTTACGCACTTACGCACGTGCGTACAGTGGCTTCCAGAATTTGAAAAAATAAAAACGCCAAAAAGCGAATAAAAATCGTCGCCTAACCCGGGTTAGGCACTACGTGTAAGATCTAGTGGTTTTCATCATTCAAATAAATATTATAATTTAAGATTTTGTACAACTTTTTCTGTAATCAATGAGGTATTTTGGCCTTCTGCTATAAAACAGTTCTGTGCACTGTTCGCCTTTGACCTGCATGTATTCATTATTGAATCTTGACAGTGTTGTTTTTTTTATAATTTCGCATCCATGAGTGCGTGTATATATATACATACGTTTGAAACTTTTTTCATCGCTGTTCATTCTAAACATGTCTATTGTTCTGATTATGTAACTGCCATTTATTTAGATATTTGATCACGGTTTAATTACAAATGTCTAACTTACATCCATTTTTTTTGTTTGACTATATACATATATAGTCTTAATTTTACTACTATTACTTGTTTTCAGGAAAAAAAATGTTTTGTATACATCATAAGGCGTTGTAAAGACACCTGAAAAAGTATGACGTATTTTCTATTTCAAGTGATAGTTATTGGCAATTTTTTATGTTTAAAAAACGTCCGAGAATGCAGCTACGGCGTTATGTATTAAAAAAAAATTTCCGGGGGAGCATGCCCCCGGACCCCCCTACCAGGAGTGCGTATACACAAAAGTCGTCTAGGCACGCCCCTGACATCATGCTTATTATTTTGTTTTCAGGCAAAATCCGTAAACAAATATTTTGTAACCATTCTCTGTCGTATTTATGTGTCTGTGTTGACTGCACCCAGAGAAAAGCCTACTCAAATGTACATGTGATTAAATGTGCCAAATGACAAGAAAACGCGTGCTTCAATGACATTTAACTTCAAGTTTCTGAAATATTCAGTTAATACTATTCTTATCTGTTCAAAATCCTTCACTGAATTTATGCACTTTATCGTTGCAGAAAATAATCTGACATGGTAATGAAGTTTATTTAGACTAAACGTTTGACATACATCAGACATGAGACCAGATATTTACGTCCTGTTGATTATGTTATGCTCTTTATAAGCATATGCTCCGGTTGTACCAATTTTACCAAATATAAACTGCAAAACTAGCAAATATATTAACAAAAGAAAATAATAATATGAAACAGTCTCATGAAATATGTCAAACTTGAGAAAAACAACTGTTTTTTTTTTTTTGCATAATATATTGTCAAATTATTATATTGTATTTGACATCGCATATATTTTACTATACAGTGAATATGATATAAGAACATGATTAATTGTTTAAAAAAAATTGTGCGCAGCCCATTCAAAGAGATAGTTTAGAAAATACTATAAGTCATATTTTTATTGTGCATTTAAATACTTTGTAAAAATGGAAAAATGCTTGGAAATATACAGAAAAAGTATGGGACCCTATGGTCAGGAAAATGGTTATAACCAAACCATGAGTCAATATTTGTATCATCAAGATTTTCTTTTCTTTTTGTGTGTGTGCTTCTGTATAAAAATGTTTTGTAAATTTTCTTGTTTTTTGTTATTATTGTTGTTTTTAATATCAGTTATTAATAAAGGCTGCTTACTTTACAGTACACTGTAACTATTGTAAGAATATTTTGTAAAGGATAATACAAAAATAGAAAGATTGAAAACAAATTTTTAGATATGGATTTTAGAATTTTCAAGAAATATCACTAGCACTGATTTTTGTCGATGGAGTTTTACCACAGTTTTTTCAAATAATAATAAAACTGTATCTATTTACATTCTTTTCTCATTTATTTTGTTATATAATTATTGCTTCGTGTTATATATGTCAGTTTAAAGTTTAAATCATGAATAAATTTTGCAATTCACTATTAAAAATGCAATAACTTATGTGTAGATTTGCATTATTCCATTTGCAAATTGCATGAAACACATGTATAACCCCTAGGCTTGTGTCATTACTATAAAAAAAGTTTGTAATCATACTTTTTTCGGTCTGGGTACTTTTAACTACAATATATGAAGAAAATATAAAATAATATAGAAAAAGATTATACTGAAGAAATAGTCTTTAATTCACAACAGTTGTGGGGTTTTTTAATTTAAATCATTGCTACATTTTTTAATATGTGGCATTGAAATCATATGGAAAAATCATACAATGAAAAAGTAGGATTAAAGAATCTTACATTCAAATAAATTTATATTGAAAGAATCTTTCTTTCAAAGGAATTCATATTTTACTTAATCCCTTACTTTATTAACACATATGTTAACCTTTAGACCAAATATTATTTTTGCCCAAAAAATTGTAATTTTCACTTGACGTTTTGACAACTTCTTGTGTTTATTTAATAATTCTAGTTAGATAATGTTTTACAGCGGCCTTGAAAGAAAGCAATGCAAGGTGGATAAATAAATCTATTATCTTTAAAGTACAGACCCTAAAGCTATAAAGTATTATAAATAGTTTAAAATCATAGTATGTGCTTCCTGGAAAATACGTGCCCAACAACAGCCTGCAATTTTACATTTAAATAATACTATTCAGAGGGATCGCGGGGAAAATATATATCCTGAATACAGAAGTAAACACTGATGTGATAACGTGATAGTGCAGATTATGACATGTTTAAAGGATGTATAATGGTATGTAGAAGTTTGATGATGTTTTGATTATTAGTTGTGGATTAATTATGCTTTGCTCAAGATGCAAAATAAAAGCTGGTCACCTTAATTATACCTTTATGTCATGGTTTACTTTAAATTCCATGTCTTAGCATAATGGAAATTATATGCATATTTGTAACAATGTCGTTTAACAAAGGAATATTACTTGTGTTGTTTCGAATGAAGTGATGGTTGTAAAAAATAAAACAATCCTCATAGACTAGATAAAACGATTTCCATAAAATACTACTTTGAACAAACATTTGTTATTATTATCTATTATAAATAATCGCATTTTTTATTCATGTGTTTTGTGTGTTGCTGTTGGAAGTCTTGGATGTGAAGGGTTTTGTCTTTCTTTTTTTGTTATCCACTTTAAAAACATTAAGCCAGATAGTGATAAGTGCCATACTATATCAACCTACATTTTTAGATGACAACCTGTATCCTGCAAACCAAGTTAGTTTTCAGCCACTCCGAAATATCAATATTAAACTGAAGCTCTAACTTCAGTGCAAAAATGTCTCTAAAATATTTTATTTTATGCACATTATAATATTAGATTAACAAAAACTCGGCGATTAAATGATAATCGATTAACAGGATATAAGCAACACATTCTCTCCTCTCTCTCTCTCTCTTTCCTTCTCTCTCTCTCTCTCTCTCTCTCTCTATCTATCTCTATCTCTGTGTGTGTGTGTCTCTCTCTCCTCTCTGTCTCTCCTTCTCTGTCTCTCTGTCTCTCTGTCTCTCTGTCTCTCTGTCTCTCTGTCTCTCTCTCTCTCTCTCTCTTTCTCTCTCTTGTAGCGACCTCTCCTTTTTGCATCTCTTATTCTTATTTCCCTCTGTCTTTGTTTGGTATTACATTTTTCTCTAAGTCTCCACGGTTATCTAAGTCCGTATACTTAACATATGTTATATATGGCGAGAGAGAAAGAGCGATACATAGATAGATATACAATAATGTAGTAACAATGATAATGTGGCAACGGTTATAAACCATTGACATCGTTTGATGATTTAATTAGAGGCAAATCATGCGTGAACTTAAGCCAAGTTGCACAGTCATTCGAATATATATTATTTATAAATATATATAGCGATACTAAGTAACTGCCGTATAATAAAGCATAATTGGTGAAAAGGTTCGCTAATTAATTTAACAACTTAAAATGACATGTCGCAGCAGGCGGATAAAATGTCTTAAAGATCAGTTTATTTAGAGTGAAATGTCATCTTGATGGGTTCTTCTTCATTGAAGAATGTTTAATTCAGTTAAGAATTTAAAATTGGGGTAATTTATTATGCTGCGACACCATATCACCTTTGGTCTCTCCATCTATGAGAAATATTTCAGCTGACATAAAATTGAGCAAAAGATGTTTAGCACTTTACCGAAATGTTCGTCAGAAGGATACTATATTTCAAAAAGCTCGTGGTTTGTGGGTATAGTTTTAAAAGTCACGAAATGTTTTAAACGTATATGCTGATCACATTTTTAAAGTTAAAATAAAAGGCATGAGAGAACATAATTATGGTATAATCATGGTATAGCAGACACTAAAAGACAATTTCTAGGACAAGAAAATGTTAATGCTAATCGTGAGTAAATACCAGTCCTTTGGTACTTGAATTTCTAGCAAAAGATTCTTCAAGGTAAAATGGTATTTAATAAAAAGACATAAAATAGCATAAAATAATACAATATTATACATTGATAGTTCTGAGGCCCTTCACATATATGCCACAAACAAAGGCTCTCTGTCTCTGTCTCTCTGTCTCTCTCTGTCTCTGTCTCTCTGTCTCTGTCTGTCTCTGTCTCTCTGTCTCTCTGTCTCTCTGTGTCTCTCTCTCTCTCTCTCACTGTCTCTCTGTCTCTGCCTCTATCTCTCTTTCCTTTCTCTCTCTCTCTCTCTCTCTCTCTCTCTCTCTCTCTCTCTCTCTCTCTCTCTGTGATTCTGTCTCCCTCTATGTCTGTCTCTTTCATTTTGTCACTGTCTGTGTGTATGTCTCGCTCTCTCTCTCTCTCTCTCTCTTTCTGACTCTCTGTCAGTCTCTGTCAGTCTCTGTCTGTCTGTCTGTCTGTCTGTCTGTCTGTCAGTCTGTCTGTCTGTCTGTCTGTCTGTCTGTCTGTCTGTCTGTCTGTCTGTCTGTCTGTCTGTCTGTCTGTCTGTCTGTCTGTCTGTCTCCTCTCTCTATATATATGAATAAAATAATTGTCATATTCTGATTATCTTTAATACAACACAAGACTTGAAAAAACTTTTTTTAATTTTTGAAAATAAATTAAAGTCCATAAAAACAAATGTGAGATAAAATATAATAAATTTACGTTTAGTGTTAAGTGTTTGTTTGTGTGTGTATGTTTGTGTGTGTGTGCGTGCGTGCGTGCGTGCGTGCGTATGTGTGTGTGTGTGTGAGAGAGAGTGTGTTTGTGGATGTGTGTGTGTCTGTGTGTGTCTGTGTGGGTGTCTGTGTGTGTGTGTGTGTGTGTGTCTGTATCTGTGTATGTGTTAAATTATATTATAGTTTACAAACAGAGGATACGACTTTATAAAATTGTCTGTAGTGTCTTGCTTAATCTATCTTAGGAACCTCCGTTGTACAAGAGACTCGTCTGTGCTAATTGTTTTCCACCGGGACTGTCTATACAGGGGTTATTCAATGACTGTCCTAGACACGGAGAGAGCTGAACAGACTTTCAATGAGAGTATTTACCAGAGTTCATTCAACGTTGGCTAAACTTGCAGACTCCAAATGCAAAACAGCAACATCCGATCCTTATCAGACACCTCCCAAATTTTACGATTTGTAGTAAACGTAACAAACTGATTAGAACTGGGCATGAAAAGTGTTAGCATGCAAACCATTTGATCAAACATCTCCCAGATAAAGCTTCTGGCTGATATGAATGCTTCAAATTCGCAAAGTATATTGTCATCAGTAAACTGTGCGCACCACAATTGAAGTGTTTGAAAGAAGAATTCTAACTTGAAAAACATAATTATACCAGAAAATATCACGTTATTGAGTTTGCAGAAACTACATGGTTGGTAGTTTTTAGCACACTTAAACACTAAAAGAGACTTTGCCATAGCATAACATACATAAACATTTTACTAAAAGTGCTTATGAATGTTGTTTAACTAGGTTTTAATTGCCTTCTCTAACAGCACAATAACAATAGCAAACTTCTGAAATGATGATAAAAACGAATAAAACAACAGCGGATAATGATTCCTTTGTACCATTATTCTTCCTTTGGCAACGTATTCTATGACACAATATTAAAGGTCGCAAACATCGCTCTAAAGGGAGACAACATCGTAATAGAGCCGTCTGACAACACAATACACCAAAAAACCGACATGATTAAACACAGACTTGTTTGACTTCCCAAAATATCTAAGCTAAGAAGGAAAGACAAGAGAGAGAAAGAAGGGGAAAAAAGAACTAACCTTTATCTTCCTTCTTTGCGACAAGTAAGCAGTCATAAAAATGGATCTACTTCAAGAAGGCAAAAATACTAGCCAGAAATCGATCTTGGTCAGAAGCTGTTTTCCTATCATTCATCCCACAAACCTTCAGCTATATAAAGTACTTCGGTTCCAGACACCACAAAGGATGATAATGGTTTAGTTGATTGGCCCATGTGATGAGAGTAGAGAAGAAACTTTGTGACAGGAAGATGTTGAATGACCAAGACCTTAGTGATTTTTGCAGCCACCGGAACTGGCAAACAACAAACCTCTCTGTGGAAATAGACTGTAAGGGTTTCCCTGCACAATCACTAGTGATTCTTGGAGCACAAGCCAACAATGGTCTTTCTAGAAGGGCTACAGACCATGCGCTCAGTAAGGCTGCCAAAAGAGCATCCTGTTGGCAATGGAGTGGCACAGAAATCATCACAGACATGCCGATAACCGCCGCTGCCCTACCAACGGGAGAGTGTGCATAGATAAATGGCAGACATTCAGGCCAATATTGGCACTTGGATAACGATTTCTTGTACCATATAATGCAACTTTACCAAAGATTTATGTTTTACAAGTGTACATCGTTTCACAAAGGCATGAATCATTTTAAAAAATCACATGATTCAACATACAGCAACATACAGTTATTAGATCTTTACATAGACAATCTGGCGCTTTTGAAGATTTCTTTGAGGAATGTCAGTCATTCTGAATTTAAGAAGGTATCTATCACCAGAAAAAAATCATGTCTATTATTTTTAGAAAAGAGAAGGGGAATTCCTTCTTTGCTGTCTCCAACAAACTTGGAAAATATAATTTTAAAACTTGTGAACATTTATCAATCCTTGCGCGTCTTGAAGTAAGAAAAAACAGTCAATGAACGGTAATGCGTCAGCTACTTAAAAAAGGTCAACAACCCACAAAAGTATCAAACATTTGACTTGGATGAAAAAAGTTAATTATAGAAACAAAATCTTCTTTATTTCCGTGCATTTAATATCGACTTTTTTGCTCTATTTCAAAGGACTGAACATTCACCCAAAATATGCACAAAATCATAAATGTCTTAAATATGTGTTTTTCAAAAATAATATCACTTGAATTAAAGTGTATCCATATGCAAAGTTGTACGAAGTTGTAATCTAAATAAACTGGATAAACGGAAAGTAAAATTCCTTTAACGACAATTAAGGCATAGGAAAATAAAATATCGGATACAAAATGTATTTGGGTTTAACGATAAGATACAGTTTATACTCACTGGGACATAACCCGCCATGAGAAAACCTGTTATATGTAGATGATGTTTTTCAATAACTTTATGCAAAACCTGTTTATGAACATATACTTATTGCCTGTGTAAACGTCTTCCCAGCACATTACACTCATTAAATTTAATAGCAGAGTAAATTGTCAAAAGGAAGTCAAACTAAGTACTTAAAAGTTAACTTTCGAGGGCCTTAATTAAAATGTCAGTTCCATTGTTAGTGGCATGATCACAGATTTTTAAAAAAAAAACCTTACATGAATATCCTGATTTGTGTTGGGATGCAGTCGTACAAATACAATTGAATTTTCTATGTACGATCGATCTTGAAGTCAATTTTATCAATGTTAGGCTTGGTATGCATTTTACGAAGCAGACCCCTAGACTCCTTTTCTATATAGTTTCATATAATGTTCTGCATCGACAGACTAGTATTGTCAGTTGCGTTTGCAATTTAAATACATTGTTAATGACTGTTGGGATTATATCCGTGGAACTTTTTTGTTTTTAACTTGAATACAACTGTGTTACATGTATCAATGTTGGGAAAATTTCGTACCAGACAAACGCACTCTAGAGACGTTTCCTATAGTCAATTAAAAACAGCACGAAGATTTGTTGACCAAATTGTTTGTATCGAGACAAACTACTTATCTTAAGGTATTACCTGTCGTCGATAAAAGTCAACTGAAAGATAATGAATTAAGGTATTTGCTTTAAACAAAAATAATACATCTAATGGTAAGGTATTATACGGAGGCAAATGTAATCATTTGTAAACAAATTATTTTGCATATAGTTTATGCGCATATTATTAAAACATGCATTATTTAACATAACTGACTATTTTATCCTTTCTGTCGCCGGTATTTTATAGTATATCACATTGACTAAATGACTAAAAATTGATTATTATTATTATAATTATTATTATTATTATTATTATTATTATTATTATTATTATTATTATTATTATTATTATTATTATTATTACTTTTGTAATTATTATGGACATTCATGAAATTTCGACATACTATTACGTTGTTACATTTTCGTGCCAACGTTGTTACAGTTTGTGCAGCCATTGTTACATTTCATGCCGCCATTGCTCCAGTGTGTGCCGCCGTGTTTACATTTCGTGCCACCGTTGTTACAGTTTGTGCCGCCGTTTTTACATTTCGTGCCACCGTTGTTACAGTGTGTGCTGCCGTTTTTACATTTCGTGCCACCGTTGCTACAGTGTGTGCCGCCGTGTTTACATTTCGTGCCACCGTTGTTACAGTGTGTGCCGCCGTTTTCACATTTCATGCCAACGTTGTTACAGTTTGTGCAGCCATTGTTACTTTTCATGCCGCCGTTGCTACAGTTTGTGCCGCCGTTTTTTACATTTCGTGCCACCGTTGTTACAGTGTGTGCCGCCGTATTTTACATTTCGTGCCAACGTTGTTACAGTTTGTGCAGCCATTGTTACATTTCATGCCACCGTTGTTACAGTGTGTGCCGCCGTTTTTACATTTCGTGCCGCCGTTGTAACAGTTGGTGCCGATTTGCTACATTTTCTTTAAATTCTTTTTTTGGTCAAAAAGTCTTTAATATAGTATCGATGTGTAACATATCATGTCGATTGTTACATTTGATGTCGTTGCTGTATATAGTAGTGTAACAGACGGAATCAAACACAAACATTACAACATCTTGTTGATTTGTCAGAAGAATTTCAAACAGACTGGCAGTCAGAAAAATAGATATACTGGAATAAATGCGAGGTAAAGAAATAAAAATCAATTTAGGAACGCATCACGTTTCATATTTGCATCAGATGTTTCTGCATATTAGTTAGAGTCACTTCTTATAAGTTTTCTTGTTTGTGGTTGCCTCACATTTTTAAATACAAATAAACTGTTCAAACGTGTTGAAACTATCCAAGTGAAATTCAGCAGGGAATTGTCATCATTCTCAGAACTATAGAAAGCATATTAGTACAAACAAAATAAAAACAATAAGTATATGGAATAGAAATATGTCAATAATACTATCGAGAAGTTAAAGAATGTGTCTGCCAGCTTAATGATGACTTTAAACGATTTTTTTAAAAATATAGGGCTACATAAATCTTCTTTGAAATATGAGATTATCTTATTTATTAATGATTTTTAAGATAAAAAGAGCTTTAGAACTAATCAGATTTTTTCTTACATATTATATTCGCCAACTTTTTAATTTAACTCACAGCTGGCCCGCTCAGTAATATCATCACATGCTTAGAAAAAATGGAATTTAGATACCACGAGCAGGCAAATAATTACTGAGATATTAACTATATGCAAACATATGTTACACATACACATTCTTAGAGCATCGTGTTTTACTATCTCTCGTTATCTTGCTTTATAGAACAAACCATTTTCATATATCAGTCAATGCGTCGTATAGCTTTATGGTAATTGAACATTGTGCTGAAAGCCTACAAGTTTATATCAGTAGAAATAACAGACATATTCCCTGTATATGTTGTTTTCGCATGTTTTCTATGTTTTATTCATTACTTAATGAGAATGACGCGTAATTTAATAAACATTGTTGATGTTAGAAACATTCCTACAATCTAAGTCTTCAGGAAAGGATAGGTATCTCATTATTTACGGTTATGTGACTGCTAAAATGCAAACCTTTCGGAAGGCATGTGGGAAATAAATGGCCTCGTGAAAATAATACGAAATTCACAACACTGTCTATAAATTCTTTTCCACTATTGATTCTACTAATTTAATAGAATTTAATTGACAAATATAACAAAAAATATTATGTTTGACAATAATAGAGTATATAACATCATCGACATTTAACTTGATGTATATATAGGTACACATTACGATCGTAATGCATATAATTTTCGTAAAAAGATCTAAATCTAAAACTATTATAAAATTCATCGAGGCAGCACGAGAGTGATTTCACAAACTGCAATAACCTTGCGATCAAGCGTGATAAAATGGTTTACCGTTAGTATTTTAGTTACAAGGTCACATTTTTATCTGTCCTGTTTTGTTTCATTTATGGTCATATTACGCATGTCATCACATTACTTTTGTTTTTGTCTCAATACCTAAGATATTCGTTTACGTTTTGTCATAATACAGTCCTTTTTATTGATTTATTTCTATTTTCATTTCTATATATTTTGCAAAATGAAAAAAAAATTCTAGTTATTTGTTATAAATAAAGTTAAAATAAATTATACAATAAGACACAACACAAGAAAGAAGGAAGCAACCACATTTGTTCTATTATTTCTTGCACAATGAAATATTTTACAAAGTCCTATGAGCATTGCAACTTATACCAAACTCCGAAAAGGCACAGAAAAAAGGTATTTCACATGCAAGCCAAGCGAAAAGTAAGAATGAATTTTCGTCATTTAACGAAAATAGCAAACCCGACAGTTACCGCCTGGGAACGGTCAGTCAGCAATATGGACCGATTGGGGTGCTTAAATCGGTTTTACAGAGCTCTAATCTCGAACTTCCTGATGAGTTTCTCAAATGCAATCAATAAGCAGCAATATATTAACATTCCAAATGTATATATTTATCAAAAATAACAATTATAGTGTCTTACTCAATGTCTAACTTCGTTTTTGAAAGCAAGCTAATGCGTGCCCCCTGATACATTTATAACTTAAAATATATGGATTTTAAGCAAACTTAGCAACTAAATCTATATGAAACAACAAAATGAACTGCAATCTGTATGTCCATCAGGCTGCTGTGTCTCGGCTTGCTTTGTTAGGTACTGTTCGAGTTATTGGTCGTAAACTTACTGAAGGATTAATAAACATAACCATATAATCTGTTATATATATACATATACGGCTTGCGGATCCGGAGGTCGCGGTTTCAAACCAATATAAAGACTAAAGTTGGTAGTTGTGACTTCCCTCCTAACGCTCGAGACTAAGGGGACAGCATTACGCCTGACTCGTCAGTGTCAGTATAATGGAACGGCCGGGTTCAGTCTCTGGGCACCTCATATGTGCCCTTGTGCTACAATGATAGAAATGTCGCTGCACAGTATCGGAAAAAATGCCGGCAAATCCTATCCTATCCTTATATCCATATTGTTTACTTTGTTTTATATTTAACATATATAATGACATGTTGGTTGTGGTTGTAGTATGCGACCTATTGAACCCAAGTCTAGTTTGTTTGTTGTTGTTTTCTTGAAATTAACGAAGTGCAAAACTTGAAAAGAACCGATTGTGATCCCAAACCATAAAACCACATCGTGATACCTGTCTATATTAGTGCTCTATTATCCATTGGACACACTACTAAGATATGATTCATTTAGAAATACCAATTTAGCATATTTCTGGTCGCTCAAGTTACTTTTTGCTGTTAAAACAAAGTTTACATTTGACTTGAAAAGATACAGTTAGGAATATGCTTTAACACTGTAACTTGACGTTCCGACCCAATCTGCCTCTTTTAAAACTTTGAGATGTTTTCATTCTGCTGCTATTTAAAAATTCATAAGACGAAGATTTAAACATCGTTTTGTGGGGAGTATCCATTAACGCAATAGATATTTTCTTACTTGTACTTGGAACATGTCGACTGTTTCACACAGTCTTCATGCTCCTGTTTATGTCTGTTCACTAGGTGACTTTGGGGCTTAACTTGAGACCTTGTCAACGAACATAACATATACATATTTTTAACTAGACATCTTTTAAAGAACAAACTTCTAATCAGGTTCAGTCTATAATGCACCGAAAACGAGCACAAGGCCAAATAAGCCATACAGTAAGATATGCATAGTCGTGTAAAAAACATCAAGTATATGTATATAACAGGTTTTCTACTTACATCATTTCATAATGCTAATGACTTGTCTGTTGTTGACCGTCGTGGCATTTATGACGTCATTATATGGTTCTTATAATATATCAGCGCTTGTACTGCTTTATTTTATTTTAAACTACTCTCTCATTTGGAATATTTTGGTTGCCGAGGCTTTTATCTACTGTACATATGTTGTTTTATTAATAGTTATTTTGTGTGTACATATGTTCACTATATCTGTTTTAACTCCCGATGCAGGTGCTTACTGTTAGTTGTGTCACTTTGACGGGATATTTTTATTTACACTGTTTGTTTGATAGAAAAACCTTCAGGAAGTGCGAGGTTGGAGCGCTCCACAAACCAGGTTTAAGCACCCCAGTTTGGCCCTTTTGCCGACTGACCGTTCCAAGGCGGTAACTGATGTTTTTTCTTTTTGTGTGTTATGTCTCGTCTCTGTGTTTTTTGTCACATTTACATTTACCTTGTTTGCCTTTGTCTACAGGTAGATAAAAATTTAAATAGCTGTGAAAATTTTGATAGGACCTTTTCTTATTTACCTATTCTGCTTGTCACCATGTTAAATGTATATGTTTGCTATTCATATTGTTGTTTTGTTGTTGACGGTGCATATTAGATACATGTATAGCATGCGTAAAATTGTTTAATTGCGGTTTAGCTTAACATTTCGAATTACTTGTAAGGCCAATCACTTTTTTCAGTATTATTATTATATGAATACCCTATGGATGTGGCCAGCTTTAAAAACAATCACTTGCACTTGAGATATAAGAAATCAGTAAGAAAGCAGCAAACTACCAATCTAATTTTAGAACCACCATCTCAGATAAAACGACATGTAACGATCATTCAAACTGTATTATTTTAGCATCACAACTTCGTACACGGGTAGAAGCCGGAGTCAATTATTCCTGTTCCTTTTAGTCGAGTTAGTCCTAAAGCCGTTCCGTTGTTGTTCGTTCAATTTCAGTGAGTGAAGAAGTAAGGTGAGCCTATAATGTTAAATAGCTTGACAATGATAAAAGTGATTACGTAAGCGAAATACACCATCTTATTTTAAATGTACTGTCTACATTTACAGTCATTCGAACAGTTAAAAGCTGACTATTTGCACTTACCTGACATTTAACATTGAATTCTTAGATATAATAGTTTAATGCATATCTTTTTAAAATCAAAATCAAACATTTTCATTCTTGTTAGTTAACATAAATCTCAAGTTTTAAATACATGCAAAAAACAGAAGATATTTCAGAAACATATCATTGAGAATTAATGCTTTTTTGTGAGTGATATGCCCAGAGTATGTAGAGCCAATAAGAAATTAGGCTCTGGTAAATTGAAAATATTAATAATAAACATCATCTTCAGACTATTTTCAGAGTAAAACTATTTTAAGCAGACAGATATTATCTAGTTATACGGAATATGCCTTATAGTTATAGGAAACTCCGACCGTGAACAATCCGAATGCGTCTACTCTCCAGGCAAAAGCCCATATATTATCAAAGTAGTCTTTAGAATCTTTGCAAGAATCTGGAGAAAGGACCATAGTGAAAAATGAAAAAATGTGTACGTTTCAGCAATATAACAGAGGCTTACAGGTTAAAGGATATATGACAAAGCCCCATGAGCACTGCAAAATATACCAAAATTTAAAAAGGCACAGGACAAAGGTGCAAGCTAAATGTAAAAGTAAGAATAAATCTGTGCGGAGTCAGGCAACAAAGGTTGGTGAAAAGTTCAGCAGAATGAGTGCCGGAATATCAATTAGGAGTAACTCTCTGCTTATGATTCCACGAATTGGCTTTCTTATGAGGAGAGTAGGGAAGATATCTGTGTATCCTTTTGCTCGATGAATTAGATGTTAATATATGCATAGTGAACGATGTGTGAAAGCTCATTGATTATCAATGTTATTATGACGTTTAACTTGGTAAAACGACTGGATATATAGTTATAGTTAGAGAGCGAGAGAGAGAAAGAGAGAGAGAGAGAGAGAGAGAGAGAGAGAGAGAGAAAGAGAAAGAAAGAGAGAGAGAGGGAGAGTTCTGCTAAAAAGGAGATTTTAGTTCTCCTAAAATCTTTAGTTTATATATTAACGAGTTAGAGACACATTTGAGAAGGCATTGTAATAATGGAATCTTTATAACAAATGAAGTACCCGATGTGTTTTGACTCATGTTTGCAGATGGTGTTGCCTGCTGTACAGACACTGTTGTTAATCTGCAGAGCCAGTTAAACGCTGTATCAACATTTTGTGAGGAAACTGGCATGACTGTTACTCTAAATAAGTTTGAAATTATTGATTTTAGAAATGGTGGTCCGTTACGTAATAATAGAATATGGAAAAACAATTAAGGTAACTAATATGTATAGTATATTGTTTACTCCAAAATTATCATGATAACAAACGAAAAAAAGTTAGCTGCCCAAGCTAGAAAAGCTATTTGTAGTATTAAACTTTATCAGAAACCTTTCGGCTACTTTAGCCAACAGGAAATGTTTAAGCTTTTTGATTCTATGGTAGTTCCAATATTGACTTTTGGATCTGAAATTTTGGGGCTTAGTTATTCTGAAGAAATTGAAAGGGTGCAAACGGATTTTTGTAGGAACTTCTTAGGTGTTAACACATGAGTGAATAATTCTGTGATTTTAGGCGAGTGCGGCCGTCTACCATTGTGTCCTTTATATTTTGTTAAATGCATTAAGTGAACTCTTCTGTATATGCCTAATACAAAGTATAAAAAAAATGATATAAAATGTTGTATTCATTAGATTGTTTTAGACGTAGAAATTGGGCTACGTATATCAAAGAGATTTTACTCAGATATGGTCTTGGTCATTCATAGATAGCACAGGAAGTTGGTAATGTTAACTCATTTGTTTATATTTTTTAAACAACGTATAAAAGACTGCTTAAGTCAACAGTGGATATTAGTAATCACAGACTCTACTAGATGTGACACATATAAATTGTTCAAATCAAATTTAAACCCAGAGAAGTATATTTCTATAGACTTACCATCCCATCAAAGAAAAGCCTTAGCAAGATTTAGATGTTCAAGTCACAAACTTAAAATTGAAATAGGAAGACAACAAGGAATACCACAAGAATTAAGGTTTTGCAATTATTGTTCAAATAACAAAAATGTTCAAGTTTTGGAGGATGAATTTCGTGGATTTTTTGTCTGTCCAAAATTTTCTGATTTAAGAGAAAGGTATATTTTAGCTGGTATAATGGAAGAACCGAAAAGATAGATTTTATAAATATCATGAAGTCTGAAAATGTAAACAGTTTTAAGCAAATTTCATTGTATATTCATAAAATGTTTCAGGTAATAGAAAAAAGTTTTAAATAACAGGGTTTAATGTGCTGTGATCTACTCTGCTTGAGACAAATTCAAAAATCACATCAGTCGTATGAACTGTGTGTCAATTTATCTAATGGTATATCTATCTGTATTTATGGATATAGATAACTTGTTACAGAATTGCAACTTATTAATGTTATATTTTTTCATGTTTCATTGTATGTTAGGCCTGAAGCCTCTATACCAGAAATAAACTTTCTGTATTCTGTATTATATATATATAGTGAGAGAGAGAAAGAGAGTGAGAGAGAGAGAGAGAGATGGGGAGAGGGGAAGAGAGAGAGAGAGAGAGAGTTTTGCTTAAGTATATAAAGCTGTATCTATTAGTTATTAGGCGACCAATTATGTATGGTAACATTTTATCAAAATGGAAATGAAGATAAACATTTAGTCATCATAAACTTAAATTGTACGCATATATGACAAGTAGTCACTGGCATTTTTTCCTCATACAAAATCACTTTTTTTAAATATTTCCTAAACATAATTATAAGTCATCCTTACAACTTACAATTTTTCTGTGTATTAACACCATTCCTCTCTCTCTCTCTTCCTCTCTCTCTCTCTCTCTCACTCTCTCTCTTCTCTCGAAGACTCTCTCTCTCTCTCCTATCTCTCACTCTCACACATCTATCTCTGCTCCCTCTCTCTCCTCTCTCTCTCTCTCCTCTGCCTTCTTTCTCTGTCTCTCTAGGTTGAACAAACCAAAATTTAGAGTATAAATACAAAGATAATGAAGTTTGAGAAGAAAGAAAGAAACAAACAAAGAAACAAACAAAGAAACAAAGAAAAAAAGATCAAATACTGAATAAACATTACATGAAATACACATTACAAATACCGCCAACTGAACGAAAAATATAATTGCAAAGAAAATCTCTGTTTCTCTTAAAATAAGAATTTCGCTCTGTTAGCGGGTTTTTTTTTTAAATCCTGATAGGGTGAATAAATATTTTGAGTAATGCAAATAGGATTATATTTTATGTAACCTAAATTTCTAACCTTGAAATTCCCAAATGGCTTAAAAGATATTTTCCCATATTCAATCTTAATCTTCGTCATTTTAATATGCTGGTTCTAAAAGCAAATAAATTCTATCTAGATATGTTAGCCCACATAGATGATCCTATCAAATAAATAAGGCTTTGAAACAAAATAACTCTTTGTTGACTTTCCAAGTCTTAATGCCAAAAAATTACTGCTGTAATATGTCTATCCTCTACACGAGGAAACCCTCAAGTATTCACGGTCGATACAATTTATACAAATCTTTAAATAAGAGATACACATTAAAATGAGAAAAAAAATGAATAGGACCATTTCATATTCCCAACTTTTCATATTTTTGTCCGTATTTGACCCTTTATTTAACAATTAATTTTACAAAGCCTTTCAAAATGTCAAACGCTTTTCTGCCGAAAAAAGCAAGGCTTAAATAAAGCTCAAATTAGTGTCATCTCACCGTATTAATGCATATTCTTCAGCCTTTCACGGCGAGGGTTCGAATACCGGGCGAGGAGAGAACGTTCATGTGAGGTGGTCTCCCTGCGTATATAAGGAAATCAAACAATTATAATTAATGAAAAAGAGTAATATTACTTAATGAACAAAATAACTGGTTAAAAATCTTATCATTCTTAATAATGAACTGATTAAATCAAAGCTAGATTGCTCCTAAAACTATTTGGAAAAGTAAACAAGCGAATATGAGCTTATAATGATCTAACTGTTCATCTTTGCCTTCAACTGTCGTCGTGTGGGGAAAAAAGGTACTGTATTATTTGTGTAGAAAAACAGACCGGTCGAAGACACTCTACAAACAACATGTAAATAATCCATACTTATTTTTATTTATAGTAAATCATGTTAGTGTAGTTTTTCAAATCGAAATAATACCATATTATTTTCTAAACACTATACGGACATTATTTTTCAATGACGTCACTACTTTCGTATAACTTATAGAAAATATCAGCGCTTGGACATTTTGTATTCAAATAAATCGTTTTACTTTTCATTGCTTGCAATTGAGAAACTCGTCAGGAAGTGCGATGTTAGAGCTCTGTAAAACCGGTTTAAGCACCCCAGTCGGTTCATATTGCCGACTGACCGTTCCAAGGCGGTAACTGTCGGGTTTGCTCTTTTCGTCAAATGACTCATCACAATTTTACTTTCTTACTTTTCGATTGGCTTACATGTGAAATACCTTTGTTCTGTGCCTTGTCACTGTTATGTCACATTACCACTCACCTACAGAAGCCTGAAAATTGATTTTGTCGAAGTTGACTCTGTGTTGTCTTACAGAATATTAGGAATTCAGTAAATTAATGTTTTACATGGAACAAAAAACTGCTGGTTGTTGACTGAAATAATACATGTTACTTCGGAATAAAATCAGTTAGGCTTATAAGATTTTAACAAATGTGACCAAAAGTATAGATCTTTAAATGTTTTTTATATACATTAAAGAACACAGATGATTATATTGAAATCTAAACATATTAAACTTATTAATCTAAACAATGTCCTTTTAAACAAGTATATATACCAGTAGCTTATGTATATTTGTAACGTTAATGTATATTTGCATAAAACACTATTCGGCCATATAATATTAAGAAAGCCTTACATAAAATCATCTGGTATAACAAGCAGGACTAGAGGTCAAGGTCAAAGGTCGTCGTTGGTGATAGTAAGGAAGAAACTAAAGACTTTTAAAAAACTTATACATGCCTCCAGATAAGAAAAATATTCAAAATATATAATATTGATGTAGATATGCTAGCTCATATCAAAATAATAAATATCTTCATTTCAATAGTTTACATTTGTTGTATTAATCTACGTTTTCCGTGATCTTTTCTTTATATACATAATTGTATACATTGTCCAACGAAAAATACAATGTATACGCACTAAACATGACTGAACATCGTGAATCCTTGGGAAGTTCTCGGCATATGGATTCCTTTTATAGATGTTAGGGCAAAACTAGTTTAAGAAATAGTGTATTTACCTGTATTAGTAAATCTCCGATGGTGAAGCTAACTTAAGACGGGGATATCTAGTAGATGTCATCCGACATTAAAAGAGATATAAATATGTCTAAAAACCTAACTAGAACAGAATCAATGGTAATGGAACATACCACAGAACCCACGCCAGTGCACTTGATAGAAGTAATAGCAGTTAGACACAATGTATAAGAACACACATATTAAAACTCATTAAAATAATATTTTGTGGGTTCGAGAAGTTGAAATATGACTGCAAGTCATCTTTCCGCTTCGTCAAATGTTTTTTGTGTAACGGAGACCCAGACAAAACAGCTCGGAAACACTGGTCGGCCATTTGTTTTGCCAAATGTAAACAATAATTTTGAATTTACCGCACTGGCTGACTGTGAGTTATAACAAAGAGAAAGAAAATTGACGTATATTTGGTCTAAACCAGAATAACCTTATCAGTTCACCTTATCAGGTTGATCTGTTACGACGGAACAAAAGAAAACGTCTAACTAACCAAGGCTATTGACTTACTTTATAATGTTACATCAAATATTAATGAAACTTTTACAGAATTTTTGCAGAAAAATAACAGCAAATACCAAAGTTAAAAAATATATTTCGTTTGAAATAATCCTTAAGAGTATTGATACATTTGTGTAAACAATGAAAGACATCAAATTAAAATTAAGTTAACCCGTTTTAAATAAAGTAACTCATCTCTCAAAGTAAAATATAAAGCCTGGCAATTAATATTTCTCGAAATAAAATATAGGTCTGCCATTAATAAAAAATATATCTTTCTTCCATAATTAGAATTTTGAAATAAAATGCAGCGTCAGAAAAAAAATCCCGTTGCTGTAAAAAAATAACGAAATGTTCACAATTATAAGGAAGGCCACCTGATCACAATAAAGATGGTGAAAATTCCAGCTTGCCTGGAAAAGTAATAAGGTTAAGAGCAAAACATGCAATTATTTCCTTAAGTTTATTCTGAAATATATGTTTCCAAGAAGATAAATATTCGTTTAATTATCGACAATAAATTTAAATGTCTTAAAGCTTCTATATTTAGTTTGGCATTTTTAAAAAAAAAACAAGTTCATACATCGGTAATTTCTATAGAGTACAGCAAAAGTTCTGATATACATACATGAAACCAAGTACGTCAGACATTTTTTGTTTGCCTGAAATGTCTCCTTTTCTAATTATTTAATTTCGAAGTGCCAGTCATGTAGTTTTCTTTTGAATAAATGTATATCAAATTTACTTTAAAGCTTAGTAAGTTACGTGTTTATTGTGTACGGTGTGGCTTTGCTATGGGTGCATTAAAGCGTGGAACAGCACATGTGCATATTGAATGATAATGTTTATTATGTGAGCAATCATTTATTTACTTAAATTTCAGGGTGACTTTAGTCTTCAATCACATTGTCTACTGGTAGTTTGTTCATAATATGGATATCCTGGATGCGACCAGCGATGAAAAGCGATACAATACACCATATGAAAGTTAAAAAAATGAAAGTCACAACGACATCAAAGTATCGCAACTAAACATCACAATATCAACCACGGTAAAAGCGAAGGTTAGTTGTCGCTTATTTTATTAGTTGAATTTGTCTAAGAGCCCATTTGTACTGCTGTCTGTAATATTTTAAGGGACGAACAAAAATGTGTTACCTTTTATGTTAAATTAATTTACGATGAAAAACCTTTTGTCTAATTTTTTTTCATTACCTACATTTCAAGTACTTTGAGAAAAAGTTCAAAATACTGACACTACAATGCAAGACTATTGATACAACTTGTCAGAAACATAGCGATGAAAATTAAAGGTTTTTTTCCGGTGATTAATAAGCTCATGATATTTAGGGCTAATGAATTCTAGTCTTTTAACTCTCAACTATTATATATTAAGCATCTAATTTATAATATTTTTAGTGGAAAGTGCTTTATATAACAATCAAATACTATTTTGTTGTTCAGCACAGATACTTTACTGGGTTCTTGTTGACGTAAAAAACTCAAGTTAAAACTCAACTCTTTTCAAAATGAAACTCAGCTCACACATAAGTTTCATTTTTAGACTCAACTGAGTTTGTGACTTGAGTCGTGTTCACCAAAACGACTTAAGTCCGAACTTAACTGTGTTAAATTTTCAGACTTAACTCAAAATATTGACAATGTTTAGGCGACGAATTCGCCTCACAAAATCGGCCATATTTGTGTTAGATTTGATAATTTGAGATACCTCTTAAGCTGACACAAATGATCAGACTCAACTCAACAATTTGAGTCAGGTAATTGAGTTGAGTTTTTTTTTGAACTGCAATTCAAAAAATCTGACACAAAATAAGTAAGATTTTCAGTTGAGTTGCAAAATCAGACTTAAGTTTTGTTTGTGAACACAAAACCTGATGAGCTATGAGACTCTTTGCAAGATGCCATATATTACCAATGTGAACTTTTTGTAAAAAGCCTTGAGAGATGGCCAAAGTGGGAATTATTTATCATCTCTCGGACTGATAAAATATAGACCAGTAATACCGAGGCTGACAGGTTGTTTGTCTAGAGCTGAACTGAAGGTGGTTCCCTACACTTAAGTCAGTGATTGCGATCAAACATCAGAAAATAATACAGGACAGCCAACAAATTTTGGCATAAAATCAGCAAAAAATGAGAGAAAATTAATTTGGAGTAACACGCTGGTTATGATTCTATGATAGCTTTTCTAATGAGAAGAGAGGGGAAGATATCTGTCTGTCTTTGTGCTTGGTAAATGACGTGGTCGTCGGATACCGATACTAAGATGAGTGCATAGAGAAGAAATTTTTAAAAGCGACTGGATTTGTAAGTGTGCGAACATGAAGTAGAATAAGAATATATGACAAAATTCCTATGAGCATTGCAACATATACTAAACTCTGAAAAGGCAGAGGTTAACGGTATTTCACTTGCAAGTCAAGTGAAAAGTAAGAACAAATTTTTGATGAGTCATTTAACGAAAAGAGCAAAACCGGACAGTTACTGCCTTGGAACGGTCAGTCGACAATATGAACCGACTGGGATGCTTTAAACCGGTTTTACAGAGCTCTAACCTCACACTTCCTGACACTTCTCTAATGCAAGCAATGAAAAGAAAACTGATCGATTTGAAGACAAAATGTCCAAGCGCTGGTGTTCTCTTTGATATGTTATGACGGAAGAAGCGACGTCAGTGAAAAATAATGTCCACAGTGTTTAGAAAAGAAAGGGGTATTATTTCGATTAG
The DNA here is from genome assembly GCA_007844125.1 of Sinonovacula constricta. Classification (NCBI taxonomy): domain Eukaryota; kingdom Metazoa; phylum Mollusca; class Bivalvia; order Cardiida; family Solecurtidae; genus Sinonovacula; species Sinonovacula constricta. The sequence goes on along the minus strand of CM017569.1, from coordinate 32,419,809 downwards.
TACAACTACACAAAATGGTTGATTATAAGTGAAATAATGAAATTTACTTTTTGAATCAAGAAAAAACATGACCAGACAAGAATTTATGGTTGCAGCATCACGTTCTTGTAAATATGGAATTAAGGAATTGAGGAAGTCCAATGTTCATTAAAGGAAATGCACGTAACAATCCCTATAGGATGAATTAAATTTCAATATAGTTAAAGATTTTTTACAACCGCCACACTGCACAAGTAACATTGTTGTTATCATGAATAAGAATATTTGACAACGTCCTATGAGCATTGCAACATATACCAAACTCTGAAAAGGCATAGAACAAACGTATTTCACGTGCAAGCCAAGTGAAAAGTCAGTAAATTTGTGATTAGACATTTAACGAAAAGAGCAAACCCGACTGTTACCGCCTTGGAACGGGGGTCAGTCGGCAATAATGTGCCGACTATGTTGCTTAAACCGGTTTTACAACACCTGTCAAGTAACTAACCAAGAGTACAAGCTTAAGTATAGCATTACCATTTCGAGGGAAATATTCATTTTGGGGTAAAATATGGTTTCTGAAAGAGACTTGGAACCTGTTTGGTACCAAAATGTCGGCATATTTCAGTTGAAGGAAATAGCTTAAGAACAAGTTTAAATTACCAGTTTGAGGTGTGTTATTTCTACAGATATTGCACTCATTTCAGAGCTCCTGTAAGATTGAGAGGCATTTACTATAATACATGTACATACTTACATAATGAAGCTTAAGTATAGAGTTTACGAATAGACAAAAGGAAAGATCCTCAACGTATGTAACATACGTATTGTAAAATCCCTCGACCGAATCAAGAATATTGTTTCAAGGAAATTGCTTATATATCAAAATGAAATTCTTTAAGAAAACTGTCTTAGAATTAATTTTCGCTGATTTCGCTGTTGTTATTTTAATCCTACAAGTTATGAGAATAACTATTTCAAATATTGCAAAGAGGATTATATTTTATGAACTTTTCTTTTAATTCCCAAATTCCCAAATGTTTAAAAAATATTTGCGCCATATTTTTATTTCTTCTCCTAAATATTGTGGCTCTAAACGTGAATTTTCCTCTAGATATTTTGTCCTCATAGATTTGGTCATGTTTTATTACTGTTAGCTACATATCGACATGATATGGGCACAAACTTTTCGACCAGTATAAATAAATCACGTAAGAATGTTATACAATGAAAAGTATACATGTGGGTCTTAATCTGTTGCAGCTAACCATTGTTCGCTCTCGTCGATACTTTTGTCAAAATCACCACTGTCATTACCATCACCATCAGCAGCAGCAGAGGCTGCAGCATTTACTACCAAAGAAACGAGACAATTCACAAAACATGAACGTCGTACCATTTATAGTGCATGTGAAATAAAAAAAATGTAATTTAGGAACTTCTTTAAGACTGTTATTCAGTTGTTATCGTTGTTTATGCTCATTGAATATGTGTAAATGAGATGTCCTTTTGACTATGGCTTTGTATGCAATACATAAGATTTTTTAGCAAATTGTAGTGAATCGTCAGTTCCTCGTTCTTGCTACGTGTTCCTCGTAGCTCACATGTTATCTATCAATTTAGATGTACAATCGGAAACTACACGTTAACAACGTTGCTCCCAACGCAGCGCGAAATCTCGTTATTGAAATAAGAATCACCTTATCTTAAATCCGCACGCGAAAGATACATTCAGTGATTTTTAATACTATATTGTGTATGGTAATGTACTTTTCTATTTTGTAAATATGTTCAAGTGCGAATGTTGTTGGATTTCTCTTCTATGTCTAGCTAGCGTTTAAATGATTAAATGAATTCTTTTTATTTCTTCTGGGAAACATATTGTGAGCGGCTGAAGTTTCTATTTTCTATGATTCCTTAGATAGAGCCAGATATGAACAGAATATGTAAATAACTAGACGAAGGCACACAATCATAAGCTATCTTACAGACAAAATCTAAAAACACAACTCGTTTCCACTTCCTGGCTTATTGGCATATACATTTTAAGTTTGTATTCTTAGGATTTGTACACAAAGAGACTGAATGCAAAATATACACTAAGTCTTCAGCATATAATTTGCGCTGCTTGCGTTGATAAAACCTATTTTGTATGTTCTCTGCACCAAAACAATAATGTTAGTGACTTCCAGTCGTGAAAGACCAAATTCCCAGAAGAATCAAACGAATATGATGTTGGTTAAGTCAGTGAGCAACGTTATTTTCCAAATGGGTATCTATCCAGTCGACATAAATATATCATGATATGGTTTGTACCAGGAAACAACAATCCTTTGAACGATTAGACACAAGGGATTAAAGTTACGTGACCAGGCTTAAAATTAGGTCATTGTAAAGCCGGAACCAAAACGAGGTCTGGCTTAAAATGCGGTTATTCGAAACGCCAATATACAGTTATAAGATATTGTCAAATAAATTACTAAGAAAACATTGACTGGAAACAAAACAACCCTTGGAGTAACTTTCAAAACTCGATGCTAATATATACTGTGAAAGATCTACAAATTTTAATGCTGAAATATGTACATCTTGATGGATCCTGAAATGAAAATTATGGTTTTTGTCAGAAGTCATAAAGAATAACACTCTACTAAGTAAGTCATAAAAACAGGCTTTCGTCGAACCTTAACAATTTCTCGTAAAAAATACAGATTTCTGTAGATAGGTGGTTTGCAAGGATAAGAAGGGCCGGCTGGTTGTTATATATATATATAACTTATATATATCATATCTGCATTGCATAAAATCAAATACTTCTATCGGGTTTGAAAAGATTATACCAAAAAGGATGATTAAAATGCAGAAAATAAAATTAAAATTGAAACTTTGATAATACATATAATGTTGGATATATGTTCAACTAGAAAGGAACAAAATGTAAGAAAAAAAAAACAGAACTGTTCTCACTATCAAAAAGTTATTGGTAATTTATGCAAATTTGAGAAATCGTAATGCCTAAAACAGTCCCAGTCCTGATATATAAACCATTAAAACTTAAAAGACATAAACACAAATTACCCAGAATGATAATTTTAAGGCACTGGGATTATTAAACAACTGATTCAACAAGCAAAAGAGTAAAGTCCAGACAGTCGTTCGGGCCAATAAGAAAGGAAGGAAAACCTACAAACTTATAAATGCCGCCAGTTAAAAATTTATTAATTACAGTCTTCAGATTAGTTCAGAAGATTGTTCCTTAGGATTTTTTTGTGGTTTGCAAAATACAAAAATAAACATAGCAAGTATTTTAATTAGTAGTTAAAAAATTTATTCCAAGTGATTATGTTTTTATTGACTCATTATAATTAAAGTATTTTATAAGGTGAATTTAGAAAAAAAATCATTTAACATAGCATATAACGTGCATTATCTGGAGACAGTGCCCTCTTGAAGCAGATATAGTGCTGCCCTCATTGTGTATAATATGCCGTGAACACCTGGAATGTTACCACACCCAGCCACATTATCCTGACACCAGTCGTTGAACTACCGCTATATTATTTAAGCGTTGACAAGGCCATATCACTACCGTTAACGACTTTGCTATGTCGAGGCCAAGGATCGAACCAGTACCTGAAGACGACGCTCTACCGATTGCGCATCCATTTCCGGGAAGAACCATTGGTGAATCGCAGGTCAGATGGAAGACCTTAACAAATAGCAAATTATTTACCCCGAACGATCAAGGAGTTACAAGGGAAATACGACACTCCTTTACAATAAGAAAACATGACAAGGTCCTATGATTACTGCAAAGAATTTTAAAATTTGAAAAGGAACAAGACAGAAGTATGCACGTGCTAGTCAAAGGAAAAAGTTACAACAAACTGTGACGAAAAAATTACATGAAATAGCAAAACCCGATAGTTTCACGTGCAAGTATTTACAAGGTTATTGGAATAGAACGTTCTTTAACTATCGTTCAAATCTGCAGATTTAATCAGGTACAGTAAAACCGAGCAAGCGGGTCATCCCGGAACCCGGGGCAACTCGCTACCCGAATTAATATTTTTCAGAACCGTTTTTCTTTTCTTCTTTATTCTAATGTCACACAATCTCGGCATAAGTATATGCCAAAATACATTCCTTAATCAATATTGTAAAGTAGCATGCTTTGTTATTGATAAGTGTAAGTGTAAATCTATAAATTACTATGAAAAAGAAAAGCATATACATAATACTGTACATAATTTTAATCATATTGAACGCATAACATATCCATTTCTGTTATTTAAACCCGATAGGCATATTGTTTTGTTTCTTTTTCTGTCAGATGTCATAGAATATCACAGACTTTTTAATCATACTTTTCACAACTACTACGTTTAAGATTTTTCTTTTACAGCAAGACTCGTAGCAATATTTATCAATTTTTAAGCAAAAATAGAAATATTTTACTTATAATGTTTTCTTATCTATAATTGCTTATAGGTTTTCTCTTTAACAGTATATGTTGCAACCTTATGTATAATGAAAATGTGAAACAGCTGTTCTATGACATAATTTCACTTGCTATGTCATCTTGTAACCTTTGTTTTAGAAACTATATTATCCTGTATGTCCCCTCATCCCCACCACACTAACCTCCCTTCTAACAAAATATCCCTACTTCCATTAACATCACCTCTATTCTAGAATTTCAGTTGTTTGACAGAACTCAACAAAGTAATGTATAAAACAAATTGTACAGATCCTCATTTTGTACATGTATGTTCACGAGTGTCTGTCTGTCTGTCAACTCGGGCCATCACCGGGTGGTCCAGTTACGTAAGTGTCACTGATCAGTGCAACACGTCTGCAAACACCGCTCAAGCGAATGTGATTGTTTGCACACTTAACGGCTGTTAACAACGACATTGCCGATTCAATTACGGTTACCGTAAAGAAGTTGGATAATTGCGGCAATTCGTTTTTGATGTTAACAATCTGACAAAGGATTAGCAGTTGTTTTTCTTTAATCATTTAGTGGTATGTTTTATGTCATTGATTTTACTGTTTAACGCTTAAAAGGTCTCTCTAGTTTAATGGGAGTACTGGTCAATCCCAACGTGTTTTAGCTGAAAATGGATTTGGTAAATCTCAGGTTGTTCGAATCCTGAAACGGAAGGCTGATCTGCTGGAAAGCTGAGAAACACAACAATAAAACAGTTCTACGAGTAAATCTCAAAAATTCCTTGTTTACTAGATGTAAAGTAGCGTTAAATGTATGTGTTATCACACTTTAAAAAGGAACCGCAGGTTGACCACTTAGCGAGACTTAACTGTATATCCAAAGGTGGCATACAATGCTAAGAACATTTTTGGTTAGTGACTTCGTGTGTTTGCGAGATGTCAAAACAACAGAAAGAACAAGCAAACTCCAGATTGTTAAATATTTATTTATTTTTAATTTTAAAGTACATATTTGAAAGCTTATAATATTAAGCACAAATGTATTATTGATATTTATCGTCAACAATGATATACACAAATCAATATTTTTTCTCGACTTAATACTTATTGCCTATTTAAACATTCATTCAATTTTGAAAAATATCTTAACATAATTATAGAACCCAAGTATAGGATATCATTATCTATATTAAGAACATCTTCACATAATATAGCTATCAAAACACGAAGACAAATAAACTTGCCAAGAAATATCACAAATTGCCAAAACTGTCACCTTAGTCAAATGGTAAATAATTATCATTTTATTTTAATTACCAAAAATAATTAAATCTAAAAAGGTGTATCTGATCGCATTATTTTACATGGCCCACACTGCACTTATTTATAAATCATATGTCAAATGCATCTGTTAATATAAAAAATATTTTAGGTCAATATATTTATCATGATCACTTGTTAAGAATAACTTTATAATGACAGAACTGTTACATATAATTACATTAATGTATTTAGTATTACTCCTCTGGAAATGATCCATGTCAACTGTGTTCAGATAAAGCATATTGCATTGCTATGAACATGTATACTTTATGCAATAAAATATTGTATAATTGTTAATAAAGATGAGCTTAACATCGTTAAACGTTGGCGATAATTTACGGCTCTTAGTATTCTCCTACTGATTCAACTTTACACTCAGTCCAATTTTCTGTGTCTTAATGCCAGTGGTGAATATCATTTGACTTCTGTCTTCAATCGCTGCACGATGATACAGTAATGAACGTCATGGCAAGTTTGGCTTTCGCACTGACGGATCCTCAATAGATACTGTCCGGATATTAGAATTTATACTGAACAAAATGTCGTCGAAGCAGATTAGTTGAATGCGTCTGTGTTGTTGTTGTTTGTTTTGTTTTTGTTGTTTTTTGTTGTTGTTTTTTGTTGTTGTTTTTGTTGTTGTTTTTGTTTTGTTTTGTTTAATTGGCAGTTTTCCAAAGGCTAACAATTACATAACATTTTCAAGGAACTTTTTCCAAAGGTAAAAAGAATTGACACATCTGTATAGATACTAGTGTGCTAAAGATTAACAAGTTAATGACTTGTTTTATATTGTTGGTTTAAACATATTTTATTTGGAAAAGCAATCATTTACAAAACATGTTATACAATATATGGGGATAAGAACGAAAGAATAATATTCTTATCGTGTTTTATATTGTTATACTCATACACTGTCAATAAGCAAGGATACATCGAAGTTGTGTAGTTTTGATATAACTCCATCCTTCTGCAAATCAAACCATTAAATTCAATAGAGAAACCAATACTTAAGATTTAATCAACACTTGGTACTATCAAAATTGATTATAGATTTTTTTTTCTCTGAACAGAAAATTTATAATTTACAAGTTACCTAACATTCGTCTCTTTAGAAGTTCACAGCTTCATTGTAACAGAATGGATGCGTAAGCAACTAAATTTGCTTCATGCATTAATGTTCACTCTGAAAACAGCTGATACCTTGACATTCACGCATAATATATTTTAAAACATAGACATTGTCAGTGTATGATATGTTAATTATAAAAACGTGTTTTTGTGTTGTTGCTTTTCTCTTATTATAATTGCGAAAAGGGATTTAAATTTCCGTATCTGCTTATGTGACTTACAAAATCTAGTATTTCAAACTGAAGTAGAGTAGGTTGTGGTAGAATTTTAGTAAATACAGTGTAAGACGAAACTGAATAAATATTCATAATTCAAACCAATCATTTTTCGATCAGATTGACGATGCCTTTCTGCAAAAAATTTTACTTATTTCATTTTAATCAACTGTCTTATAAAAGGGTTTTGTGATTAATTTTTAGTTGTATAGAATGAAAATTTTATTAGTTGTACATGCAGCTTGGTATTTTAGAAGGTGGTTGATCACTTTGTCTTTAGGCGGAATGGTCAAGGTCATTTTATCGTGGATGTGACCTGCTTTAAAAATGAACAACATTCACAGCATACTGGAGAAATCATTGTGAACTACATCAAAGCAAAATATCATAATTAGGGGAACAACACCTCAGAGGAAGATTTTCAAATAAACAATAGCTACTTCAATGTCTTATACTTATAATTAATTGTTGCATTATATTATATAATAATGGTTAAAGTCATTAATAAACATAAAAGAAACTCGGTGGTTTTAAAAATCTTAAACCGTAGCGTCCTGTAGGGCAATAAAATATTTAAAAGACTGTGCAAGCCTGTTTCAATCAAAATTCAAAATTCAACACGGACGTTAACAAATGTTCATCAGTTTACTTCATGTCGGGCTCAAAAAGACTCAAAACGATTTTGTTTTGCTAAGTCTTCTTTTTAATATAGTTATTTTTTTCAAATTGTCTTACACCGGTTACATTATCTAACAGGCGTTATTATTGCTTTAAGAAATAGGAAGTACTGAGAAATTTGTATTATTATACAAAAGAAGATCTTCACGTTAAATATCATTTTCATAGATCGTATTTGTTATATTATGTTTCCTTTTGTCAGCATGTTGAGAATATCGTTAATAATCATTTTAAAGTACTGGCATTGACTTTTTTGGAGCAGAAATTTTATGCATGATTAAAATGTTTATATTTTAATTTGGCTGCATCGAATAACCACATGAATAAGATTAAATCAAACAGTCTTATAATATTGAAAATTTACATAATATTTGAAGAATCTTCCGTCAGCTGTGATGAGGATTGAAACTCAAATAATGATGATAAAATAAGAAGGTTTGACATCCCCTCTAGTTTTGCTTTGCAATCAAAAAAGCCTCTGTTATAGTAAGAATTATTGGCACACAATCCTGGAAGAGGGTTCACAGGAAATGTGTAATCATCTTAGGGAATGATAAAATGTAGACCGCTGTTATTGATCCTTAATGTTCATGAGATCAAAGTTGGCGATGGGATGTAAGAACGTATTACAGAGAACACTTCGCAGGTCTGAGAAGAATTAAGTAAAAGTATTTAGGGATAATCTCTTTGGAGAAACTCACGGCCCAAGGTTATACCTGTCCCTTTGCTTAAAGACCATCTCTCCCACTACATAAGGTCGTCTTCGGCAAACTATATCAGGGAAAAAGACGTTTAATCGATCAAAAATATAGAGTATTCAATTTAAGTTTGTGTTTATGCTATATTACGATAATAACTTGGGGGAAGATAGGAAAGTCATGTTCAGCATGTGTAACTAACTCTTCTAATTAACTAATTAACTCTTCTCTTAGAAAACTATGACAGAAAAAAATTGTTTACTTAAAATATACTAGAACTGCATTGTTACCTCATATCTTGCTCTAGACCTAGAAAAATACCCTTTGACTCAACATGAACCATTCCATTTTGATCCATGTTATAATGTAAAACTAAAAACGTAAGCAGCCCATGTATTAGTAAACACCACATATGGCAACATGTTAAAAAAGAATAGAGCAGTTTAAAAGATTAACATATTTATCAAGACGATAAACCCAATAAACAAATAATATTTATAAGCTTAAACGTTCAACGCATTTGTTTAATTCAATGTCCTACAAATGTATATGCGGTTATTTTCAAATTTCAGCATTATAGGAATAAGTATTCAGACTAAAACTAAATTATACATTCAGCATGGTAATTGAGTATAAGAAGGGCGATAAACCCAATAAACAAATAATATTTATAAGCTTAAACGCTCAACGCATTTGTTTAATTCAATGTCCTACAAATGTATATGCGGTTATTTTCAAATTTCAGCAATATATGAATAAGTATTCAGACTAAAACTAAATTATACATTCAGCATGGTAACTGAGTATAAAAAGAGCGATTACCTTGTCACTTGATGGAATGTTCAAAATCTGTTTACCCTGGATGTAACCAACTGTGTACAAAGTACACATTAGAAAAGAAACATCATAAAAGGCATGACATAATTAAAAAAAATCATCGAAGAAACAAGACCTCAGAGAAAACAACTTTAAAGAATAAGAGCAAATTCGTTAACATAACAAGATAACATCAACTATTGTGAGAATGGAGTTCACTGGTCAAAGACCCCATGCAACCATCTTCAGTTATTTTGTCTCACCGACAATTTTCTAATATTAAAAACACAACACCTCTGGCAGGCTCATTGATTTGACGTCTACTAGTTTTAAATGCCATGTGTTCAGTTAACAATACTCTTGAAAAATAATAGCTTTATTAGCCATAATTCAGAAAAGACAAATCTGGAATAAAAGAAAAAGAAATTTAAAAATGTTGATTGATGAGTATTAACCATGTTTGCTCGTACGGCAAATTACAAAACTTTTGTTTGTTGTTGTTTTGTTTTGTTTTCCAACGTCTACATTGGTTATTGGCATTTATTATGACCTTGATAAGTATTGTAACGCTGAAATAACTAAACTAGAATAAGAAGTTTTCTACCTAAAAATATCTTTTAGTGTTCAATGTATATGTTCATCTTCTTTTGCTACAAAAATAAACCGTCTTATATAAATTTATGTTTCAGATTACATACCTGAACGATTCCTTCAGCAAAAGGTAATTTATACACATATATACAATTATATACTTAACTGATAAGAAATAAGTGCTCCTATATAGGTTCACTGCCTGCCAAAATAAGTGTTGAAGGTATATTAGAAATCTCTCTCTCTCTCTCTCTCTCTCTCTCTCCCTCGCTCTCTCTCTCTCTCTCTCTCTCTCTCTCTGTCTCTCTCTACTATACTATTCTATGAATTCCAAGAAAAAGTAGTTTTACCTAAATACACTATAACTGCAAAGTAAGGCAATGCACTGCGCGATAAATTGGATCCAGTCGCCTAGTTTTTGAATCAGTATGACAGGTTCACATCGTTCTAAGAACAATTGTGTTGTTTTGTCACTGATGCAAAACTTTACAATTCCAGACTACATTGTGTCTATAGATATGTTTTTAACATAATATTTCCATCAATGCTATAATTAATGTTACATTTTGTGGTGTGTGCAAGAAATAACAAGAATTTTTACTTCAGTACGTATATGGCGCCAAGCCCGTCACCAGAATCGTGACACAACCGTCTGACAGTGTGTACTTTAGAATATCGAAAGAACAGCGTCATTCTCACACAATGAGTTTATCTTGATTACAATATTATTTTTCCTATTTTCACTTTTGTAATGATTGATTTTACTACATCAAAAATGAACCACTCTTGTATCAATCCATGTAACCACACCATTTGTGTGTGTGTGTGTGTGTGTGTGTGTGTGTGTGTGTGTGTGTGTGTGTGTGTGTGTGTGTGTGTGTGTGTGTGTGTGTGTGTGTGTGTGTGTGTGTGTGTGTGTGTGTGTGTGTGTGTGTGTGTGTGTGTGTGTGTGTGTGTGTGTGTGCGCGCGTGTGATAGTGTGTTTGTGACTTTAAACGACTAGATGATCAGTGACAGCACTATTCATTGTAATTATCTTGCAACTATGTACTATGTACACGTTGAAACTAATAAAATACTGTTCTGTTCTGTTCTGTTCTGTTTAATGCGTCTTTAGACTCTGGCATGATAGTTGTAAACAAATAAGCTTAGAAGTCCTAGACAGCAATCAAACACCTTTTGTGATATTTACGCCTCTGCAGCATACAGGTCTTTATACCAACATAAGTCCACATATTAAATGCAGCAAATATCAAAGTTTAAAGAAAACATTAGACTAAAATAGAGCTCGTCTAATTAAGATAATGAGACGTATTAATAACATTAATTTAAAATTGAAAAATAAAAATCTAAACAAGACCTTGTAAAAGTTTGACTATATGGAAAATAAAAATCAAAAACAAGATAGTAAAGTATGGGAAAATAAAAAAAAAACGGATTTAAAGGTATTCGGGGAAAATTATTACACAGAGTTCAGAGCTTATGGGACAAACCAGCCAAAAGAAAACTCGCTACATGTAGATCATTCTGCAGAGAAAATAAATGCAGACGCTTTTTATGAACATATATTAATTGCATCTTATAATGGTTTCCAAACATATTGCAATTGCACTAATTAAATTTAATAACAGTGTAAAACATATTGGGATCTTAAGTGTCTTTAGCGAACTAAATGCTTAAAAATTAATTTCAACGAGGGCCTTAATTAAAATGTTTCTTCCATTTTTAGTGTCGTGATTGCAGTTTCGTAAAAAAACAAATATGAATATCCTGATTTATGATTTTATGCAAGCCTACACAATTAATTTATTTTAGAAATATAATTCTATTTACGGTCGACCTTGAAGTCAGTGCGCTATTTTAACAAGATTAGGATTTATGCATAATTTTACGATGCAGTCCCCTAGGCTCCTTTTCTATATAGTTTCATATAATGTTCTGTTTCTCTAGACTATTATAGTCAACTGCATTCGCAGTTTAAGTGCAATTTTATGAGTATGTAAATGAGAATTTCCGTGGAATTATTTTGTGTTGTTTTTTTTAACTTAATTATCGTCTTTTAAGGCGTTACCACTGTTGGGATATTTTTTATATCAGACCAGCGACTATTCTAGAGACATTTCGTGTCGTTAAAAAAAGACAGCGCAAAGAGATTGTTGACAAAGTTTTTTCATTAAGATAAACGATTTTTCTGGAGATGTTTTCTTTCATCAATTAAAGTCAACTAAAATATAATAAGAAATCGCTTTTATTATTATTAAATTATAATACCGGTGCAGTCCAACAGTAAAACGGTTTGTAGTTTATAAATCCTTGCTGATTCAATTATTTGTTTATTTGCCTGTCGGTTCTGTCCGATGCGCACATTATTTTAAATATGGGGAAACAGAAGTAATATGCGTAGTGGCCTGGTTGCGAAAAATGTTGAAAGATGTCGTACATCTTAAAAATGACGTCCTCACTAAGTGACGTTGACTTCTTTTCCGTGTTTTTTAATACGAAGGTTTGCAAATATGTAAATAAAACTATTGTTTGTGTTTAACTCTAGGCAACGGCAATTTGCCGAAAATTCGAGTGGGAGCGTTTTTAGAAAAAAATGTTATCGTACATTCTACAGGACCAATGGTGATCCCAAACCATAAGAATCGCATCATAATACTTACAGATATTAGTGAAGTACCATCAGTTAAGCATACTACTTACATATGGATAATTGAGAAATAACCATTTAGCATATATTACTCGTCAAACTAATTATTTATTGTTGTTAAACGAAGTTACGATGTGACTTTTATTAATACAGTCAGTGATATTTTTGCGCTTTCAGATCTGTATTGCTTGCTATCTGTAAATTTTTGCCGGAAGGGAAATTTACATCATAATGCACGTTTTAAACACTTCATTTTGACGTTCCGACCCAATTGATCCATTTTACAACAACGAAATCTTCTGAGGAACTTTTCATTCTACTGCCATTTAAAAATAAGAAGAAGAAGAAGTGGCATTTTGAGGGAGAGTATCCATTAACGCAGAATATATTTTCCTACATGTCCTTGGAACATGTCGACTGCATCACATAGTCGTCATCAGCTTGTCTATATTAGTTCACTAGTTGAGTAAGCTGGTTAACGTAAAACAAACATCAACATATACATACATGTATTAAACTAGAAACTTTATAAAAGAACGCATTTATAAACGACAGATCCTTTTGGTCGAATTAGTCCTAGACCCTTTCCATACTGTTGTTCGGTCAATTCTAATGGGTGAAAATCTTTGGGGCCCTAAGATGATACATTTACATTGATTGCTATTAAGCAAAAAAGTCCATCTTTAATTTAAATGTACTGTCTTCATTTTCAGCCCTTCGAACAATTAAAAAGCTGACTATTTGCAATTACCCGACACTAAGCCTTCAATGTGTTTTTATGCCTCAGTTTTTACAGTTAAATGTAGTATAAAATATTTTATAAGTGTACATAAATGATAAAAATTTAAGACATATAAGTTTTACTTTAATGCAAAATATAAAGTCGGTACATAATATTGAGAATTAATTATTTCCCTGTGTGTAATATGCCTATAGTATGATACGCCAGTGAGCACTAGTTAACTTAAATATATTTTGTATTAAACTAATTCAGAATACTTTCAAAAAGTTTTAGAAAAAAATATCTTTAGCTAGTTAAACGGCAAGTGCATTTTAGCTATCGGAAACTGAATAATGAGCATTGTATACTGTCCAGACAAATACCATACATTACCAAGTAATCTTTAGAATTTTGGCAAGAATCTGGAGAACGGGCCGCAGTGGATATACTTGATCATCTCTTGGACTGATTAAATTTACACCAATATTACAAAGGCTGGCAGATTATTTGTCTAGAGCTGCACCGTAGTTAATACCTAATTCTTAGGTCAAAGATGGAGATCAAATGTCAGAAAATAATACAGAGCAGACAACAAAGGTTAGAGGAAAGAGGAGTAGAATAAGTGAAGGAAGATTAATTCAAGTATCTCACCGCCTATGATATTTTAGTATAGGAGCGTGTGGAAGATATCTGTCTATCATTGTGCTCGATAAGTGATGAGGTCTTCGGTTAACGATACTGAGATAGAACATTATTAATCACTGTATGAATAAGGAACTATATATGAAAGCGCATTGGTTATTAAAGTGTGTTATTATGAAGTATAACTTGGCAAATATTGATTGGAATTTAAAAATATTCCAATTTAAGTATATCATCAGCATTTGCAAAGAATGATAACAATATGGTAAAATATGGTTTCTTGAGAGTAAATTAGAAAACAGCACGATAAAAAATCATTAACCTTCAAACAAACCGCCAAACGACTGTAACCTTCAAACAAACCGCCAACCGACGGCTTGAATCATGAAATTGTATGAAAATTATATGAATGAAATTACATGAAAATGGAAAAAGGTGTAGAATATATGGAAAGGTTATGTTAAAAATATCTAATGATCAAAGATTTAGGTTCACTTTGCAAATAACGACCACAGCATTCTAAATAGGAATGTCTTATCTATATGAATGAATCATAGCTTATTTAAGAATCAACTGATACATGTAGATGCTTGTCCTCCCGTGTAAAAACGCAATGACCAAGTCGAATATCATCGAATATCATCGTTTTAAAAAATAATATAACGGTCAAATAATTTGCTTTTTACGAGTAAATCTGGTTGTATTCTCAGACACAAGCTACAAGTCTGTAACACTTTTGCAGTTTCGAAAAACACGACAATAAAATATTTTTAGAAACGGTTTACGTCATTCACTATCTGGCTTTTTTTTAATTTTAAGATGTAACATTAACCAGGCTTCTGTTGATGTCGCTTCCATCGCCAAATGGACAAAAACAACATCAACACGTTGGAAAGAGATTAAAAAAACATTAGCATTTTTTTCAAATATGTTCTTATTGACCGAAAATGTTTGTCCTATGGCATCAGAGATGCCTAGATATACAATACTACAAAACGTTAATATTACTTATCAAAGGCGGATGGTAATTTTCCGTATAAAAATGTATATTGTCATATATGCAAGAATTGCGCAGGACTATCTACTTATAAAATAGGTCACTGTATGTTTTTGTATTTGTCTAGGTATTTATTTGTGTAGCAATCTGCTGATTTAATATTTACTTGCCTGTGTAGTCTGGACAATTCTAAGTTTGTCCTATTATACTATTTTTTGTACACAATTAATAAGAATTTTCTGCAATTCTGCACGATATTCATACTTAGTCTTCTTAAATGTTGAGCTATATGTTGTTTCATCAAATTGATTTTGCAATCGCCTATATAGAGAGAGATAAACTCAGTATGGGATTATTTACCAAAGGTCTTACAATAAAAGCAAACTGATTGAAAAAAAATGCAGAAACGCAAACTGTTGCCACCATTGACTTATTTGCTTACTTTTTAGAAGTTATTAGTACATAATAAAACTCTAACATACACATATGTTTCGCTGGTGTCATATGTCCATTTATATGTTCTTTGCATTAACACAAAAATGTGTTATTTAAGTTGTTCCGTGAAATAGTACATTCCCAGGATAACGAGACGTGGCTTAATCTAGCGTTGATTGTCATTAATGAAAAGGACATCTATCCAGTCGCCAGAGAGATGTAGTGAGCATACTTAAAATTATATATGATTTGGGGCATGGATAAACTAAACTTAGGCCGACATGACACGAGGGGTGCAAGTTGTATGACCAGACTAAAATTGAGTCATTACAGTTAAAACAAGAACTTTTGACAATGTAAAACGGTAAAAGCAAAATTTCATAATAATTTATTAATACGAAAAAAAAGGAAAAGGCCTTGACCGAAACCAAAACAACTCTTCGTGTACATTACAAGTTTAATGCCAAAATACTCACGCTGACATACGTCCATCTTTCGTCTTCTCTAGTAGTCCTTACAGTATTCAACGACGATACAGGTTATAAAAATAAAATAAAAAGTACAAATTCACAGAATTAAAATGACATCAAACTAAATGAGATCATTTTACATTCATGTTTCATAAGGTGCGAGGTTAGAGCTCTGTGCAATTGGTTTAAAATCCCCAGTCTGTCCCTTTTGCCGACCGACCTTTCTAAACATGTTTGCCTTATTTATCCTCTTATTTAACTTTACAAAATCCTACAAAATGTCAAACGCTTTTCTTATAAAAAAGCAAGATGCAAATTAAGCTCAAATAAGTGTCATCTCATCTTATAAATACTCCTCAGCCCTTTGCGGCAGAGGTTCGAGTACAAGGCGCGTAGACAACGTACATGTGAGGAGGTCTTCCAGCATATGTAAAAAGTTCAAACAAACAATAATGAAATGACAATAGAGTGGAATTTTCTAAAATGAAGCAACTTACAGGTTTAAAAGATCATGGTTAGAAATTAACTGATTCTAATCAAAGTTAAAATGATCCTAAACTAGCTTCCAAAAATATTTTTTGAACTCTCACTGTTCACCTTTGTTTTTTCGATCCTTAACTTCCGTTATGTGACAGAAACGGATACTTTATTTTTTGTGTGGCAACTAAGAAAGAAAAGACAAACATTGATGTCGAAGACACACTACGTCTAAACATGTGAATTAATCCTTTTTTGAAAAATATCATTTATTATCAGAGTTTAGCAACATTAACATTTAACTACAGTAGCTTCAAATAAAACTGATAACTGCTTATATCAAAAAGGTTACCCTGTATTGTCTTACAAAATATATAAAATTCTGAGTAATGTTTACCATAGATAACAAAGGGTAGGTTGGTTGACCAAAAAACAACAAATCGGTTAGTAATATCAATTTTTTAATGTTTGGTAGATATTCAGGACTGTTTTCGGTGGTAGAAAGAATTAAACCACAAACGTGTGAACACTTATAAATGCCTCCAGGTAAAAAAATATTCAAATTATATACAGTTGTAGATATGCTAGAAATTACAATAAACAAATTAAGGAATGAAAAATTTGCTATTTGTTGTATACAAAATGTAAAAACATTCAACTTTAACATTGTGTGGAATCTTTTAACCCAGACAAAAGTTTGAGAAAGTGTCTTATTGTCTCTCTTAATTAATGTCAATATTGAAATAAATTATGCCAAAATTCCATTTAAAGTAAACTATTACTTATTATACCTACCTAGAGAATTGAAATATATCGGAATTATCCTAATAACATTTACATATATTACATGTGTTTTAATGTCTTTGAGTATTCAAAAAAAATAAGTTTAATTACAAAATTGAACTTGCGTTATAACATTTAAAATAAACTACATTTTCTGTTAACTTTTTCTTTGTATTCAGTTGTAACATTTTCAAACGAAAATTATAATGCATAGGAATAGAACTGGGTGAACATCATGTATATTATTGGAAGATTTCGACAGATGGATTCCTCTTATTAAAGAGAAAATATAATCGGAAATATTATTACTTGATTGGATTTATATCTGATAAAAACATAGGAAGCGTTCATAGGAAACGTGTGTGTCATGGCTTTAAAAACTCGCCTGTCTTGTACCAATAACGCGCCTGTCTTGTACCAATAACGCGCCTGTCTTGTACCAATAACTCTCCTGTCTTTTACCAATAACTCGCCTGTCTTGTACCAATAACGCGCCTGTCTTGTACCAATAACGCGCCTGTCTTGTACCAATAACGCGCCTGTCGTGTACCAATAACTCGCCTGTCTTGTACCAGTATTGAGGATGTCAAACAAAAAGTATTCGACCTTAAAATAACTAAAAATGTGTCTTAAAGAAAAGACTAGAACATAACAAATGGTGATCGAACATAGCAAAGAAACCATGCCATGACATATACAGATAAAAGTGCGGTAACATTTGTTAGGCACAATATGTAAGCAAATGATACCTAATATTAAACACATATAAATACTGTTCATATAAGTTATCTTTTCTTGGTTAGAGAAGTTAAAAGGTGCCCTTTTACAACTACGGATATCTTTGTGACTTCAGGCGTTTATTGTGTAGCTGTAATCTAGAGGAATACCTTGGTGGAAGTAGTGGACGACTATCCTTATATGACAATTATATATAATGATATGGACGTAAATGAACAGACTGCTTTCTTGGCAGGTAAAACATAAGGCTAGAAGAACAAAACAAAGATAAAATGAAATTGGTTTGTGCCAGAAGCGTTTCAATACCCGAGACTGATATTCTACGACAGAAATAAAAAAAAATACACATCTATTTTATCAAGAATATTGACTTACTTAATATCATTAAAACAAATATTGGTAAACATTACCCTCCTGCGTCTTGTCAGTCTCAAAGTTAAACTTCTACTGATAAATACCAAAGTTTAAACAATACATATTTCGCTTGAAACAAATTATTTAACGGATCGAAATAAAGAACAAATTAAAACCAAAGTTAAACCGTGTTAATAGAATTAAATTATCTCAATACAAAATATCCAGTTTTTATTCACCTTACAAAACGTCTTTAAATAAACGATATATAACGTAGCCTTATTTGAAAATTTCTGAAAGAAAAACCTGACGATATCATTAATCAAGAAAATTACATAGGTCTTTTTAGTAGCATTTACGCAAAAATGAGAAACGCTCGTAATGCTAAATGCCTGATAAAGTGTTAACAATTATAGGAAAGGCCACCTGATCTCAGTGACAATGGTGGAAATCCTAGCTTTCCTAAGAAAGTAAAATGGTAATAAGGAAACCATAACATTACTTCTTGAATTTTACTCTCGGTTATAAGTTAAAAAATTTCAATGTTTTAAGTCACTCGTGAAACTTGATGTTGAGAAAAGGATATGTAAAACATAAACGCAGTCAAAGAAATTAATTCTTTGATACTCATTTTATTCTCAAGAAATAATCCCCAGGCTCTTATTTTTATTTCGACATTCCAATAAAAGAACACATTAATAATATATGTTAATTAATAAGTGATTTGATATTGGTCCTGTTATTTGTCCGAGGGCAGTCGTATTAGCCAAAAGCCGATACGACTGACGCGAGATCAAATAGCAGGGTCAACATCAAATCACTTATTTATTGACAATTTTATTAAAAAACTATATGTACTTATAACCTTTATCTTGAAAATAGTGCAGTGCAGATATGGCATGTGTAATAGTGAATTCTTCAAGGTTAACCATTAACATTATGTATTTACATAAAATTTTGAAAAGAAGAAACACAATTTTAGTCAGCTGCGAAAACACATAGTCAATCACTTTGTCACTTGGTGGTCTGTTCATGATATTAATACCATCGATGTGACCAGCGGTGGAAATCAGCACAATGCACACAATTAAGATTCAAGTAACCCAAAGAAATAAAATAATAGACATCCCCCATCAAAGTATCGTAACTTAACATCACAATATCATACACAGTTACAAGGAATGTCAATTGCCCATATACCTATTCGATATTGTGTACTGTTTTTAGTTATAGTTTAAGGGACGAAACCATGCTGTGACCCTTTTAGCTAAATTAACCTATATTGAAAAACCCGTATTGAGTTTAAAAAATATACCAGCTTTTTTATTATTTTTATACCTTTCCCTTTGCTTAAAGATCATCTCTCCCACTACATAAGGTCGTCTTCGGCAAACTATCTCATGGAATAAGACATTTAATTGATCAAAAATATAGAGTATTCAATTTAAGTTTGTGTTTATGCTATATTACGATAATAACTTCGGGGAAGATAGGAAAGTCATGTTCAGCATGTGTAACTAACTCTTCTAATTAACTCTTCTCTTAGAAAACTATGACAGAAATAAATTGTTTACTTAAAATCTACTAGAACTGCAAAGTTACCTCATATCTTGCTCTAGACCTAGAAAAATACCCTTTGACTCAACATGAACCATGTCATTTTGATCCATGTTATAATGTAGAACTAGAAACGTAAGCCAATGTGTTAGTAAACTCATCATATTGCAACATGTTAAAAAAAAATAGAGCTGTTTAAAAGTTTAACATATTTATCAAGACGATAAACCCAATAAACAAATAATATTTATAAGCTTAAACGTTCAACGCATTTGTTTAATTCAATGTCCTACAAATGTATATGCGGTTATTTTCAAATTTCAGCATTATAGGAATAAGTATTCAGACTAAAACTAAATTATACATTCAGCATGGTAATTGAGTATAAGAAGGGCGATTACCTTGTCACTTGATGGAATGTTCAAAATCTGTTTACCCTGGATGTAACCAACTGTGTATAAAGTACACATTAGAAAAGAAACATCATAAAAGGCATGACATAATTAAAAAAACTCATCGTAGAAACAAGACCTCAGGGAAAACAACTTTAAAGAATAAGAGCAAATTCGTTAACATAACAAGATAACATCAACTATTGTGACAATGGAGTTCACTGGTCAAAGACCCCATGCAAACATCTTCAGCTATTTTGTCTCACCGACAATTTTCTAATATTAAAAACACAACACCTCTGGCAGGCTCATTGATTTGACGTCTACTAGTTTTAAATGCCATGTGTTCAGTTAACAATACTCTTGAAAAATAATAGCTTTATTAGCCTTAATTTAGAACAGACAAATCTGGAATAAAAGAAAAATTAAAAAAAAATGTTGATTGATGAGTATAAACCATGTTTGCTCGTATTGCAAATTACAAAACTTTTTAAATGAAATTGTCAAAATTATTCGGATGAATGTCTAGCCCAAGCTGTGGTCAATTAATACTGTTATTACTCAGTATTCTGCTCTGTATACTTCTTGTTTGTTTGTTGTTGTTTTGTTAAGTTTTGTTTTCCAACGTCTACATTGGTTATTGGCATTTATTATGACCTTGATAAGTATTGTAACGGTGAAATAACTAAACTAGAATAAGAAGTTTTCTACCTAAAAATATCTTTTAGTGTTCAATGTATATGTTCATCTTCTTTTGCTACAAAAATAAACCGTCTTATATAAATTTATGTTTCAGATTACATACCTGACGATTCCTTCAGCAAAAGGTAATTTATACACATATATACAATTATATACTTAACTGATAAGAAATAAGTGCTCCTATATAGGTTCACTGCCTGCCAAAATAAGTGTTGAAGGTATATTAGAAATCTCTCTCTCTCTCTCTCTCTCTCTCTCTCTCTCTCTCTCTCTCTCCCTCGCTCTCTCTCTCTCTCTCTCTGTCTCTCTCTACTATACTATTCTATGAATTCCAAGAAAAAGTAGTTTTACCTAAATACACTATTATAACTGCAAAGTAAGGCAATGCACTGCGCGATAAATTGGATCCAGTCGCCTAGTTTTTGAATCAGTATGACAGGTTCACATCGTTCTAAGAACAATTGTGTTGTTTTGTCACTGATGCAAAACTTTACAATTCCAGACAACATTGTGTCTATAGATATGTTTTTAACATAATATTTCCATCAATGCTATAATTACTCTTACATTTTGTGGTGTGTGCAAGAAATAACAAGAAATTTTACTTCAGTACGTATATGGCGCCAAGCCCGTCACCAGAATCGTGACACAACCGTCTGACAGTGTGTACTTTTAATGCGTCTTTAGACTCTGACATGATAGTTTTAAACAAATAAGCTTAGAAGTCCTAGACAGCAATCAAACACCCTTTGTGATATTTACGCCTCTGCAGCATACAGGTCTTTATACCAACATAAGTCCACATATTAAATGCAGCAAATATCAAAGTTTAAAGAAAACATTAGACTAAAATAGAGCTCGTCTAATTAAGATAAAGAGACGTATTAATAACATTAATTTAAAATTAAAAAATAAAAATCTAAACAAGACCTTGTAAAATTTTGACTATATGGAAAATAAAAATCAAAAACAAGATAGTAAAGTATGGGAAAATAAAAGAAAAATCGGATTTAAAGGTATTCGGGGAAAATTATTAGACAGAGTTCAAAGTTATGGGACAAACCCGCCAAAAGAAAACCTACTACATGTAGATCATTCTGCAGAGAAAATAAATGCAGACGCTTTTTATGAACATATATTAATTGCATCTTATAATGGTTTCCAAATATATTACAATTGCACTCATTAAATTTAATAATAGTGTAAAACACATTGGGATCTTAAGTGTCTTTAGCGAACTAAATGCTTAAAAAATAACTTCAACGAGGGCCTTAATTAAAATGTTTCTTCCATTGTTAGTGTCGTGATTGCAGTTTCGTAAAAAAAACTAATATGAATATCCTGATTTATGATTTTATGCAAGCCTACACAATTAATTTATTTTAGAAATATAATTCTATTTACGGTCGACCTTGAAGTCAGTGCGCTATTTTAACAAGATTAGGATTTATGCATAATTTTACGATGCAGTCCCCTAGGCTCCTTTTCTATATAGTTTCATATAATGTTCTGTTTCGCTAGACTATTATAGTCAACTGCATTTGCAGTTTAAGTGCAATTTTATGAGTATGTAAATGAGAATTTCCGTGGAATTATTTTGTGTGTTTTTGTAACTTAATTATCGTCTTTTAAGGCGTTACCACTGTTGGGATATTTTCATATCAGACCAGCGACTATTCTAGAGACATTTCGTGTCGTTAAAAAAAGACAGCGCAAAGAGATTGTTGACCAAAGTTTTTGCATCGAGATAAACGATTTTTCTGGAGATGTTTTCTTTCATCAATTAAAGTCAACCAAAGTATAATAAGAAATCGCTTTTATTATTATTAAATTATAATACCGGTGCAGTCCAACAGTAAGACGGTCTGTAGTTTATAAATCCTTGCTGATTCATTTATTTGTTTATTTGCCTGTCGATTCTGTCCGATGCGCACATTATTTTAAATATGGGGAAACAGAAGTAATATGCGTAGTGGCCTGGTTGCGAAAAATGATGAAAGATGTCGTACATCTTAAAAATGACGTCCTCATTAAGTGACGTTGACGTCTTTTCCGTGTTTTTTAATACGAAGGTTTGCAAATATGTAAATAAAACTATTGTTTGTGTTTAACTCTTGGCAACGGCAATTTGCCGAAAATTCGAGTGGGAGCGTTTTTAGAAAAAAATATTATCCTTCATTCTACAGAACAATTTATAATATGTATGTAACATCAACTTGAACAGGACCAATGGTGATCCCAAACCATAAGAATTACATCATAATACGTACAGATATTAGTGTAGTACCATCAGTTAAGCATACTACTAACATATGGATAATTGAGAAATAACCATTTAGCATATATTACTCGTCAAACTAATTATTTATTGTTGTTAAACGAAGTTACGATGTGACTTTTATTAATACAGCCAGTGATATTTTCGCGATTTCAGATCTGTATTGCTTGCTATCAGTAAATTTTTTGCCGGAAGGGGGGGTTTCATAATAATGCACGTTTTAAACACTTCATTATGACGTTCCGACCCAATTGATCCATTTTACAACAACAAATCTTCTGAGGAAGTTTTCATTCTACTGCCATTTAAAAATAAGAAGAAGAAGGCTTAAGTGGCATTTTGAGGGAGAGTATCCATTAACGCAGAATATATTTTCCTACATGTCCTTGAAACATGACGACTGCATCACATAGTCGTCATCAGCTTGTCTATATTAGCTCACTAGTTGAGCTAGCTGGTTAACGTGAAACAAACATCAACATATACATAAACATATTTAAATAGAAACCTTATAAAAGAACGCATTTATAAACGACAGATCCTTTTGGTCGAATTAGTCCTAGACCCATTCCATACTGTTGTTCGGTTAATTCTAATGGGTGAAAATCTTAGGGGCCCTAAAATGAAACATTTGCATTGATTGCTACTAAGCAAAAAACTCCATCTTTTATTTAAATGTACTGTCTTCATTTTCAATTACCCGACACTAAGCCTTCAATGTGTTTTATGCCTTAGTTTTTACAGTTAAATGTATTATTTAAAAAAATATTATATAAGTGTACATAAATGATAAAAATTTAAGACATATAAGTTTTACTTCAATGCAAAATATAAAGTCGGTACATAATATTGAGAATTAATTATTTCCCTGTGTGTAATATGCCTATAGTATGATACGCCAGTGAGCACTAGTTAACTTGAATATATTTTGTATTAAACTAATTCAGAATACTTTCAAATAGTTTTAGAAAAAATATCTTTAGCTAGTTAAACGACAAATGCATTGTAGCGATCGGAAACTGAATAATGACCATTGTATACTGTCTAGACAAATATCATACATTACCAAGTAATCTTTAGAATTTTGGCAAGAATCTGGAGAACGGGCCGCAGAGGATATACTTGATCATCTCTTGGACTGATTAAATTTACACCAATATTACAAAGGCTGGCAGATTATTTGTCTAGAGCTGCACCGTAGTTTATACCTAATTCTTAGGTCAAAGATGGAGATCAAATGTCAGAAAATAATACAGAGCAGACAACAAAGGTTAGAGGAAAGAGGAGTAGAATAAGTGAAGGAAGATTAATTCAAGTATCTCACCGCCTATGATATTTTAGTATAGGAGCGTGTGGAAGATATCTGTCTATCATTGTGCTCGATAAGTGAAGAGGTCTTCGGTTAACGATACTGAGATAGAACATTATTAATCACTGTATGCAAAATGAACTATATATGAAAGCGCATTGGTTATTAAAGTGTGTTATTACGAAAAATAACTTGGCAAATATTGATTGGTATTTAAAAAATTTCCAATTTAAGTATATCATCAGCATTTGCAAAGAATTATAACAATATGGTAAAATATGGTTTCTTGAGAGTAAATTAGAAAACAGCACGATAAAAAATCATTAACCTTCAAACAAACCGCCGACCGACTGTAACCTTCAAACAAACCGCCAACCGACTGTAACCTTCAAACAAACCGCCAACCGACTGTAACCTTCAAACAAACCGCCAACCGACGGCTTAAATCATGAAATTATATGAAAATGGAAAAAGGTGGAGAATATATGGAAAGGTTATGTTAAAAATATCTAATGATGTCAAAGATTTAGGTTCACTTTGCAAATAACGACCACAGCATTCTAAATAGGAATGTCTTATCTAAATGAATGAATCATAGCTTATTTAAGAATCAACTGATATATGTGGATGCTTGTCTTCCAGTGTAAAAACGCATTGACCAAGTCGAATATCATCGAATATCATCGTTTTAAATAATAATGAAACAGTCAAACAATTTGCTTTTTACGAGTAAATCTGTGTGTATTTTCAGGCACAAGCTTCAAGTCTTTAACACTTTTGCAGTTTCGAAAAAACACGACAATAAAATATTTTTAGAAACGGTTTACGTCATTCACTATCTGGCTTTTTTTTAATTTTAAGATGTAACATTAACCAGGCTTCTGTTGATGTCGCTTCCATCGCCAAATGGACAAAAACAACATCAAAACGCTGGAAAGAAATTAAAAAAACATAAGCACTTTTTTCAAATATGTTGGCATTGACCGAAAATGTTTGATCTATGGCATCAGTGATGCCTAGATATACAATACTACAAAACGTTAATATTACTTATCAAAGGCGGGTGGTAATTTTCCGTATAAAAATGTATATTGCCATATATGCAAGAATTGCGTAGGACTATCTACTTATGAAATAGGTCATTGTATGTTTTTGTATTTGTCTAGGTATTTATTTGTGTAGCAATCTGCTGATTTAATATTTACTTGCCTGTGTAGTCTGGACAATTCTAAGTTTGTCCTATTATACTATTTTTTGTACGCAGTTAATAAGAATTTTCTGCAATTCTGCACGATATTCATACTTAGTCTTCTTAAATGTTGAGCTATATGTTGTTGCATCAAATTGATTTTGCAATCGCCTATATAGAGCGAGATTAACTCAGTATGCGATTATCTACCAAAGGTTATACAATAAAAGCAAACTGAGTGAAAAAAATGCAGAAACGCAAACTGTTGCCACCATTGACTTATTTGCTTACTTTTTAAAAGTTATTCATACTTAATACAAACTCCAACATACTCATAGTTTCGCTGGTGTCATATGCTCATTTATATGTTCTTTGCATTAACACAAAAATGTGTTATTTAAGTTATTACGTGAAATAGTACATTTCCAGGATAACGAGACGTGGGTGAATCTAGCATTGATTGTCATTAATGAAAAGGACATCTATCCAGTCGCCAGAGAGATGTAGTGAGCATACTTAAAAAGATATATGTTTTTGGGCATGGAGAAACGAAACTTAGGCCGACATGACACGAGGGGTGCAAGTTGCGTGACCAGACTAAAATTGAGTCATTACAGTTAAAACAAGACCATCTGACAATATAAAACGGTAAAAGCAAAATCTCATAATAGTTTATTAATACGAATAAAAAAAAAGGCCTTGACCGAAACAACTCTTCGTGTACATTACAAGTTTAATGCCAAAATATTCACGCTGACATACGTCCATCTTTCGTCTCCTCTAGTAGTCCTTACAGTATTCAACGACGATACAGGTTATAAAAATAAAATAAAAAGTACAAATTCACAGAATTAAAATGACATCAAACTAAATGAGATCATTTTACATTCATGTTTCATAATGTGCGAGGTTAGAGCTCTGTGCAATTGGTTTAAAATCCCCAGTCTGTTCCTTTTGCAGACCGACCTTTCTAAACATGTTTGCCTTATTTATCCTCTTATTTAACTTTACAAAATCCTACAAAATGTCAAACGCTTTTCTTATAAAAAAGCAAGATGCAAATTAAGCTCAAATAAGTGTCATCTCATCTTATAAATACTCCTCAGCCCTTTGCGGCAGAGGTTCGAGTCCAAGGCGCGTAGACAACGTACATGTGAGGCGGTCTTCCAGCATATGTAAAAAAATCAAACAAACAAAGGTAAATAATGAAATGACAATAGAGTGGAAATTTCTCAAAAGAAGCAACTAACAGGTTTAAAAGATCATGGTTAAAAATTAACTGATTCTAATCAAAGTTAAAATGATCCTAAACTAGCTTACGAAAATATTTTTGAACTCTCACTGTTCACCTTTGTTTTTCGATCCTTAACTTCCGTCGTGTGACATAAACGGATACTTTATTATTTGTGTGGCAACTAGGAAAGAAAAGACAAACATTGATGTCGAAGACACACTACGTCTAAACATGCGAATTAATCTTTCTTTGAAAAATATCATTTATTATCAGAGTTTAGCAACATTAACACTTAACTACAGTAGCTTCAAATAAAACTGATAACTGCTTATATCAAAAAGGTAACCCTGTATTGTCTTACGGAATATATAAAATTCTGAGTAATGTTTTCCATAGATAACAAAGGGTAGGTTGGTTGTTGACCAAAAAACAACAAATCTGTTAGTTATATCAATTTTTTAATGTTTGGAAGATATTCAGGACTGTTTTCGGTGGTAGAAAGAATTAAACCACAAACGTGTGAACACTTATAAATGCCTACAGGTAAAAAAAATATTCAAATTATATACAGTTGTAGATATGCTAGAAATTACAATAAACAAATTAAGGAATGAACAATTTACTATTTACATACGAAATGCAAAAACATTCAACTTTTTACATTGTGTGGAATCTTTCAACCCAGACAAAAGTTTGAGAAAGTGTCTTATTGTCTCTCTTAATTAATGTCAATATTGAAATAAATTATGCCAAAATTCCATTTAAAGTAAACTATTACTTATTATACCTACCTAGAAAATTGAAATATATCGGAATTATCCTAATAACATTTACATATGTTACATGTGTTTTAATGTCTTTGAGTATTCAAAAAAAAATTTAATTACAAAATTGAACTTGCTTTATAACATTTAAAATAAACTACATTTTCTGTTAACTTTTCCTTGTATTTAGTTGTAACATTTTCAAACGAAAATTATAATGCATAAGAATAGAACTGGGTGAACATCATGTATATTATTGGAAGATTTCGACAGATGGATTCCTCTTCTGAAAGGGAAAATATAATCTGAAATATTATTACTTGATTGGATTTATATCTTATAAAAACATAGGAAGCGTTCATAGGAAGCGTGTGTGTCATGGTTTTAATAACTCGCCTGTCTTGTACCAATAACGCGCCTGTCTTGTACCAATAACTCGCCTGTCTTGTACCAATAACTCGCCTGTCTTGTACCAATAACTCGCCTGTCTTGTACCAATAACGAGGATGTCAAACAAACAGTTTTCGACCTTAAAATAACTAAAAATGTGTCTTAGAGAAAAGACTAGAACATAACAAATGGTGATCGAACATAGCACAGAAAATATGCCATGACATATACAGATAAAAGTGCGGTAACATTTGTTAGACACAATATGTAAGCAAATTATACCTTATATTAAACACATATAAATACTCTTCGTATAAGTTATCTTTTCTTGGTTAGAGAAATTGAAAGGTGCCCTTATACAACTACGGATATCTTTGTGACTTCAGGCGTTTATTGTGTACCTGTGATCTAGAGGAATACCTTGGTGGGAGTAGTGGACGATCATCCTTATATGACAATTATATATAATGATATGGACGTAAATGAACAGACTGCTTTCCTTGCAGGTAAAACATGAGGCCAGAAAAACAAAACAAAGATGACATGAACTTGGTTTGTGCCAGAAGCGTTTCAATACCCGAGACTGATATTCTACGACAGAAATAAAAAAAAAATACACATCTATTTTATCAAGAATATTGACTTACTTAATATAATTAAAACAAATATTGGTAAACATTACCCTCCTGCGTCTTGTCAGTCTCAAAGTTGAACTTCTACTGATAAATACCAAAGTTTAAACAATACATATTTCGCTTGAAACAAATTATTTAACGGATCGAAATAAAGAACAAATTAAAACCGTGTTAATAGAATTAAATTATCTCAATACAAAATATCCAGTTTTAATTCACCTTACAAAACGTCTTTAAATAAACGATATATAACGTACCCTTATTTGAAAATTTCTGAAAGAAAAACCTGAAGATATCATTAATCAAGAAAATTACATAGGTCTTTCTTTAGTAGCATTTACGCAAAAATGAGAAACGCTCGTAATGCTAAATGCCTGATGAAGTGTTAACAATTATAGGAAAGGCCACCTGATCTCAGTGACAATGGTGGAAATCCTAGCTTTTCTAAGAAGGTAAAATGGTTATTAGGAAACCATAACATTACTTCTTGAATTTTACTCCCGGTTATAAGTTAAAAAAATTTAATGTTTTAAGTCACTCGTGAAACTTGATGTTGAGAAAAGGATATGTAAAACATAAACGCAGTCAAAGAAATTAATTCTATGATACTCATTTTATTCTCAAGAAATATTCCCCAGGCTCTTATTTTTATTTCGACCTCCAATAAATGAACACAATAATAATATATGTTAATTAATAAGTGATTTGATATTGGTCCTGTTATTTGTCGGAGGGCAGTCGTATTAGCCAAAAGCCGATACGACTGACGCGAGATCAAATAGCAGGGTCAACATCAAATCACTTATTTATTGACAATTTTATTAAAAAACTATATGTACTTATAACCTTTATCTTGAAAATAGTGCAGTGCAGATATGGCATGTGTAAAAGTGAATTCTTCAAGGTTAACCATTAACATTATGTATTTACATAAAATTTTGAAAAGAAGAAACACAATTTTAGTCAGCTGCGAAAACACATAGTCAATCACTTTGTCACTTGGTGGTCTGTTCATGATATTAATACCATCGATGTGACCAGCGGTGGAAATCAGCACAATGCACACAATTAAGATTCAAGTAACCCAAAGAAATAAAATAATAGACATCCCCCATCAAAGTATCGTAACTTAACATCACAATATCATACACAGTTACAAGGAATGTCAATTGCCCATAATCCTATTCGATATTGTGTACTGTTTTTAGTTATAGTTTAAGGGACGAAATGATTTTATGACCCTTTTAGCTAAATTAACCTATATTGAAAGACCCGTATTGAGTTTAAAAAATATACCAGCTTTTTATTATTTTTATACCTTTCCCTTTGCTTAAAGATCATCTCTCCCACTACATAAGGTCGTCTTCGGCAAACTATCTCAGGGAATAAGACGTTTAATTGATCAAAAATATAGAGTATTCAATTTAAGTTTGTGTTTATGCTATATTACGATAATAACTTGGGGGAAGATAGGAAAGTCATGTTCATCACGTGTAACTAACTCTTCTAATTAACTAATTAACTCTTCTCTTAGAAAACTATGACAGAAATAAATTGTTTACTTAAAATCTACTAGAACTGCAAAGTTACCTCATATCTTGCTCTAGACCTAGAAAAATACCCTTTGACTCAACATGAACCATTCCATTTTGATCCATGTTATAATGTAGAACTAGAAACGTAAGCCAATGTGTTAGTAAACTCATCATATTGCAACATGTTAAAAAATAATAGAGCAGTTTAAAAGTTTAACATATTTATCAAGACGATAAACTCAATAAACAAATAATATTTATAAGCTTAAACGTTCAACGCATTTGTTTAATTCAATGTCCTACAAATGTATATGCGGTTATTTTCAAATTTCAGCATTATAGGAATAAGTATTCAGACTAAAACTAAATTATACATTCAGCATGGTAATTGAGTATAAGAAGGGCGATTACCTTGTCACTTGATGGAATGTTCAAAATCTGTTTACCCTGGATGTAACCAACTGTGTACAAGTACACATTAGAAAAGAAACATCATAAAAGGCATGACATAATTAACAAAAAAAACTCATCGAAGAAACAAGACCTCAGAGAAAACAACTTTAAAGAATAAGAGCAAATTCGTTAACATAACAAGATAACATCAACTATTGTGACAATGGAGTTCACTGGTCAAAGACCCCTTGCAAACATCTTCAGCTATTTTGTCTCACCGACAATTTTCTAATATTAAAAACACAACACCTCTGGCAGGCTCATTGATTTGACGTCTACTAGTTTTGAATGCCATGTGTTCAGTAAACAATACTCTTGAAAAATAATAGCTTTATTAGCCATAATTCAGAAAAGACAAATCTGGAATAAAAGAAAAAAATTTAAAAATGTTGATTGATGAGTATATGAGCCCAAGCTGGGGTCAATTAATACTGTTATTACTCAGTATTCTGCTCTGTATACTTCTTGTTTGTTTGTTGTTGTTTTGTTTTGTTTTGTTTTCCAACGTCTACATTGGTTATTGGCATTTATTATGACCTTGATAAGTATTGTAACGGTGAAATGACTGAACTAGAATAAGAAGTTTTCTACCTAAAAATATCTTTTAGTGTTAAATATATATGTCCATCTTCTTTTGCTACAAAAATAAACCGTCTTATATAAATTTATGTTTCAGATTACAACCTGACGATTCCTTCAGCAAAAGGTAATTTATACACATATATACAATTATATACTTAACTGATAAGAAATAAGTGCTCCTATATAGGTTCACTGCCTGCCAAAATAAGTGTTGAAGGTATATTAGAAATCTCTCCCTCTCTCTCTCTCTCTCTCTCTCTCTCTCTCTCTCTCTCTCTCTCTCTCTCTCTCTCTGTCTCTCTCTACTATACTATTCCATGAATTCCAAGAAAAAATAGTTTTACCTAAATACACTATAACTGCAAAGTAAGGCAATGCACTGCGGGATAAATTGGATCCAGTCGCCTAGTCTTTGAATCAGTATGACAGGTTCACATCGTTCTAAGAACAATTGTGTTGTTTTGTCACTGATGCAAAACTTTACAATTCCAGCCAACATTGTGTCTATAGATATGTTTTTAACATAATATTTCCATCAATGCTATAATTACTATTACATTTTGTGGTGTTTGCAAGAAATAACAAGAAATTTTACTTCAGTACGTATATGGCGCCAAGCCCGTCACCAGAATCGTGACACAACCGTCTGACAGTGTGTACTTTTAATGCGTCTTTAGACTCTGACATGATAGTTTTAAACAAATGAGCTTAGAAGTCCTAGACAGCAATCAAACACCTTTTGTGATATTTACGCCTCTGCAGCATACAGGTCTTTATACCAACATAAGTCCACATATTAAATGCAGCAAATATCAAAGTTTAAAGAAAACATTAGACTAAAATAGAGCTCGTCTAATTAAGATAAAGAGACGTATTAATAACATTAATTTAAAATTAAAAAATAAAAATCTAAACAAGACCTTGTAAAATTTTGACTATATGGAAAATAAAAATCAAAAACAAGATAGTAAAGTATGGGAAAACAAAAAAAACGGATTTAAAGGTATTCGGGGAAAATTATTAGACAGAGTTCAGAGCTTATGGGACAAACCAGCCAAAAGAAAACCTGCTACATGTAGATCATTCTGCAGAGAAAATAAATGCAGACGCGTTTTATGAACATATATTAATTGCATCTTATAATGGTTTCTAAACATATTACAATTGCACTCATTAAATTTAATAATAGTGTAAAACATATTGGGATCTTAAGTGTCTTTAGCGAACTAAAATAATGCTTAAAAATTAACTTCAACGAGGGCCTTAATTAAAATGTTACTTCCATTGTTAGTGTCGTGATTGCAGTTTCGTAAAAAAAACAAATATGAATATCCTGATTTATGATTTTATGCAAGCCTACACAATTAATTTATTTTAGAAATATAATTCTATTTACGGTCGACCTTGAAGTCAGTGCGCTATTTTAACAAGATTAGGATTTATGCATAATTTTACGATGCAGTCCCCTAGGCTCCTTTTCTATATAGTTTCATATAATGTTCTGTTTCGCTAGACTATTATAGTCAACTGCATTCGCAGTTAAAGTGCAATTTTATGAGTATGTAAATGAGAATTTCCGTGAAATTATTTTGTGTGTTTTTTAACTTAATTATCGTCTTTTAAGGCGTTACCACTGTTGGGATATTTTCATATCAGACCAGCGACTATTCTAGAGACATTTCGTGTCGTTAAAAAAAGACAGCGCAAAGAAATTGTTGACCAAAGTTTTTGCATCGAGATAAACGATTCTTCTGGAGATGTTTTCTTTCATCAAATAAAGTCAAACAAAATATAATAAGAAATGGCTTTTATTATTATTAAATTATAATACCGGTGCAGTCCAACAGTAAGACGGTTTGTAGTTTATAAATCCTTGCTGATTCATTTATTTGTTTATTTGCCTGTCGGTTCTGTCCGATGCGCACATTATTTTAAATATGGGGAAACAGAAGTAATATGCGTAGTGGCCTGGTTGCGAAAAATGATGAAAGATGTCGTACATCTTAAAAATGACGTCTTCATTAAGTGACGTTGACGTCTTTTCCGTGTTTTTTAATACGAACGTTTGCAAATATGTAAATAAAACTATTGTTTGTGTTTAACTCTTGGCAACGGCAATTTGCCGAAAATTCGAGTGGGAGCATTTTTAGAAAAAATATTATCCTACATTCTACAGGACCAATGGTGATTCCAAACCATAAGAATCACATCATAATACGTACAGATTTTAGTGTAGTACCATCAGTTAAGCATACTACTAACATATGGATAATTGAGAAATAACCATTTAGCATATATTACTCGTCAAACTAATTATTTATTGTTGTTAAACGAAGTTACGATGTGACTTTTATTAATACAGCCAGTGATATTTTCGCGATTTCAGATCTGTATTGCTTGCTATCAGTAAATTTTTGCCGGAAGGGGAATTTACATCATAATGCACGTTTTAAATACTTCATTATAACGTTCCGACCCAATTGATCCATTTTACAACAACAAATCTTCTGAGGAAGTTTTCATTCTACTGCCATTTAAAAATAATAAGAAGAAGAAGTGGCATTTTGAGGGAGAGTATCCATTAACGCAGAACATATTTTCCTACATGTCCTTGGAACATGTCGACTGCATCACATAGTCGTCATCAGCTTGTCTATATTAGTTCACTAGTTGAGTAAGCTGGTTTTACGTAAAACAAACATCAACATATACATACATATATTAAACTAGAAACTTTATAAAAGAACGCATTTATAAACGACAGATCATTTTAGTCGAATTAGTCCTAGACCCATTCCATACTGTTGTTCGGTCAATTCTAATGGGTGAAAATCTTAGGGGCCCTAAAATGATACATTTACATTGATTGCTATTAAGCAAAAAACTCCATCTTTAATTTAAATGTACTGTCTTCATTTTCAGTCCTTCGAACAGTTAAAAAGCTGACTATTTGCAATTATCCGACACTAAGCCTTCAATGTGTTTTTATGCCTCAGTTTTGACAGTTAAATGTATTATTAAAAAAAAAACATTATATAAATGTACATAAATAATAAAATTCAAGACATATAAGTTTTACTTCACTGCAAAATATAAAGTCGGTACATAATATTGAGAATTATTTATTTCCCTGTGTGTAATATGCCTATAGTGTGAAGCGCCAGTGAGCACTAGTTAACTTGAATATATTTTGTATTAAACTAATTCAGAATACTTTCAAAAAGTTTTAGAAAAATATCTTTAGCTAGTTAAACGACAAATGCATTGTAGTGATCGGAAACAGAATAATGAGCATTGTATACTGTCCAGACAAATACCATATATTACCAAGTAACCTTTAGAATTTTGGCAAGAATCTGGAGAACGGGCCGCAGTGGATATACTTGATCATCTCTTGGACTGATTAAATTTACACCAATATTACAAAGGCTGGCAGATTATTTGTCTAGAGCTGCACCGTAGTTTATACCTAATTCTTAGGTCAAAGATGGAGATCAAATGTCAGAAAATAATACAGAGCAGACAACAAAGGTTAGAGGAAAGAGGAGTAGAAAAAGTGAAGGAAGATTAATTAAAGTATCTCACCGCCTATGATATTTTAGTATAGGAGCGTGTGGAAGATATCTGTCTATCATTGTGCTCGATAAGTGAAGAGGTCTTCGGTTAACGATACTGAGATAGAACATTATTAATCACTGTATGCAAAATGAACTATATATGAAAGCGCATTGGTTATTAAAGTGTGTTATTATGAAGTATAACTTGGCAAATATTGATTGGAATTTAAAAATATTCCAATTTAAGTATATCATCAGCATTTGCAAAGAATTATAACAATAGGGTAAAAGATGGTTTCTTGAGAGTAAATTAGAAAACAGCACGATAAAAAATCATTAACCTTCAAGCAACCGCCAACCGACTGTAACCTTCAAACAAACTGCCAACCGACTGTAACCTTCAAACAAACCGCCAACCGACTGTAACCTTCAAACAAACCGCCAACCGACGACTTGAATCATGAAATTATATGAAAATGGAAAAAAGTGGAGGATATATGGAAAGGTTATGTTAAAAATATCTAATGATGTTAAAAATTTAGGTTCACTTTGCAAATAACGACCACAGCATTCTAAATAGGAATGTCTTATCTATATGAATGAATCATAGCTTATTTAAGAATCAACTGATACATGTAGATGCTTGTCCTCCCGTGTAAAAACGCAATGACCAAGTCGAATATCATCGAATATCATCGTTTTAAATAATAATAAAACGGTTAAATAATTTGCTTTTTACGAGTAAATCTGGTTGTATTCTCAGACACAAGCTACAAGTCTGTAACACTTTTGCAGTTTCGAAAAACACGACAATAAAATATTTTTAGAAACGGTTTACGTCATTCACTATCTGGCTTTTTTTTAATTTTAAGATGTAACATTAACCAGGCTTCTGTTGATGTCGCTTCCATCGCCGCCAAATGGACAAAAACAACATCAAAACGTTGGAAAGAGATTAAAAAAACATAAGTACTTTTTTCAAATATGTTGGCATTAACCGAAAATGTTTGTCCTATGGCATCAGAGATGCCTAGATATACAATACTACAAAACGTTAATATTACTTATCAAAGGCGGGTGGTAATTTTCCGTATAAAATGTATATTGCCATATATGCAAGAATTGCGCAGGACTATCTACTTATAAAATAGGTCACTGTATGTTTTTGTTTTTGTCTAGGTATTTATTTGTGTAGCAATCTGCTGCTTTAATATTTACTTGCCTGTGTAGTCTGGACAATTCTAAGTTTGTCCTATTATACTATTTTTTGTACGCAGTTAATGAGAATTTTCTGCAATTCTGCACGATATTCATACTTAGTCTTCTTAAATGTTGAGCTATTTGTTGTTTCATCAAATTGATTTTGCAATCACCTATATAGAGAGAGATTAACTCAGTATGGGATTATCTACCAAAGGTCATACAATAAAAGCAAACTGAGTGAAAAAAAAATGCAGAAACGCAAACTGTTGCCACCATTGATTTATTTGATTACCTTATTAAAAGTTATTCATACTTAATACAAACTCCAACATACGCATAGTTTCGCTGGTGTCATATGTTCATTTATATGTTCTTTGCATTAACACAAAAATGTGTTATTTAAGTTGTTACGTGAAATAGTACATTTCCAGGATAACGAGACGTGGGTGAATCTAGCGTTGATTGTCATTAATGAAAAGGACATCTACCCAGTCGCCAGAGATGTAGTGAGCATACTTAAAACGATATATGATTTTGGACATGAAGAAACGAAACTTAGGCCGACATGACACGAGGGGTGCAAGTTGCGTGACCAGACTAAAATTGAGTCAGTACAGTTAAAACAAGAACATCTGACAATATAAAACGGTAAAAGCAAAATCTCATAATAATTTATTAATACGAATAAAAAAGGAAAAGGCCTTGACCGAAACCAAAACAACTCTTGTGTACATTACAAGTTTAATGCCAAAATATTCACGCTGACATACGTCCATCTTTCGTCTCCTCTAGTAGTCCTTACAGTATTCAACGACGATACAGGTTATAAAAATAAAATAAAAAGTACAAATTCACAGAATTAAAATGACATCAAACTAAATGAGATCATTTTACATTCATGTTTCATAATGTGCGAGGTTAGAGCTCTGTGCAATTGGTTTAAAATCCCCAGTCTGTCCCTTTTGCCGACCGACCTTTCTAAACATGTTTGCCTTATTTATCCTCTTATTTAACTTTACAAAATCCTACAAAATGTCAAACGCTTTTCTTATAAAAAACCAAGATGCAAATTAAGCTCAAATAAGTGTCATCTCATCTTATAAATACTCCTCAGCCCTTTGCGGCAGAGGTTCGAGTCCAAGGCGCGTAGACAACGTACATGTGAGAAGGTCTTCCAGCATATGTAAAAAATTCAAACAAACAAAGGTAAATAATGAAATGACAATAGAGTGGAATTTTCTAAAATGAAGCAACTTACAGGTTTAAAAGATCATGGTTAAAAATTAACTGATTTTAATCAAAGTTAAAATGATCCTAAACTAGCTTAGGAAAATATTTTTTGAACTCTCACTGTTCACCTTTGTTTTTCGATCCTTAACTTCCGTCGTGTGACAGAAACGGATACTTTATTATTTGTGTGGCAACTAAGAAAGAAAAGACAAACATTGATGTCGAAGACACACTACGTCTAAACATGCGAATTAATCTTTCTTTGAAAAATATCATTTATTATCAGAGTTTAGCAACATTAACACTTAACTACAGTAGCTTCAAATAAAACTGATAACTGCTTATATCAAAAAGGTTACCCTGTATTGTCTTACAAAATATATAAAATTCTGAGTAATGTTTTCCATAGATAACAAAGGGTAGGTTGGTTGTTGACCAAAAAACAACAAATCTGTTAGTTATATCAATTTTTTAATGTTTGGTAGATATTCAGGACTGTTTTCGGTGGTAGAAAGAATTAAACCACAAACGTGTGAACACTTATAAATGCCTACAGGTAAAAAAAATATTCAAATTATATACAGTTGTAGATATGCTAGAAATTACAATAAACAAATTAAGGAATGAACAATTTACTATTTACATACGAAATGCAAAAACATTCAACTTTTTACATTGTGTGGAATCTTTCAACCCAGACAAAAGTTTGAGAAAGTGTCTTATTGTCTCAATTAATGTCAATATTGATATAAATTATGCCATAATTCCAATTAAAGTAAACTATTACTTATTATACCTACCTAGAGAATTGAAATATATCGGAATTATCCTAATAACATTTACATATGTTACATGTGTTTTAATGTCTTTGAGTATTCAAAAAATAATAATTTTAATTACAAAATTGAACTTGCGTTATAACACTTAAAATAAACTATATTTTCTGTTAACTTTTTCTTTGTATTCAGTTTTAACATTTTCAAACGAAAATTAAAATGCATAGGAAAAGAACTGGGTGAACATCATGTATATTATTGGAAGATTTCGACAGATGGATTCCTCTTATTAAAGGGAAAATATAATCGGAAATATTATTACTTGATTGGATTTATATCTGATAAAAACATAGGAAGCGTTCATAGGAAGCGTATGTGTCATGGCTTTAATAACTCGCCTGTCTTGTACCAATAACTCGCCTGTCTTGTACCAATAACTCGCCTGTCTTGTACCAATAACTCGCCTGTCTTGTACCAATAACGCGCCTGTATTGTACCAATAAATCGCCTGTCTTGTACCAATAACGCGCCTGTCTTGTACCAATAACTCGCCTGTCTTGTACCAATAACTCGCCTGTCTTGTACCAATAACGCGCCTGTCCTGTACCAATAACTCGCCTTTCTTGTACCAATAATGCGCCTGTCTTGTACCAATAACGCGCCTGTCTTGTACCAATAACGCGCCTGTCTTATACCAATAACTCGCCTGTCTTGTACCAGTAACTCGCCTGTCTTGTACCAATAACGCGCCTGTCTTGTACCAATAACTCGCCTGTCTTGTACCAATAACTCGCCTGTCTTGTACCAATAACGCGCCTTACTTGTACCAATAACGCGCCTGTCTTGTACCAATAACGCGCCTGTCTTGTACCAATAACTCGCCTGTCTTGTACCAATAACGCGCCTGTCTTGTACCAATAACTCGCCTGTCTTGTACCAATAACTCGCCTGTCTTGTACCAATATCTCGCCTGTCTTGTACCAATAACTCGCCTGTCTTGTACCAATAACTCGCCTGTCTTGTACCAATAACTCGCCTGTCTTGTACCAATAACTCGCCTGTCTTGTACAAATAACTCGCCTGTCTTGTACCAATAACGCTCCTGTCTTGTACCAATAACGCGCCTGTCTTGTACCAATAACTCGCCTGTCTTGTATTAATAACTCGCCTGTCTTGTACCAATAACTCGCCTGTCTTGTACCAATAACTCGCCTGTCTTGTACCAATAACGCGCCTGTCTTGTACCAATAACTCGCCTGTCTTGTACCAATAACTCGCCTGTCTTGTACCAATAACGCGCCTGTCTTGTACCAATAACTCGCCTGTCTTGTACCAATAACGCGCCTGTCTTGTACCAATAACTCGCCTGTCTTGTACCAATAACGCGCCTGTCTTGTACCAATAACTCGCCTGTCTTGTACCAATAACTCGCCTGTCTTGTACAAATAACTCGCCTGTCTTGTACCAAAAACTCGCCTGTCTTGTACCAATAACTTGCCTGTCTTGTACAAATAACTCGCCTGTCTTGTACCAATAACGCGCCTGTCTTGTACCAATAACTCGCCTGTCTTGTACCAATAAATCGCCTGTCTTGTACCAATAACGCGCCTGTCTTGTACCAATAACTCGCCTGTCTTGTACCAATAACTCGCCTGTCTTGTACCAATAACGCGCCTGTCCTGTACCAATAACTCGCCTTTCTTGTACCAATAATGCGCCTGTCTTGTACCAATAACGCGCCTGTCTTGTACCAATAACGCGCCTGTCTTGTACCAATAACTCGCCTGTCTTGTACCAGTAACTCGCCTGTCTTGTACCAATAACGCGCCTGTCTTGTACCAATAACTCGCCTGTCTTGTACCAATAACTCGCCTGTCTTGTACCAATAACGCGCCTGTCTTGTACCAATAACGCGCCTGTCTTGTACCAATAACGCGCCTGTCTTGTACCAATAACTCGCCTGTCTTGTACCAATAACGCGCCTGTCTTGTACCAATAACTCGCCTGTCTTGTACCAATAACTCGCCTGTCTTGTACCAATATCTCGCCTGTCTTGTACCAATAACTCGCCTGTCTTGTACCAATAACTCGCCTGTCTTGTACAAATAACTCGCCTGTCTTGTACCAATAACGCGCCTGTCTTGTACCAATAACTCGCCTGTCTTGTACCAATAACTCGCCTGTCTTGTACCAATAACTCGCCTGTCTTGTACCAATAACGCGCCTGTCTTGTACCAATAACGCGCCTGTCTTGTACCAATAACTCGCCTGTCTTGTACCAATAACTCGCCTGTCTTGTATCAATAACTCGCCTGTCTTGTACCAATAACTCGCCTGCCTTGTACCAATAACTCGCCTGTCTTGTACCAATAACTCGCCTGTCTTGTACCAATAACGAGGATGTCAAACAAAAAGTATTCGACCTTAAAATAACTAAAAATGTGTCTTAAAGAAAAGACTAGAACAGAACAAATGGTGATCAAACATAGCACAGAAAATATGCCATGACATATACAGATAAAAGTGCGGTAACATTTGTTAGGCACAATATGTAAGCAAATTATACCTTATATTAAACACATATAAATACTCTTCGTATAAGTTATCTTTTCTTGGTTAGAGAAATTGAAAGGTGCCCTTATACAACTACGGATATCTTTGTGACTTCAGGCGTTTATTGTGTACCTGTGATCTAGAGGAATACCTTGGTGGAAGTAGTGGACGATCATCCTTATATGACAATTATATATAATGATATGGACGTAAATGAACAGACTGCTTTCCTTGCAGGTAAAACATGAGGCCAGAAAAACAAAACAAAGATAAAATGAACTTGGTTTGTGCCAGAAGCGTTTCAATACCCGAGACTGATATTCTACGACAGAAATAAAAAAAAATACACATCTATTTTATCAAGAATATTGACTTACTTAATATAATTAAAACAAATATTGGTAAACATTACCCTCCTGCGTCTTGTCAGTCTCAAAGTTAAACTTCTACTGATAAATACCAAAGTTTAAACAATACATATTTCGCTTGAAACAAATTATTTAACGGATCGAAATAAAGAACAAATTAAAACCGTGTTAATAGAATTAAATTATCTCAATACAAAATATACAGTTTTAATTCACCTTACAAAACGCCTTTAAATAAACGATATATAACGTACCCTTATTTGAAAATTTCTGAAAGAAAAACCTGAAGATATCATTAATCAAGAAAATGGTCTTTCTTTAGTAGCATTTACGCAAAAATGAGAAACGCTCGTAATGCTAAATGCCTGATGAAGTGTTAACAATTATAGGAAAGGCCATCTGATCTCAGTGACAATGGTGGAAATCCTAGCTTTTCTAAGAAGGTAAAATGGTTATTAGGAAACCATAACATTACTTCTTGAATTTTACTCCCGGTTATAAGTTAAAAAAATTTAATGTTTTAAGTCACTCGTGAAACTTGATGTTGAGAAAAGGATATGTAAAACATAAACGCAGTCAAAGAAATTAATTCTATGATACTCATTTTATTCTCAAGAAATATTCCCCAGGCTCTTATTTTTATTTCGACCTCCAATAAATGAACACAATAATAATATATGTTAATTAATAAGTGATTTGATATTGGTCCTGTTATTTGTCGGAGGGCAGTCGTATTAGCCAAAAGCCGATACGACTGACGCGAGATCAAATAGCAGGGTCAACATCAAATCACTTATTTATTGACAATTTTATTAAAAAAACTATATGTACTTATAACCTTTATCTTGAAAATAGTGCAGTGCAGATATGGCATGTGTAAAAGTGAATTCTTCAAGGTTAACCATTAACATTATGTATTTACATAAAATTTTGAAAAGAAGAAACACAATTTTAGTCAGCTGCGAAAACACATAGTCAATCACTTTGTCACTTGGTGGTCTGTTCATGATATTAATACCATCGATGTGACCAGCGGTGGAAATCAGCACAATGCACACAATTAAGATTCAAGTAACCCAAAGAAATAAAATAATAGACATCCCCCATCAAAGTATCGTAACTTAACATCACAATATCATACACAGTTACAAGGAATGTCAATTGCCCATAATCCTATTCGATATTGTGTACTGTTTTTAGTTATAGTTTAAGGGACGAAATGATACTATGACCCTTTTACTAAATTAACCTATATTGAAAAACCCGTATTGAGTTTAAAAAATATACCAGCTTTTTATTATTTTTATACCTTTCCCTTTGCTTAAAGATCATCTCTCCCACTACATAAGGTCGTCTTCGGCAAACTATCTCAGGGAATAAGACGTTAAATTGATCAAAAATATAGAGTATTCAATTTAAGTTTGTGTTTATGCTATATTACGATAATAACTTGGGGGAAGATAGGAAAGTCATGTTCATCACGTGTAACTAACTCTTCTAATTAACTAATTAACTCTTCTCTTAGAAAACTATGACAGAAATAAATTGTTTACTTAAAATCTACTAGAACTGCAAAGTTACCTCATATCTTGCTCTAGACCTAGAAAAAGACCCATTTGACTCAACATGAACCATTCCATTTCGATCCATGTTATAATGTAGAACTAGAAACGTATGCCGATGTGTTAGTAAACTCTTCATATTGCAACATGTTAAAAAAGAATAGAGCAGTTTAAAAGTTTAAAATATTTATCAAGACGATAAACCCAATAAACAAATAATATTTATAAGCTTAAACGTTCAACGCATTTGTTTAATTCAATGTCCTACAAATGTATATGCGTTTTTTTTTTCAAATTTCAGCATTATAGGAATAAGTATTCAGATTAAAACTAAATTATACATTCAGCATTGTAATTGAGTATAAGAAGGGCGATTACCTTGTCACTTGATGGAATGTTCAAAATCTGTTTACCCTGGATGTAACCAACTGTGTACAAAGTACAAAAGAAACATCATAAAAGGCATGACATAATTAACACAAAAAAAAACTCATCGAAGAAACAAGACCTCAGAGAAATTAACTTTAAAGAATAAGAGCAAATTCGTTAACATAACAAGATAACATCAACTATTGTGTCAATGGAGTTCACTGGTCAAAGACCCCATGCAAACATCTTCAGCTATTTTGTCTCACCGACAATTTTCCTAATATTAAAAACACAACACCTCTGGCAGGCTCATTGATTTGACGTCTACTAGTTTTAAATGCCATGTGTTCAGTAAACAATACTCTTGAAAAATAATAGCTTTATTGGCCATAATTCAGAAAAGACAAATCTGGAATAAAAGAAAAAAAAAATAAAAAAGGTTGATTGATGAGTATTAACCATGTTTGCTCGTATTGCAAATTACAAAACTTTTTAAATAAAATTGTCAAAATTACTCAGATGAATGTCGAGCCCAAGCTGGGGTCAATAAATACTGTTATTACTCAGTATTCTGCTCTGTATACTTCTTGTTTGTTTGTTGTTGTTTTGTTTTGTTTTGTTTTCCAACGTCTACATTAGTTATTGGCATTTATTATGACCTTGATAAGTATTGTAACGGTGAAATAACTGAACTAGAATTAGAAGTTTTCTACCTAAAAATATCTTCAATATACAATGTATATGTCCATCTTCTTTTGCTACAAAAATAAACCGTCTTATATAAATTTATGTTTCAGATTACATACCTGACGATTCCTTCAGCAAAAGGTAATTTATACACATATATACAATTGTATACTTAACTGATAAGAAATAAGTGCTCCTATATAGGTTCACTGCCTGCCAAAATAAGTGTTGAAGGTATATTAGAAATCTCTCTCTCTCTCTCTCTCTCTCTCTCTCTCTCTCTCTCTCTCTCTCTCTCTCTCTCTCTCTCTCTCTCTTTCTCTCTCTCTCTCTCTCTCTCTCTCTCTCTGTCTTTCTCTACTATACTATTCCATGAATTCCAAGAAAAAGTAGTTTTACCTAAATACACTATAACTGCAAAGTAAGGCAATGCACTGCGCGATAAATTGGATCCAGTCGCCTAGTTTTTGAATCAGTATGACAGGTTCACATCGTTCTAAGAACAATTGTGTTGTTTTGTCACTGATGCAAAACTTTACAATTCCAGACAACATTGTGTCTATAGATATGTTTTTAACATAATATTTCCATCAATGCTATAATTACTCTTACATTTTGTGGTGTTTGCAAGAAATAACAAGAAATTTTACTTCAGTACGTATATGGCGCCAAGCCCGTCACCAGAATCGTGACACAACCGTCTGACAGTGTGTACTTTTAATGCGTCTTTAGACTCTGACATGATAGTTTTAAACAAATAAGCTTAGAAGTCCTAGACAGCAATCAAACACCTTTTGTGATATTTACGCCTCTGCAGCATACAGGTCTTTATACCAACATAAGTCCACATATTAAATGCAGCAAATATCAAAGTTTAAAGAAAACATTAGACTAAAATAGAGCTCGTCTAATTAAGATAAAGAGACGTATTTATAACATTAATTTAAAATTAAAAAATAAAAATCTAAACAAGACCTTGTAAAATTTTGACTATATGGAAAATAAAAATAAAAAACAAGATAGTAAAGTATGGGAAAATAAAAAAAAACGGATTTAAAGGTATTCGGGGAAAATTATTAGACAGAGTTCAGAGCTTATGGGACAAACCAGCCAAAAGAAAACCTGCTACATGTAGATCATTCTGCAGAGAAAATAAATGCAGACGCTTTTTATGAACATATATTAATTGCATCTTATAATGGTTTCTAAACATATTACAATTGCACTCATTAAATTTAATAATAGTGTAAAACATAATGGGATCTTAAGTGTCTTTAGCGAACTAAATGCTTAAAAATTAACTTCAACGAGGGCCTTAATTTAAATGTTTCTTCCATTGTTAGTGTCGTGATTGCAGTTTCGTAAAAAACAAATATGAATATCCTGATTTATGATTTTATGCAAGCCTACACAATTAATTTATTTTAGAAATATAATTCTATTTACGGTCGACCTTGAAGTCAGTGCGCTATTTTAACAAGATTAGGATTTATGCATAATTTTACGATG
This sequence comes from Sinonovacula constricta, assembly GCA_007844125.1. Classification (NCBI taxonomy): domain Eukaryota; kingdom Metazoa; phylum Mollusca; class Bivalvia; order Cardiida; family Solecurtidae; genus Sinonovacula; species Sinonovacula constricta. The sequence continues at coordinate 32,374,828 of CM017569.1, read as the reverse complement.
CAGTCCCCTAGGCTCTTTTCTATATAGTTTCATATAATGTTCTGTTTCGCTAGACTATTATAGTCAACTGCATTCGCAGTTTAAGTGCAATTTTATGAGTATGTAAAATTTCCGTGGAATTATTTTGTGTGTTTTTTTAACTAAATTATCGTCTTTTAAGGCGTTACCACTGTTGGGATATTTTCATATCCGACCAGCGACTATTCTAGAGACATTTTGTGTCGTTAAAAAAAGACAGCGCAAAGAGATTGTTGACCAAAGTTTTTGCATCGAGATAAACGATTTTTTTGGAGATGTTTCCTTTCATCAAATAAAGTCAAACAAAATATAATAAGTAATCGCTTTTATTATTATTAAAATACCGGTGCAGTCCAACAGTAAGACGGTTTGTAGTTTATAAATCCTTGCTGATTCATTTATTTGCCTGTCGGTTCTCTCCGATGCGCACATTATTTTAAATATGGGGAAACAGAAGTAATATGCGTAGTGGCCTGGTTGCGAAAAATGTTGAAAGATGTCGTACATCTTAAAAATGACGTCCTCATTAAGTGACGTTGACGCCTTTTCCGTGTGTTTTAATACGAAGGTTTGCAAATATGTAAATAAAACTATTGTTTGTGTTTAACTCTTGGCAACGGCAATTTGCCGAAAATTCGAGTGGTAGCGTTTTTAGAAAAAATATAATCCTACATTCTACAGAACAATTTATAATATGTATGTAACATCAACTTGAACAGGACCAATGTGATCCCAAACCATAAGAATTACATCACAATGCGTACAGATATTAGTGTAGTACCATCAGTTAAGCATACTACTTACATATGGATAATTGAGAAATAACCATTTAGCATATATTACTCGTCAAACTAATTATTTATTGTTGTTAAACGAAGTTACGATGTGACTTTTATTAATACAGTCAGTGATATTTTCGCGATTTCAGATCTGTATTGCTTGCTATCAGTAAATTTTTGCCGGAAGGGGAATTTACATCATAATGCACGTTTTAAACACTTCATTTTGACGTTCCGACCCAATTGATCCATTTTACAACAACGAAATCTTCTGAGGAAGTTTTCATTCTACTGCCATTTAAAAATAATAATAAGAAGAAGTGGCATTTTGAGGGAGAGTATCCATTAACGCAGAATATATTTTCCTACATGTCCTTGGAACATGTCGACTGCATCACATAGTCGTCATCAGCTTGTCTATGTTAGCTCACTAGTTGAGTAAGCTGGTTAACGTAAAACAAACATCAACATATACATACATATATTAAACTAGAAACTTTATAAAAGAACGCATTTATAAACGACAGATCCTTTTGGTCGAATTAGTCCTAGACCCTTTCCATACTGTTGTTCGGTCAATTCTAATGGGTGAAAATCTTTGGGGCCCTAAGATGATACATTTACATTGATTGCTATTAAGCAAAAAACTCCATCTTTAATTTGAATGTACTGTCTTTATTTTCAGTCCTTCGAACAGTTAAAAAGCTGACTTTTTGCAATTACCCGACACTAAGCCTTCAATGTGTTTTTATGCCTCAGTTTTTACAGTTAAATGTATTATAAAAATATTTTATAAGTGTACATAAATGATAAAAATTTAAGACATATAAGTTTTACTTCAATGCAAAATATAAAGTCGGTACATAATATTGAGAGCTAATTATTTCCCTGTGTGTAATATGCCTATAGTATTATACGCCAGTGAGCACTAGTTAACTTGAATATATTTTGTATTAAACTAATTCAGAATACTTTCAAAAAGTTTTAGAAAAATATCTTTAGCTAGTTAAACGACAAATGCATTGTAGTGATCGGAAACTGAATAATGAGCATTGTATACTGTCCAGACAAATACCATGCATTACCAAGTAATCTTTAGAATTTTGGCAAGAATCTGGAGAACGGGCCGCAGTGGAAATACTTGATCATCTCTTGGACTGATTAAATCTACACCAATATTACAAAGGCTGGCAGATTATTTGTCTAGAGCTGCACCGTAGTTTATTCCTAATTCTTAGGTCAAAGATGGAGATCAAATGTCAGAAAATAATACAGAGCAGACAACAAAGGTTAGAGGAAAGAGGAGTAGAATAAGTGAAGGAAGATTAATTAAAGTATCTCACCGCCTATGATATTTTAGTATAGGAGCGTGTGGAAGATATCTGCCTATCCTTGTGCTCGATAAGTGAAGAGGTCTTCGGTTAACGATACTGAGATAGAACATTATTAATCACTGTATGCATAAGAAACTATATATGAAAGCGCATTGGTTATTAGAGTGTGTTATTATGAAGTATAACTTGGCAAATATTGATTGGAATTTAAAAATATTCCAATTTAAGTATATCATCAGCATTTGCAAAGAATTATAACAATAGGGTAAAATATGGTTTCTTGAGAGTAAATTAGAAAACAGCACGATAAAAAAATCATTAACCTTCAAGCAACCGCCAACCGACTGTAACCTTCAAACAAACTGCCAACCGACTGTAACCTTCAAACAAACCGCCAACCGACTGTAACCTTCAAACAAACCGCCAACCGACTGTAACCTTCAAACAAACCGCCAACCGACGGCTTGAATCATGAAATTATATGAAAATTATATGAATGAAATTACATGAAAATGGAAAAAGGTGGAGAATATATGGAAAGGTTATGTTAAAAATATTTAATGATGTCAAAGATTTAGGTTCACTTTGCAAATAACGACCACAGCATTCTAAATAGGAATGAATGTCTTATCTATATGAATGAATCATAAGAATCAACTGATACATGTAGATGCTTGTCCTTCCGTGTAAAAACGCAATGACCAAGTCGAATATCATCGAATATCATCGTTTTGAAAAATAATACAACGGTCAAATAATTTGCTTTTTACGAGTAAATCTGGTTGTATTCTCAGACACAAGCTACAAGTCTTTAACACTTTTGCAGTTTCGAAAAACACGACAATAAAATATTTTTAGAAACGGTTTACGTCATTCACTATCTGGCTTTTTTTAATTTTAAGATGTAACATTAACCAGGCTTCTGTTGATGTCGCTTCCATCGCCAAATGGACAAAAACAACATCAAAATGTTGGAAAGAGATTAAAAAAACATAAGCATTTTTTTCAAATATGTTGGCATTGACCGAAAATGTTTGTCCTATGGCATCAGAGATGCCTAGATATACAATACTACACAAAACGTTAATATTACTTATCAAAGGCGGGTGGTAATTTTCCGTATAAAAAATTAATGTATATTGTCATACATGCAAGAATTGCGCAGGACTATCTACTTATAAAATAGGTCACTGTATGTTTTTGTTTTTGTCTAGGTATTTATTTGTGTAGCAATCTGCTGATTTAATATTTACTTGCCTGTGTAGTCTGGACAATTCTATGTTTGTCCTATTATACATGTACTATTTTTTGTACGCAATTAATAAGAATTTTCTGCAATTCTGCACGATATTCATACTTAGTCTTCTTAAATGTTGAGCTATATGTTGTTTCATCAAATTGATTTTGCAATCGCCTATATAGAGAGAGATTAACTCAGTATGGGATTATTTACCAAAGGTCATACAATAAAAGCAAACTGAGTGAAAAAAAAAATGCAGAAACGCAAACTGTTGCCACCATTGATTAATTTGCTTACCTTTTTAAAAGTTATTCATACTTAATACAAACTCCAACATACGCATAGTTTCGCTGGTGTCATATGCTCATTTATATGTTCTTTGCATTAACACAAAAATGTGTTATTTAAGTTGTTACGTGAAATAGTACATTTCCAGGATAACGAGACGTGGGTGAATCTAGCGTTGATTGTCAATAATGAAAAGGACATCTGTCCAGTCGCCAGAGAGATGTTGTTAGCATACTTAAAATGATATATGATTTTGGGCATGGAGAAACGAAACTTAGGCCGACATGACACGAGGGGTGCAAGTTGCGTGACCAGACTAAAATTGAGTCATTACAGTTAAAACAAGAACATCTGACAATATAAAACGGTAAAAGCAAAATCTCATAATAATTTATTAATACGAATAAAAAAGGAAAAGGCCTTGACCGAAACCAAAACAACTCTTCGTGTACATTACAAGTTTAATGCCAAAATATTCACGCTGACATACGTCCATCTTTCGTCTCTTCTAGTAGTCCTTACAGTATTAAACGACGATACAGGTTATAAAAATAAAATAAAAAGTACAAATTCACAGAATTAAAATGACATCAAACTAAATGAGATCATTTTACATTCATGTTTCATAATGTGCGAGGTTAGAGCTCTGTGCAATTGGTTTAAAATCCCCAGTCTGTCCCTTTTGCCGACCGACCTTTCTAAACATGTTTGCCTTATTTATCCTCTTATTTAACTTTACAAAATCCTACAAAATGTCAAACGCTTTTCTTATAAAAAACCAAGATGCAAATTAAGCTCAAATAAGTGTCATATCATCTTATAAATACTCCTCAGCCCTTTGCGGCAGAGGTTCGAGTCCAAGGCGCGTAGACAACGTACATGTGAGAAGGTCTTCCAGCATATGTAAGAAAATCAAACAACAAACAAACAAAGGTAAATAATGAATGACAATAGAGTGGAATTTTCCAAAATGAAGCAACTTACAGGTTTAAAAGATCATGGTTAAAAATTAACTGATTTTAATCAAAGTTAAAATGATCTTAAACTAGCTTCCGAAAATATTTTTTGAACTCTCACTGTTCACCTTTGTTTTTCGATCCTTAACTTCCGTCGTGTGACAGAAACGGATACTTTATTTTTTGTGTGGCAACTAAGAAAGAAAAGACAAACATTGACGTCTAAACATGTGAATTAATCTTTCTTTGAAAAATTTATCATTTATTATCAGAGTTTAGCAACATTAACACTTAACTACAGTAGCTTCAAATAAAACTGATAACTGCTTATATCAAAAAGGTTACCCTGTATTGTCTTACAAAATATCTAAAATTCTGAGTAATGTTTTCCATAGATAACAAAGGGTAGGTTGGTTGTTGACCAAATAACAACAAATCTGTTAGTAATATCAATTTTTTAATGTTTGGTAGATATTCAGGACTGTTTTCGGTGGTAGAAAGAATTAAACCACAAACGTGTGAACACTTATAAATGCCTCCAGGTAAAAAAATATTCAAATTATATACAGTTGTAGATATGCTAGAAATTACAATAAACAAATTAAAGAATGAACAATTTGCTATTTGTTGTATACGAAATGTAAAAACATTCAACTTTTAACATTGTGTGGAATCTTTCAACCCAGACAAAAGTTTGAGAAAGTGTCTTATTGTCTCTCTTAATTAATGTCAATATTGATATAAATTATGACATAATTCCATTTAAAGTAAACTATTACTTATTATACCTACCTAGAGAATTGAAATATATCGGAATTGTCCTAATAACATTTACATATGTTACATATGTGTTTTGATGTCTTTGATTATTCATAAAAATAAACTTAATTTTAATTACAAAATTGAACTTGCGTTATTACTTTTAAAATAAACTACATTTCTGTTAACCTTTCCTTGTATTCAGTTGTAACATTTTCAAACGAAAATTATAATGAATAGTAATAGAACTGGGTGAACATCATGTATATTATTGGAAGATTTCAACAGATGGAATCCTCTTATTATAGGGAAAATATAATCGGAAATATTATTACTTGAGTGGATTTATATCTGATAAAAACCTCGAAGCGTTTGTGTCATGGATTTAATAACTCGCCTGTCTTGTACCAATAACTCGCCTGTCTTGTACCAATAACGCGCCTGTCTTGTACCAATAACTCGCCTGTCTTGTACCAATAACGCGCCTGTTTTGTACCAATAACTCGCCTGTCTTGTACCAATAACTCGCCTGTCTTGTACCAATAACTCGCCTGTCTTGTACCAATAACTCGCCTGTCTTGTACCAATAACGCGCCTGTCTTGTACCAATAACGCGGATGTCAAACAAAAAGTATTCGACCTTAAAATAACTAAAAATGTGTCTTAGAGAAAAGACTAGAACATAACAAATGGTGATCGAACATAGCACAGAAACCATGCCATGACATATACAGATAAAAGTGTGGTAACATTTGTTAGGCACTATATATAAGCAAATGATACCTAATATTAAACACATATAAATACTCTTCATATAAGTTATCTGTTCTTGGTTAGAGAAGTTAAAAGGTGCCCTTATACAACTACGGATATCTTTGTGACTTCAGGCGTTTATGTGTAGCTGTGATCTAGAGGAATACCTTGGTGGAAGTAGTGGACGACCATCCTTATATGACAATTGTATATAATGATATGGACGTAAATGAACAGATTGCTTTCCTGGCAGGTAAAACATGTGGCTAGAAGAACAAACCAAAGATAAAATGAAATTGGTTTGTGCCAGAAGCGTTTCAATACCCGAGACTGATATTCTACGACAGAAATAAAAATAAATACACATCTAACTTATCAAGATTATTGACTTACTTAATATAATTAAAACAAATGTTGGTAAACATTACCCTCCTGCGTCTTGTCAGTCTCAAAGTTAGACTTCTGCTTATAAATACCAAAGTTTAAACAATACATATTTCGCTTGAAACAAATTATTTAACGGGTTGAAATAAAGAACAAATTAAAACCCAAGTTAAACCGTGTTAATAGAATTAAATTATCTCAATGCAAAATATCCAGTTTTATTCACCTTACAAAACGTCTTTAAATAAACGATAAATAACGTACCCTTATTTGAAAATTTCTGAAAGAAAACCCTGGAGATATCATTAATCAAGAAAATTACATAGGTCTTTCTGTAGTAGCATTTACGCAAAAATGAGAAACGCTCGTAATGCTAAATGCCTGATGAAGTGTTAACAATTATAGGAAAGGCCACCTGATCTCAGTGACAATGGTGGAAATCCTAGCTTTTCTAAGGAAGTAAAATGGTAATAAGGAAACCATAACATTACTTCTTGAATTTTACTCCCGGTTATAAGTTAAAAAATTTCAATGTTTTAAGTCACTTGCGAAACTTGATATTGAGAAAATGATATGTAAAACATAAACGCAGTCAAAGAAATTAATTCTTTGATACTCATTTTATTCTCAAGAAATAATCGCCAGGCTCGTATTTTTATTTCGACATTCCAATAAAAGAACACATTAATAATATATGTTAATTAATAAGTGATTTGATATTGGTCCTGTTATTTGTCCGAGGGCAGTCCTATTGGCCCAAGGCCGATACGACTGACCCGAGATCAAATAGCAGGGTCAACATCAAATCACTTATTTATTGACAATTTTATTACAAAACTATATGTACTTATAACCTTTATCTTGAAAATAGTGCAGTGCAGATATGGCATGTGTAATAGTGAATTCTTCAAGGTAAACCATTAACATTATGTATTTACATAACATTTTGAAAAGAAGAAACACAATTTTAGTCAGCTGCTAAAACACATGGTCAATCACTTTGTCACTTGGTGGTCTGTTCATGATATTAATATCGTCGATGTGACCAGCGGTGGAAATCAGCACAATGCACATAATTAAGATTCAAGTAACCCAAAGAAATAAAATAATAGACATTCCCCATCAAAGTATCGTAACTTAACATCACAATATTATACACAGTTACAGGGAATGTCAACTGCCCATAATCCTATTCGATATTGTGTACTGTTTTTAGTTATAGTTTAGGGGCCGAAATGATACTGTGACCCTTTTAGCTAAATTAACCTATATTGAAAAACCCGTATTGAGTTTAAAAAATATACCCGCTTTTTAATATTTTTTTTTTATATTTTTTTCATGACCTACATGTCACGTACTTACAAACACTGATGCAACGATACAAAATATTTATACCACTTGTCAGATCAGTAATAAAGCTTCTTTCCTGTGATTAACATACGCATGATATTTAGAGGCAATGACCCCTAGTCTCCGTTAATTCACAAATATTTTATATTTAACAAATGATTTATAATATAAATCTTAATAAAAGAGAACAATAATCAGATAAATACTCTATTTTTGTATGGGACAAAATTATGCTGATATATAATTTTGAACTGTGAGCTATGTAAATGTGTATACTCTCCTTTCAAAGCCTCATATATTACCATGTGATCTTTAATTTTTTGTCAGTCGTCTGGAGAGATGGCCAAAGTGGGAATTATTGAACATCTCTCGGGCTGATTAAATTCAGACCAATGCTACAGAGGCTGGCAGGTTGTTTGTCTAGGGCTTAACAAAAGTTTGTTCCGAACGATAAGGTCAGTGATTGTGATCAAATGTCACAAAATAATACAGAGCAAGATAGACCGTCTTGATAAAAATCAGCTAAAAAGTAAGAAAGAAGTAAGTAGTAGTAATTCACTAGCTATCATTGCATTATCGCTTTTCTTATGATAAGAGGTGAGGAGATATATGTCAATTTGCTTGGGAAATGAGATGGTGTGTCTGAATACCGATACTGAGGGATTGGGATTTGGGATTTGCCGGCATTTTTGCCGATACTGTGCAGCTATATATTAGGCCATATATCTTAAGACATGGTTTAATCAGGTCGTATAAATAATAGGTGTGGTGTTATAAAGCGGCATAACTTACATAAATAGATTTTTAGGTCATATAACATACAGACATGTTGTTATAAGGTCGTATAAATAATTTACCTGTAGATACAAGATCGTACATCTTACATACATTGAGTTTTCTAGACCGGTCATGATACTGAGATTGCCTAGAATTAATCAAATGAAAATGTATGAATAATGATAAATAAAACAAGTGACGATTGACAATTAAGTAGTTAAGGGATATCATTATGTCATTACCATTTGATCAAAATATTTATTTTAGAGCATGGCTTCTTAAAAGGACGTTTTGCTCCAGGATGTAAATATATTTCAGTAGTATGAAGTCAACAAATTGCAATTTTAGTTGGTATTTGATTTTATATCACAAATATTACAAACAATTAAAATTTCAGAGCTCCAGTGATGTGAAGCGCCTATTATTTTAAAATACATATGGACATACCAAGATATACGAACATAGTATGGAAGCATCTCTAGACTGAACAAGAATAGTGTTTCAAAGAAATTGTTTACTGCTTGTTTAACCAATGTTTTATTCTCTGATTAGGCTGTTGTTCTTTAATCCAGATCCTTTCTTAATCCGTTATGGGAATAAATATTTTAATATTGTAAAGAGGATTACATCTTCAGATAATCTACGTTTCTCTTTCCCGAAAGTGTAAAAAGTATTTTGCTATATTTTACTGTCATCTCATATTATAGCTCCAAAAGTAAAACAATTCCATCAAGATATTTTGTCCTTTCAGATGTTAAAGTATATTTTATTACTGTTAGCTACATAAATTGAGTATAAGCACATACACGTTCACGGACCAGTGTTTAAACAAATCACGTTAGAACATTTTAACATGAAAAGTGGGTCTGACCAATATGTTCCTAGAAATATTATGCATCGCCAGTCAATGTGTTTATGTTAAAGGCTTCATGACATCTTACCCTGTCATCCTCATCCACTTGGTCCAAGAAGCGGCCTGCATACCTATCGTAGACTTTCTTTTATTTTCATACTACATATGCAAAAATTGCAAAAAACTATCTGCCTGTTTATATAGGTCACAATATCTTAGTATTTTCTGCAATACGTACTAAAACGTTTGTTCCACAACCTTGCTAAGTGTTGCTTATTATCTGTCATTGTAGATTTTTAACTGGAAGCAGCACGTTAACAACACTCCTCCTAAACACAGAGGGAACTCTCGTTCAGAAATAAGATCCTAGTATTTTTTACTCTCACGCGGGATATACATTCATTGATTTATATATATATATATATATATATATATATATATATATATATATATATATATATATATATATATATATATATATATATATATATATATATATATATATATATATATATATATATATATGGATAGATGGATGGATGGATGGATGGATGGATGGATGGATGGATGGATGGATGGATGGATGGATGGATGGATATGCACAGCCTTAAGGGATGCCAGGGATGAACTAAATATGTGAATATCTAGCAGAGGTCACACAATTTTAAGCTAACATAGAGACAAGAATGCAGAAACATCAATCGTTTCCACCTCTTGGATTATTTGGATTTACATATTAAGTTGGTATTTTTAGGTTTTACATATCTAAAAGAGTCCGTATGCATAATTTATACAAAACTGTAACATATGTAACTGTAACATATACGCTGCGCTGATTGAAACTGTTGAATATGTTCTCTGTTGTAACTGTGACTTCCTGTTTTATTTGAAATAACAAATCCTAATTAGAATCAAAGTTTAAAATGGGGGTTAAGTCATTGATAAACGCTTTTATACAAGTGGTCATGTATCCAGTCGCCAGAAAGATATCATGATAGGGTTTGCACAATGAAACAGCAAGCATTTGAAAGATTGGACACAAAGGATTCTTGTTACGTGACCAGGCTTAAAATAAGGCAATTATGGAGCCGGAACCAAACCGGAAACGTCTGGTATTACAATGGGGTCATAACAGGATCCAATATTCGGTTATTAGTGTTATGTACAGTAGTACACCAGCGTTTAAGGTTACGATAGTTAGGTTAAGGGGTTGTTTACCGCTGTAGTATTAATGACGTATTTCGCATGACGTAGCATTCGCGTAACAGCTAGAAAGAAAAGGATCATGCTAGAAAATCCATTTGTTTATTTTCAACTGGAATTAGTGAATGTTCTGGAGACTCCTGCGTTCTAGAAATTATTTGGGTCTATATAAGGGCTTGTTAGCCAATTTAAGGGAAGTTTGGACATGAAGTTTGGATATAAAGTTTGGACATATAGTTTGGAAATACTTGCAGCTTCTATATTTAACCTTTCTTTGTTAGAACTTACGTGGACTTTCTATATTCTATCAAGATATTAATATTAAAGTGTTGGATTTGGAATAATATTATTTACATTCGTGTATTGTTCTACCTTTGGATTATTTCAACTGTGCGTATCTACGGGGACATTCTACCGAAAGGGACAACTGTAGGCTAACATTTATTTTGCATTCTCAAATTTTGTCTGATTTATTTGTCATTGTTTTATTACGCCATAGATTTAATTGTTTATTAAAATAAAACATTATTGTACTAGATTGTTGCTTGCTTGTTCTTTCTGTTACACCATTTTGTCGTTTAGTAAACGTGCCATTTTATTTGTATAGCGTCGTCGGTCGTACGTAACATTAGATTTTATCAAATTAATTACTAAGAAAGCCTTGACTGGAAACATACCAACTCTTTGTGCAACTTGCAAGTTAAACCTCTGCAGATATTAAGCTGAAATATGTGTATCGTGTGTCTTAACAATGGTATTTCATATATACGGCGCCGATATAAGTAACCAGTAACAACAAATGTAAAAGTAAATCCGACAAAAAATGGTATTTAAATATGATCAAACGAAATGAGACCAATGTTAATTAAATTTTTTAATTTTTCTCTTGTTTATTAACTTAGGTTACAATTAATATTGCCAAACCTTAAAAAATTGCAATTACTAGCCTGACTAAAAGCCCAGATGAAAAATAAGCCAAATAACTGCTATCTGTGTCGGTGTGATTTACAAAACGAATATTAATAGTAAAATAATAACAATGTGCAATATCTATAAATCAACCAAAACACGTATTTTAAATTATTCATGTCTATATATTAGCGGATAAAAGCCATTTGGTGCCTAGACAACTAAATGTCTATAAACCTCTTAATATTCGCCTTCGGTTTTCTGTCGTCAACTTTCGTCTGATTGCAACAACCGGAATTTATATCGGTTCATACTAAACACTTAAATTGAGGTCGCAGACACATAGCACGCAAGCAAGTAATACCATCATACTAATACTAATAAAATGTTCGTCTAAGATGAAACTTAAAATAATATAAATTATCGTTATTTATTGTCTGAAGTGATTAAAATTAACACTCATCTACGTAAGTCCCAGTCCGAAAATATCGATTATTGCTTGCATTAAACTTGATCTTTTTGTCATACAAATTAAAAGGACTTCTGTAGAGTGGAAATGATAACTAAGGAATGACTGGTTGCTGCCTAAAGTATAACATATCTATACGGCGTAAAACTAAATACGATTTAGTTGCTGACTAAAGTATAACATATCTATATGGCGTAAAACTAAATACGATTTAGTTGCTGACTAAAGTACAACATATCTATATGGCGTAAAACTAAATACGATTTAGTTGCTGACTAAAGTATAACATATCTATATGGCGTAAAACTAAATACGATTTAGTTGCTGACTAAAGTATAACATATCTATATGGCGTAAAACTAAATACGATTTAGTTGCTGCCTAAAGTATAACATATCTATACGGCGTAAAACTAAATACGATTTAGTTGCTGACTAAAGTATAACATATCTATATGGCGTAAAACTAAATACGATTTAGTTGCTGCCTAAAGTATAACATATCTATACGGCGTAAAACTAAATACGATTTAGTTGCTGACTAAAGTATAACATATCTATATGGCGTAAAACTAAATACGATTTAGTTGCTGACTAAAGTATAACATATCTATATGGCGTAAAACTAAATACGATTTAATTGCTGACTAAAGTATAACATATCTATACGGCGTAAAACTAAATACGATTTAGTTGCTGACTAAAGTATAACATATCTATATGGCGTAAAACTAAATACGATTTAGTTGCTGACTAAAGTATAACATATCTATACGGCGTAAAACTAAATACGATTTAGTTGTTGACTAAAGTATAACATATTTATACGGCGTAAAACTAAATACGATTTAGTTGCTGCCTAAAGTATAACATATCTATATGGCGTAAAACTAAATACGATTTAGTTGCTGACTAAAGTATAACATATCTATGTGACACAAAACTAAATACGATTATCAGATTTGAAAAGTTGTGACCAACAGAATAAATAAAGTTCAGATAATTAATTTGAAAATATAATAAAAATATTTCATGTTGGGCTCATGTTTATGAACAAATGAATATATCTGTAAAAGTTTAAATAAAGCAAATAACTGTTCTTATGAACACACTGGTTGTTTATCTATACAAAGGAAATCGTTATGCGCTAAATAATCCCGATACATGGACCATGATATCATAAACGTCCATCATAAAGAAAGCCTTGGGATTAATCATCTGGTCTAACAAGTCGAAGGACTATATGTCCAGACAAGCCGGAACGGCTTGTGATCTATGAAAGAAATGAAAACGTATAAATGCCTCTTGGTACCGAAATATTCCAATTATAAAATATTGCTGTAGGCTTATTATTATATTGAAACTTACATGTTCAAATTGTCAAATTTCTGTACTGGTTGCAAAATACAACAAAAAAATGTTGGTTTTGTATTAAGAAATTGATTTTAAACATATTCTTGACACACAAACAAGCGTGTCTTACGTATCTAGAATTTCTAATTTGTGCCAATGGTGTAATTTCTATTTTTTAAGCATGCTATGATCAACTCGTTTAACATTAATTACATACATACCTACATGTAGCGATTACAAAGCCATTGGTGTAATTCCAAACAGTTTTACACTTGTTCTAAATAAATATTTATTTAATGTGATAATGTCTTTATTGGCTCATTATAATAAGAATACCTTGAAAGGTAATTTAAGAACAATAACTTTAACGTAATATTTCTTTCATGCACATAAACTTCATTCAACTTACCGGCGAAAAAAATTGTTTATACAAATATTTAAAAAATTTTATTATTACTAAACTTTTTTTAAATATGAATTTGTTTTAAAAAGTTTCAGAAGAAATGTCGTTTAAAGTGTTAATTGAGTGGATTCGTTGCTGGAGGACATATTTCAGCTGAGACGTCAGATGATATTAAGCTTTCACGTCTTTTAGCACAATGGAACAGAAATTATTAACATATTTTATATATCTACATTTTAATTTTATAAGATGAAATTACTCTTACTAGTTATATTATGAGAATTTATTTTGCAATCCCCTCTCAAAAAAGATGTTGAACAATGTGGAAGATTTTAAGGGCGATTCTAATAAAACCAGATAGTCTACTAAAACATTTTAACAGATAAAACCAATGAAAAATATTACAAAGGCAATTTTATATTCATAAAAGAAATTAACGCCATGCAAATATTGAAATATGAAAAAAAGTACAGACCACAGGAATTCACATACAAGTCAAAAGTTAATAGTTACAACGAAACTGTGACAAAATATTATTAATAATAGTGAAATCCCCACAAGTTTCGGCTCGGCAAGTATATGCAGCATAATGGAATAGAATGTTTCTTAACTGTCGGTTAAATCTGTCTGACTTAATCAGGTTTATCTTATCGGTGTACGTATTTAACAAATTGGAAATTCGTGACATACAATTCTCAGGCAGAATATGTTCTAGGTTTGTGATGCCATTTCTTTGCACACAAACTAGGAATGTATAGGAGATGTCAAAATAACAGAACTAAAATACAAACTGTAAAATGGTAAATCAATCTATAAAAGATAAAAGTTCAGATTTTGAAAGCTTTTAAAATGCAGCACGATGTATAAGGTTCTCATCTAAAAAGTATTATATCATGTACGTTTCTTATTTTTCTACATATTGATTTTTTTCACCCTAGTCCGTTTTCTAAGTCTTGGTGCAAGTAGTGTAGATTATATTCTATTCTGTCGTCAATCACTGCACGATGGTACAATAGCGAACGTCATGGTCTGCTTGCATGGAGAAGTTTGTCTCTCGCACTGACGGCAACTCAATACAGACTCTCCAGACTTTCAGGCGATATAATGAACAAAAAAAAACATTGACGCAGACTGGTTTCGGCTGCCTACAATATACCTGAAGAAAAGTAAAAATGTGTATTCAGTAATTTCGTCGCTTCATTTCGTTTTACCAAAATTCACTTGTATGAGTTCTTATAAATCCTAATGCCTTGGACCACTTTCTACAATTATTAATCTATCCTGCTTAATGACAAATAAAACTAAACCCAAACTGCATAAAGTGGAAGTAGAATCCATCATTTAAGCCGGTCCCTCCAATCCCTCCAATCTTAAGTGGAAACCTTGCCATAAGTTAAAAGTTTACAGGCGATACATGAGTCATGTGAACTGTGCATGAACATTTGGGGATAGAGTCATAATAGTATAGAAATCAATAATAAAAAATATTAAGCCCAATATAAAGGTCAATAATAAACACTTATATCATGGTGGTATGTTTAAAGAATTTGCGATTTACTATTGTTAATACATATATTTTTACAAGAGAGCAAGGAAAAAATGTAACTCATTCATACATGTAATGCTGCTATCCTGTTTTTTGTCCTTTTGTATTTTATTGACAAATGTCTAATTGTTAACATTTACAAATACTGTCAATAACAAATCATCGTCTAAAAGACGCAGTAAAATTCGTATAATTTACAATACCCAATCTCTCTACTTTTAAACAATATATATATTTAGTTGCGAAAACAGTACTTAATTCTTAATCCACAATTGGTATAAAAGCTGTGACCTTGACATTTACGAAAGCAAAACATATTTTTATTAAAACATTTACAGATAGCTTATGGCGCTTTATTGTACAAAGGTTGAAGTGTGGTGTCTTCTCTTATTGTTATTAAAAGGATTATAATTACCGTATTTGTTTTTGTGACTTAATATTCGTATAATTGAAAATACGTTGTAGGAGAATTACAGTAAAAGGGAAATAATAAAAGGTTCTATCAAAATAACCACATATTTTTAAATCTAAACTACCTCTACACAAAGTCATACAGGGTAAAAGTAAATGTGTCAAAACACAGTAAAAAGAATTAACATACAAAAAGAAAATCCAGCAGTTACCTCGTTAAACGGTCAGTCGGCAAAAGGGCCGACTGGGGTGCTTAAACCTGGTTCGTGGAGCGCTCCAACCTCGCACTTCATGAAGGGTTTTTCATCAAATAGTGTACATAAAAAAAATCATGTCAAAGTGAGACAACTAATAGTAAGCACTTGTATCGGGATTATAAAAATATGTACAGTAGATAAACGCTACGGCAACCTAAAACTTAAAATTCCAAATGAGTAAGAAGTTTGAAATAAAACAGCCCAAGCGATGACGTATAATAAGAACAATGACGTCATAAAATGCCATGACATTATATGCCAAAAAGTGTCAAAATTAAAATGAAAAAAAAACACACGAAAGAAACCATCGAATTTTAGAAAACAAACCAAACCATCAAAACAAAATGTATTATGAGTTTATAGGTAATTAGTTTTAAAATAATATGTCATAACAGGCCGAGGGTTTATTCAAAGGTTCAAATAATCCCGGTGTCATACCAACTGTGCAATCTCACCTAAAGGGCATGGAGACTGCTCAAGCTGTCTCGCCTATATTGGTCTCGAGGACATGAAGAGACAAAAAATCCAACAATGACTCTCCAATCATGGCTTTAAATCACCTGTTTTCATATAGTCTTAACTATCAGTCCGGTCCTCGTTTAATTTAAAAGCAATGCAAGTTCTTGCCTGTAAAAGGGTCAATTGCAAGCAATGTGGTAAGGATTCCCGGGCTGTAACCGTCAGCAATAAATTTTCTGATGAGTTTTGTAAAGAGTTCAGAAAGGTTATTGAGACCCTTGATTTTCTTTAATTTGTATCAACATTTCCACAAAATGCAGGATGGCTTAATCCTTGCTGCATAAGTGTTTTCATACTGCTTTTATACTTTGAAGCATTAAAATCATTGCGGTGAAAGAAATTTGAAAACGCCTTCCCTAATTTGTGAAATCGAATTCCTTGCTGTAACATTTTAGAAGCCATAAACCGATTTCTAGCATAGAAATCTTCTACTTTAGTACAAACTCGTGCAAACCTTGTAAGTTGGGATATGTAAATGCCATAGAGGTAGCACGAGTTGAATTGCCGTCAAGGTATGGATAATTCACAATGCTTAAATTGGAATCATCTCTCTTGTCACAGAATTAAGTAGAGACGTTGTCATTGGTAATAACGATCTTAATCTCTAGAAATGCAGCATTTAAATGTCAGTAATTTGCTTTATTAAGTGTAAGTTCTGAAGGGTAAATAAGATGGTTCATTTGAAAAAAGAAAAGGATTATCTATAGTTAGGATATCGTCAAGATAACAAGGTGTTAAATTGAAAGCCTCTTTACTGTGGCTTTGTATAAGGGGATAAAGTTACGACAAAAGTGCAAAATGTGCCCAATTTCAAAACAAGCATTTTCCAGTTTGTCATTTTCGGTCGGATTGATGCTGTCTTTCTGCATTATGTAAAACTGTTTCAATGTGTTTTATTTATCATCAGTCTTATCAAATATTTCTGGGATTAATTGAATGAAATGTGAAAATTATTCAAATTAAAATTCAATTATTCATACAGCGTAGTAGTTTAGAAAAAAGTTTAGCATTTTGTCTCTAGGCGTAATGTCCAATGTCATTTTATTGTGGATGGGACCTGCTTTAAAAAGTGAACAAAATTCACAACATAATAATGACTTCATTCTGAGACAAAATATCATGATTTGGGAATCAAAACAACCTTAACGAACTTTAAAGAAACAGCAGCGACTTCATTGACTTAGCATAATAACATAAAATAATATGGCAGCGAATGTCAGCATTCAAAGGGACCATGTGCACACCTTCATCTATTTTGTCTTTCTGTTATTTTATCTTATGGTTAAAGGCAAAATAAACATAACAGTAACTCTGTGATTTTAATTATCTTAAACCGTGGTGCAATAAAATATTTTTAGACAGTGCAAGCCTGTTTCAAGACAAATTTAACACAGACTTTAACGAATGCTCCTTAGTATATTTCATGTCCGGCTCAAGAAGAGTTAAATCCATTTTGTTTTGCTCAGCCTTCTGTGTCATATACTTCTTGTTTTTCAAATTATTTTTCACCGGAAAAATTATGTAACAGGAGTTATTATGGCTTTAGGAAGTAAGAAGCATTGATAAATATGTATTTATATACAATAAGAACATCTTCACGTTAAATGTCGTTTTCTTAGATATTATTTGTTATAATTATGTTCCTTTTTTGCTATGATGTTGAGGATATCTTAAGTTATTATTTAAAGACTCGCATCCTCTTGGAATCGCGGCAAAAGATTATTTGTGTATAAATAAAAATGCTAATATTTTGACTGTATTCGTTGCATCGAAAATAATGGCCACATGAATAAGATATAAACAGTCTTTTATAACATACAGAATCCACACATTAATATTCAAAAAATCATATCCATTATTCTGTTAGCTGTTATGAGGATAGAAAGCTCAAATAATGATGAGAAAATAAGAAGTTTTAACATCCGTTCTAGCCCTACTTGCTATCAAAAAGGCCTTGGTTATAGTAAGAATTATTGGCACACAGTCCTGGAAAGAGGGCTTACATTAAATGTGTAATCATCTCAGGGAATGATGAAAAGTAGACCGCTGTAGCCGAGGCCTAACGCTCATGAGATCAAAGTTGGCGACGAGGTGTCAGAAAGTAATACAGGGAAGACAGCACAGATCAGAAAAGAAATAAGTAATACTATTTATGGATGATCTATTTGGAGTTACCCACTATCCAGTATTTATACCGGTCTTATTGCTTTGAAGAACTAGGAGTATATCTGACCATCATCTCTCCCAATAAATGAGGTCGTCTCCGGCAAACTGTATCAGCGAACAAGGCAATTAATCAATCGACTCTATGACATGAATAGCATACGCGAAGCAAAATGAAAAACACATTTCTTGGAAATATTTGGATTCAAAGAAATACAATCGGGCTGTTTAGGCTAAAGAGAATGTTAAACATCTCCATCCATAAGTAGGATTGATGAAAAACAATTTAATAATCTTAATGAGGAAAAATACAAAAAGGCAGGGTTTGCAATTAAAGTTTGTGTTTATGTTGTATTTAGAAAATATCATAGGCAGATACAAAAGACAATCAATGTAGTCAAGCTTAAGATATTTTTGCAGATTATAATACATTCAGCGTGTGTTGTGTCCTATAAAGTGTTATTAACTATCCCCTTCAAAAACTATAACAGAAATAAATTGTTTTCCAAAAAAAATGCTCTAAAAGCACAAAGTTAACTGATATCCTGTTCTAAACCTTAAAATTTATACATTGTACTTTGACACAATATGAACTGGTTCAATTTCATTCATGTTATCGTTTAGAACTGTAAGGCATATGGTTGTTTAACTCATTATATTCATACAAGTTAATCTTTCAACGCATTTGTTAAAGCCACTGTTTGATCAAACGTGTGTGCGGTAATTTTCAAGTTTCAGTATTAACAGAATCTGTATTTAGATCAAAAATAAAATATACATTCAGAATGGTAATTAAGTAAAATAAAAAGGGGGTGATTACTTTGTCACTCGATGGTAAGTTCCAAACAGGTTTATCCTGGATGTAACCAGCTGTGAACAATCAGCAAAATACACATCAGACAAGAAACATCAAAAAAGCATACCATAATTAACGGAAAAAAATCGTCATAGAAACACCAGCTCAGAGGAAACAACTTTAAAAAAGCAAAGCAAGGTCGTTGACTTTTCAATACAGCGTCAAACATTGTGACAATGGAAGTCACTGGTCAAAGACCTCCATGCAGAAACCTTTAGCTCGAATTTTGTCTCGTCGAATTTTGTTCAATATAAAGAACGTTATCCTTCTGGCGGTCATTTTGATTTGATGTCTACCTGTCTTAAATGGCATTAGTCTAAAAGAAAATACTAGAAAATATTACAGTCAAAACATAGGAGCTGCCATATTGTTAGCCAGAGAAAAAAAATCGAAGAAAAGAGGAGAAAAAGTGTAATTAAAGAAAAGGAATAAAGCTTGCTGGTTGTTAATTAGAAAACGGGATCTCTTGTATGGCAAAACAATGCTCTCCCGACTGAGAGATTGTGTTTCAATCAAATTTCAACAAAACTTTTTAAGGAATTTGACAAGTTTCAATCAATGCTTAAAAGATTATTCAGATTTAAGTCTGGCCCAAGAAGAAGTCAATTGATATGGTTTTGCTCAGTATTCTGCTACATATACTTTGTTGTTGTTTTTGTGGGTCTTTCAACAACGTGTACACTACCTTCAACAAGTATTGTAATAGTGGATTTAAACGTATTAACTCTAAACAATACTACGTTTTATTTTGTTGATTTTCTAAAATTCTATTGTTTCTTCCGTATTGTTTACATTTCACTTTTGACACTTTTGGCATATGACGTCATGGCATTTATGACGTCATTATATGGTTCTTATAATATATCAGCGCTTGTACTGCTTTAATTTATTTTAAACTACTCTCTCATTTGGAATTTTTTGGTTGCCGAGGCTTTTATCTACTGTAAATACTGTACATATGTTCATTATATCTGTTTTAACTCCCGATGCAGGTGCTTACTGTTAGTTGTGTCACTTTGACGGGATATTTTTATTTACACTGTTTGTTTGATAGAAAAACCTTCAGGAAGTGCGAGGTTGGAGCGCTCCACAAACCAGGTTTAAGCACCCCAGTTGGCCCTTTTGCCGACTGACCGTTCCAAGGCGGTAACTGATGGTTTTTCTTTTTGTGTGTTATGTCTCGTCTCAGTGTTTTTTGTCACATTTACATTTACCTTGTTTGCCTTTGTCTACAGGTAAATACAAAATTTAAATATCTGTGAAAATTTTGAAAGGACCTTTTCTTATTTACCTATTATAACTAATCTAAAAAAAGATATCCATCTAGAATGCCCTTTTCGTAGATGTTGTTCTATTCATTCTTCTTTGTTTCACAAAATGAATGTGCCTTGAATTATTTCAGAATGGATTTAGTTGGCATTATCGCAAAAGGTAGTTTATCTACATTCATAAGGACTGATATATTTCTTTTGTGTCTGGTTGGGTCGGATTACTGCTTTAACAAAATATAAAAACAACAGTCTTACAAACATACTTAATTTATACAAAATAAGAATATTCGAAAAATCTTATCCATTATTTTGTCAGATGATAAGGAGAAAAATTAAATAAAATAATGATTACAAACCAAAATCATAAATACACTCTACTATACCTCTACGGGAAATCAGGTTGGTCAGTTATCGTAGAATAAATGTCGAAAAAGACAAGTTCAGGGGAAAGAGGGAGTGCACAGGTGTTGAATAATCATCTATGGGGATAATAAAATATGAGAATCATTGTAGCTGACCGCTAGCGCACAGTAGATTAAAGTTGACAATGTGGTGTCAGAAAGTAATACAGAGAGGACAATACAGATCGAAGAAATAATTGGAAGTCTTGAGTGAGGAATGTTGGGAGTAATTTACAGTCTAGTATCCCATGTAGGTTCAATGCTGAAAATAAGTTTGAGTATATCTAACTATTATCTCTCCGTCGCTCTCTGTCTCTCTCTCTGCCTCTGTCTCTCTCGCCCTGTTTCTCTCGCTCTCTCTTTCTCTCTCTCTCTCTCTCTCTCTCTCTCTCTCTTTCTCTGTTTTTGCCTTTCTCTCTTTTTGCATGTCACTGTATGTCTGTGTCTTTGTCTCTGTCTGTCTGTCTGTCTGTCTGTCTCTCGCTCTCCCTCTCCCTCCCTCCCTCTCTAATACCGAACAATATAAAAAAAAAACATGCAAGTTTCCCTTAAAATGCCGATAGATGGGCACGACAATCATTTGCAATGCATTATAAAGCAATCAGCATTCAGTATTTGTTTTGTATTAAAATGAATTGCTATATTTTGACAAGACAATGTACTCTTGCAAGAACGGACGGATTTGCAAAACTGATTTTCGAGGGAAATAGTTTACCTAAAAGTACAATATAACTGCAAAGTGAAAATGCACTAAGCCATAAGACCTAGTTATTTAACCTTTGACTTAATATAACATAAGCATGTCTTAAGTGCTTCTTTGAAGAACGGTGTCTCTTACTGAATGTATTTTATTGGGACGGTAGAGTAGCTAGCAATAAGAAGAAATCGCAGCTGTTCTGTGAGACAGAAACTCAATTTTAAAATAGACTGCGATTTTTAAAAACATTATATGTTTTCATGATGATTAAAGATTGAAATGTAACCAAAATATGCTTTCTTACCTTGTTTACTAAACAGACAAAATGTCAAAACTAAAATCATTTTATTTGATCTTTTACCTTACATGCATTGATTCAATTAACAACTTTTGTTTTCTTTGCATGATAAACCCCATGTATGTTTACGAAGAGGTGACCACAGATTACAAATATGCTCTTGCACAGTAATTATGCTCATTCTGAGTTCCTATTAATAGATTTTGTATAATAAGATAGTGGACCTATGAAATATTACAAACATAAACAGGCATTTTTGAAGTCACAGACGCACGACACGAAACATAAAAGTTGCTTACAAATAGTTTTGCTCATAACAGTCGTGATGGATTGGATAGTCATGTGTCTGGGACTAACATTTTCAGCTCGGATAGTTCCAAGCAAGATCATTCATATCTTGATTATTTTCTGTTGATTACAAGGCATACACTTTCCTACTCCGTATTTACTAACTGCAGAAAAAAGTCAGTGTAATTATTTGATTATTTCAGCCAAAGAACGTGAAATTAAACCATTTTGTACAAATATACAAGTGGTAAATGTGTTTACATAATTAATTGTGGTCAACGGAAGTATGTTTGTTTAAGGGGAGAAATAAACTGCAAACTTACCAAAATATATTTACCAAATATGACACCTTCGAAGCTATATAGATCATTATATTACACTGAACCTGAATGGCTAACAACCAAACAGTTTGATATCTGTAATGGTTTTCACTTTGATTAGCGAAAAAAGCTGTGACAAAAACAATTAAGATACACTAAGCATACATAAAAATAATTCTATGCATGTATTTTAAAGTACATGCAAGACCTCCACATTTACTTTGAGTAAAAATTATAGGAACTGTAGATTTCGACTTGTTTTATGAAAATTATTAGCCATGGAAGTGCAGAAAATATCAAAACCACAAAATAAATCCAATACATGAAAGTGGAAATCCTCCGAGACAACATTAAAATAGTTATATTAAGTTGCCATGGCAACACATCATCTTTTATAACAAGCTACAGGGCTTTGAGTTTAGACAGTTGTTCTGGTGTTAGTTAGAGATATAAATCATGTGAAAATTTGTGTTTTTATCTCAAAAATTATTTACTGTTCAAATGTTGCAGCAACGAAAAAATTAATTAACATGCTAATCTGTTCAAAATATAAGTACAAATAATGAAATAATTTTAGCAATATTTATATATATATTTCCACCTGGTAATGTCTATAATAATCCGTAAAAGTTATAAAATTATTATTATAATTATTATTATTATTATTATCATTAGAAGTAGTAGTAGTAGTAGTAGTAGTAGTAGTAGTAGTAGTATGGTTATTAATATCATTATTATTATCGTTACTATTACGATTATTATTATTATTATTATTATCAGTAGTCGAAGTAGTAGTAGTAGTAGTAGTAATATCATTAGTATTATCATTATCATCATCATCATCATCATTACTATCATTACTATCATTATTATCATTATTATCATCATCATCATTATCATTATTACTATTATTATTATCATTATTAATATTAATATAATCATTATTATTATTATCATCATCAGTAGTAATAGTAATAGTAGGTAAGAGTAGTAGCAGTAGTAGCAGTAGTAGTAGTAGTAGTAATAGTAGTGGTAGTAGTGGTAGAAATAGTTTATTATTAATATTATTTTTTATTGTTATTATTTAAATTTGTATTTTTATTATAATTAATATCACCATAATTAATTTTATTTTTATTAATTCTTGATGGCATTTTAATAAGTGCCAAAACAAAACAGATTATAATTTTAATTTTATTTGTGGCACCACATCAAACAAATTTTATCACAGTGTAAAAGAACAAAATAATGAATATCATGCCATGATTGAAACTGGGGGTTAGCAAACAAATGTAAAGAAGATTTGTGCAAGTCCTCAACAAACAGTAATTATATTATATTTATGTAATAGCTTAGGCCTGAGCCCATGTGTTTGTATATGCATATAAAGTATTTCAATAAAAGAGCCACTATAAAGAAAAACATTCAAATATTAACTTCAAGATAGAAACGTTAAAATTGCACACAATGATGTGTACATACAATATAGTATATGCATGTAAAATAAATATAATACGTGTTTAATGCGATATGCTATCTATGTTTAATTCATAATAATGAAATAAGAATTAATACAAAATCACATTTTATGTTTGACAAAAAATATCAAAAGCTAAGACAAATACTGATATCATAAAGTCATTCATTTTACCTTCATAGTCATCAGAGAAGTATGAATATGTCAAGTATTTTAAAGAAAGTGAAATTTTCAAAATAAACAACAACAAAAGAAAATGCACAAAATGGTGCATAAATAAAAAAAATAAGTATATTAATAATGTTATATAAGTTTTATATTTACATATATATATGATATTTAAGAAATGGCTTATTTAATAGAAAAAATTTTCAACTATATTATTACCGTAAAGTTATATTCTGTTGTATGGAAACTACAAAATATCTTTATTAGACAAAAAATGACATTTTTATCAGTGTCACCAATTTTTTTATCAAACAATTATTATACATAGAAATGTAAATGAAAGTAGAATTGTTGTGTGGGTTTACTATTAATATTTAAACAATATATTGGAATAAGCATAACACAAAAATATTTCTTGAGCAAACAGTCTAAACCCTGGCTAGACAGTCCCTGGATGGAAACATTAAACCTAATCTTTCTATGCAATACTGAAATATTAGTCACATATTTGTGTGTTATTTAAATAATTTAAAAATAATTAGAATCTAGACTAGTCATCTTAGTATCAACAATACTGACCTGAAGATGTTTGGCACATAAATCAAAACGCTTAATGGTGGTATCCGACAGTTTGAACCAGATTTTGTTTGTTTGTTGGGTTTATCGTCCTACCAACAGTATTTCAGTGATAAGGAGATGGTGTCCACTAGAAGCAGATATAGTGCTGCCTTCACTGTGTAAAACATGCCATGACCACCTGGCATGATACCACACCCCGTCACATTATCCTGACGCTGGGCCAACCAGTCATAGAAATACCCTTATTCTTGCTTCAGCATTAGCAAGGGAGCTATACCATTACCATTTTTTATGACTTTGGTATGTCATGCACCAGGTTTGAAGCCGGGCCTCCTGTACCTTGAGCTGACGCTCTACCAATTGCTCTATCAGGTCCGGTGGACCAGATTTTCTTTTCTAAAACAAACATTTATGATTGTTGCCAGAAGATTCCACAAAAAAACTGTTTAATGATGTCTACATCTCTGTGAAAGATGGAGTATTAACACTCCACTCGTCATTTCAAACATGTATTGCCTATAATAGCCATGCTGCACAGAGAGCTATTTCAAAATTAAGAAATCCACATCACCACTTACTATTCAGATCACGTTACATCATCCAGGCAATCTGCTTTGCTGATGGTATCTATTTTTACCAGAAATCCCCATCGTGTTATATAATTTGAAAAGAATGCATATTACAAGGGGGTTTTTCACAATTTGTACTCTCTAACACATGAGTGTTCCAAATCGTCTGTATTTAGACTCAAGCATGATCTTAAGCAGAAATAATACTCAAGTTCCCCAAAACAGAGAAAATGTTTTGTTATGTTTTATCTGATACATGCAAACTGTCAGATACTGCCTGTAATCAATGTAAATGAATATGACAGGTACAATCAAACGTGTATAAATTTGCATAAATATAAAATATAAAATGCTATATATGTAAGTACAAAGCTAAAAAAATTTACCCAGTCTTAAGTGTCAATTACATATAAAAGAAAATATAAGGCTACATAAGATTGAAAAATATCGCAAGAGTTATTCATAAGCTGACTGTCTGAATTGGATATTTTCAATATTTACACAAATAAGCTGTCGTTTGACAGAACAAACCAGGTGATGTTAATGTCACCAGCATTATTTCAATTTATACAGCCACACATGTTTACAAATAAATTACAAAAATATTTCTTATACATAGTAACATTTTCTTTAATATCACCACACAATGTAAAACAGGACTTGTCAAACACATTTACATTTACAATAATAATAAACTGTCCTTTTTTACACCACACATCATATCCAAAGACACAAAACATGTTTTTACATATAAAAAAATAATAAATATAAAAATATCAAAACTTTCCTTTTAATTTAAATATGATTCACTAACACATAAATGAAAAACAATTACAAAATCACAATGATCAACATCATAGAATTTATTATGCTTTGACAAATAAGGCTTCACATGATATACACAAACATTTGTGTTATAATTTCAAATAACTTCAATACACTTTGTTATAAAATATAAACATGTTTAAAAAGTAGGTAAAAAAAACAGTATTTTTTAACTGAGCCTTTTTCCATTGAAACTTGGCTAAAACTAGACCATCCCTATGATGACGGAAACAGCATAGCGAACTGGACATAGAGCGGCTTGAATTGACAGGATATCTGGAGGACCTGAAATGTATAGATAAATCTCATTTTCACATGTAGAATAAGAAAACAATATAATGTGATACAAATCTCAGCATTTTGGCACATCACCGTATTCAGCCAGGTAACATATGTACTGGTAATATATCCCATTCATTCATAGAACATGTTTATAAATTCACCTAATTTTGTTTGGTTTCTTGTGAAATATTAAAACATATTGTTTGAATACAATTTTGCTCAGCATGTATAATTATAGATCCTGAGTGAAAGAATGAAACAAATAAACCCTCAGTAAGTGCAGATTCTACTGTGGCATAACTGTGCAGGCCATTGCAAATGTGTAAAATGGCATAAGTATGCACAAAAAGGAAACGGTAGCCAAAAAATAACCCCTGTCATTGTGGTTATTGAATAGACACATCAAAGTGACAAGGCCTCTTGGCAAGCACAAGTTTACAGACAAAAAATGTTAAGGAGGTTTTCAAGCAAATATTTCTGGCCAAATAAAACAGAACTGATGGTATGTTCATGCACGTCGCTTTAATCATACAATGCTCACTGCAATTTGCACATTGGGAAACAAAGACTATTTTGCAGACATTCAGAGCCTGAATGTAATACCAATCCACCATCAGTAAATTGTATTCAAACATGGCAAGAAACAAGAGATTCAAGAGAATTAGTTCACTTTTTTCCATGTTTAAGCTTTTGATTTTTTTTAAGTCTCAAAGGTGAATGTTACTGGATTCTCGTCCCTCAATGTTCAGATTTAACATCTTGCATGAAAAACTATTAATGAGTTTAAGATTTTAGTTTTTAATTTGTGTGTTTTGTTTTCAAGCTACTCAATGGTCACAGGAATAGATATCTTACATATGTTTTCTAAAGACTTATTTTTACTGAAAATGATCAATTAAAAACAATGTAACTTATTTGTTCCAATTTTTTTTAATCGCTTCATGGATTCTTAACATGTTCACACTTTTTCTTTAAGCATTGTCTTTGTTTCATCACAAAAATGCCTTTTCTAGTTCGTTGTACTTTGCATTTGTAACCAATACATAGATTAAGCATAAGATTTTGCATATTTCACATATAAATATATGAAAATCATCTTGATTGCAGGTTTTTTTTGTTTTGTCTTTTGGAACATCGCAATGATGGTCATATTGGCGACTTTTATCTGGGTAGAACCACAGGTGCTCCACAGATTAGCTGGAAAACCTCCCCACATGCAAGTTCTCACCGCAACTGGGACTCAAACCCATTGAGTGAAGGGCTGAGGATCTTGATTGCAGGTATGAACAGTATTCTCAATTTAAAACATGAGATATTAACTGCTACTTGAAGTATACATTCAGATTTAACCATATCAGGGCATTCTAAATAAGACATTCTCTTTAAAATGTTAGTGGTATACCACTCTAGCTAAGGCTCTAGCTAAAGCTCAAGTAAAAGGATAGTTCAACGACAGGTTGGTCCAGTGCCAGGACAATGTGACTTGTATCATGTGGCAGCACAATATGTTGTTCAATTGAAAAATGTCTCTGAATAACTTGCTGGTGGAACAATATACTCAATACAAAGTGCAACATTGAGAAATAAAAATTATTTGTGCATAGCCATGTCTGAGTATAAAATAATTAGTGAGCATGTCATCTGGGAGTCATTGTCATACTTCTTGCCATGCAATCTAAATATATTTTGTTCCCACTTCAGATCAAAAATCTTTTAAAATTTGCATAAAAGTCTGTCAAATCTGATGAAGCTGTTTATTAATTAGTGTTCCTGTAAAAATATAAATGAGAACATGTTTTTTCTCTGTGTTACAACACTTGACCTTAGAATGAAAAGTGGCTGTCATACCAACAGCAGTTGGAAGAAAGGACAGACTTAAAGAAGATAGTAATTAGCACAAGTTATGTGCTCAGCACGTTAAAGGCAGCTAAAATTTCTCTAGAGTCCACCACACTCCCATCCCCAAGGTTAACACAATATTGTGAGATCACAGCTGGACACTTTATATATTATATTATTATACACAGAGATGTCATAGGGGAAGAGGTTGTAAAACAATTAGTTACACTTAATGCACATGTGCTTACTGCTATGTCATTGGTCAGTAATCCTGTAACTCCTACCCCTTTCCTGATACCACTGCAGCCTCAGGTTGTGTCCTGCTGGCTAGCTAGCCCACCCCAACAACTTTCCTCCAACCCATTAACCTCCCACTGTGATCACAGTTTGAAGCCAAATCAGGCCACATTACAATTTTCAAAGTCTTAAAAAAATGGTCCCTTTGTGTCTCACGTTATTCACGTACCTCTGACTTGCTGGTCTTTTCTCCCAGGCCAAATTTCTGAGTCTTAATGCCAGTAGTATGGATCATGTTCTCTCCTTTCTTCACAAACTGCACGGTGATACAGTAACGGACATCACGGTCTGCCCGCATGGAGAACGTGTGTCTCTCACACTGACGGAAACTCAACACTGGATCTCCAGGTTTCAGACGCTACAACAAACAAAAAACACAATGATACAGATCTGTTGTATGCTTAACACCAAGTCACAAGAGTTCTGTCATAAAAGGCTAGTGCTCACTAGGTATATAGAGACCTCGAATGAAACCAGGAAAAAACGTGACGAAAATTGGTTTTACCAAAATTCATCGATCATTTCTCCTTATTAATATTGTTAGGGAGTTTGTTTTTAAATGCCGAGAGCTAGGGCCTAGGGCCATTGTCAATAATCGCAAAATATAAAACCAATTAATTGAAAAACCTACCTGCATATAGAAGGAGTAGACACCATCTTTCGAGCCGACCCCCTTCAACTCAAAGTGGAAACCATGAAGAGAGAAAACTTCAGAGTGATACAGAGGGTCCTGTAAAAAAGAAATAACAACTGGACTTGCAACATTTTTATCTATTTTTTAACTTTTTAAGAAAACATAAAACTTTTTTAAAAAAACTAACAATCAATGTGCACTACTTTCAATAACTTTTTATAAAATATTGATTAAATATGAGAATTGAATACGGTAAATTAATCATTTTTCAATGAAACAAAACTTATTAACCTGCAAACAAACTATGCTCATAATAAGTTGTGTCTTTTTTTCGTTCATGTTCTTTGTTAAACTTATTGCCAACACTTTCAACAATCACAAGATCTGTAAAACAAAAACAAGCTTTAAACAAATATCCAGTGCCCAAAGCTCAACAAGGAAACATAGATACGCATGTACTAAAGGTGGTATCCGACAGTTTGGACCAATAATATTTTCATTTTACATCTTAATAAACCATTGTTATCTGAACAGATCTCGTAAAATGCTGTTTATTGGTGTCCTACACCTATCGGAAAAGTGAACCATAATGCCACAATCATCATTACAAACATGTATTTCCTATCTGAGCCACTTTGCACAGTTAGCCATTTTTAAGAGAGAAATCCATGTGACCCTTAATGTTTTAGTTCATCCACGTCATCTGCTGTGATGTCAATGTCTATTTTTAGCAGGAATTCCAATCATTCTTCTTTACAGATATTGTTACATATGTAAAATGTAGGCAAACTGTCCCATACCACCTTTAAATCTAAACTAGATATTGCAGAGTATAGTATGTCATACACTTACATTGTCAATTATAAATCCCTGTCGCACAGAACCAGTATTAAAGTTCCGTAGAACTGACATGTCACCACCTCCCTGCAACTAAACAAAAACATTCCTGTTGGGAAACCACTGTTTGATATCCAGCTTTGGCAATATTAAGTATTTAAGTATTTTGAGTTTTATGGTTCACCGACACCAAACAGTTCATACTGCGCTGAATACGATAAAGTTTAACGTAAATAGGTTATAATCAGGTTAAAATGCAAACAGGAGAGTAAAAATAAAAAAAGTATCAGGTTAAAATAATGTGAATAACAACTAAAAACAGGTTAACAAATAACACACTTTATTGTTTATTGGGTTTATCATCCCACCAACAGTTTTTCAGTTATCTGGAGAGGGTGTACCTCTTGAAGCAGATATTGTGCTGCCTTCACTGTGTATAGCATGCTGTGAACACCTGGCATACTACACCCAGTCACATTATTCTGACACTGGGCCAACCAATCGTGGAACTAACATTATATTTGCTTGAGCGTTATGTTAACAAGGGAACTATACCACTACTATTTTTTACGACTTTGGTATGTGGCGGTGCGGCATGGAACCCAGGGCCTCCAGTACCTGGAGTCGATGCTCTACCCATTGTACTTTAAATATATACAACCTGGCAACATAAAGTATTGAGTATTGTTTTTATTTTTCTCACAAATATACTAATCAAAAATCCGTTCTTTTTGTAAGACTCTCTATATATGTTCCTGTATATTTTTTCAGTCATATTATGGTCGAGACATATGCAGATGCGATATGTTTTGAAAAATAAAAGTGACACCATGTTCCCATTTGTTTATTTTGTGTTTGTTTTTGTTTTTTTAACTATTAAACAGTTTATTTGATTTTATGAGAATTAGCTGACTTTGTATGGGAGGTGTGGAAATTTGTCTACTAGAGGTCATTGAAAATTTTGATTAGAATATATAATTTTAATATATATAAAGGAATTATTATACCTGGCCAACAATACAAAAATTTAACAGTTTACTCATGTCTTGATCCAACAATCCAACAGCATTTTTATATTCATTTTGCAAGTTATTTAAAAGGATAATGATTAAAAATTGTTAAATCCATACAGCACTTCAGAAAATCTAACAAATCCATATGTTTTGTCTTTTGTTACACTAATTTCTATGTATTGTATTGTAATTGCTATGGAACATGTTATGTTTTGATGCAATAAAACATTTTTATTGTAAAAAAAAAATTTAGATCATCAGTACTTGAAACCTGGCGATAACAATAAAAAGGGGTGAATAAGGTACATGTACCTGCAAGCAAGCAGTTAAGTTCTTACATAAATATTCCTTCCACAAACAACTGTGACTGACTCTGACATCCAAAAGTGCATAGAGATGTAATAGAGAAGACTTTTCAATTAGATTTTGACGTTTCTTTGGTACTGATGTGACAAGCTTTGTGACGCTTTATGTCTTCTGTAATTGCCAGAACTAGCAAAATGTCTTCTTTTTTTTTTTGCAAAATATCTTTTTTCTTTTTGTTAGTCTGACATAAGAATAGAAAATATTTCAATCAAGGAAATGGTAGATACATGTATGCATGTAAATACAATTCATATCACACGTGTGTAACAGGCTAAATTAATAATAAAAATGATAACCATAAGTATTAATGACATAAAACAAACTCTACTAAGATATCTTAGTAAAACATAATAAAAACATGTATTGAGCAATAATCTGCCAATCAGCATCAATTAGTTTGTCCTTTTCTCTCAGATGAACAATGCCTTTAAACTAAACTGTAAATTTATAAATAGTATTTCTTTTCAGTTAACTGTCTTAAAAACTTTTAACACTATTTTTTCAAGTTTTTGTTTCAACTGTCATTATTTTTTCTTAAGTTTCTAAAGAAAATATCCAAATAAAACCAACTATACACACTGCGTGGTAGTTTTGTGAGAGAAGGTCGATCACTTTGTCTCTTGGCAGAATGTTCATTATCTGAATGTCCTGGATGTGACCAGCTGTGAACAATCAACAAAATACACATCAAATAAGAAACAACATCATACAAGAAAACAACATCATTCCAGAAACAACAACTTTGAGAATGCTATCAATGAATTCTAGCAATATCATTAATTTAGCATCAAAAACATTAAACATTGTGGAACTGAAGGTCAATTCCTTCTATTTTACACTTACATGTATAAAGCATTGTGATAATAAATTGAGTAATATAAAACTATACAATCTTCACATAAACACCTATTTCACAGTGTATGTTCTTTATGTTTCATTCTTTTATTTTGCATTCATTTTAAGGAATTTTCAAATTAATTACTTTTGAAGAATGTCATGTAAGAGGATATGCATTAAAAGTATTTCATGCACACAATTGTGTGAACAACAAAAACATACAAACAACAGTTTCTGACAAACTAACATACCTACTACATCAATTCAAAATATACTCATAAAAGCTTATCCATCCATCTGTCAGCCATTTTACAAGCAAAAAGTAAAAAAATGATTGGAAACATGATAGGAAGATAACCGTTCACCGAAGCATTGTTGGTAAAGGAATCCAAGGCAGACAATGGTTTTCATTAGAAACAATGGCAAACAGTCTTAAGAAAGGGTTCACAGGCAATGCATAAGTATCTCTAGAAATAATAAAATACAGACCAGCATCACAATGACTGACATGTTATTAAGTCCAGATCTGCACAGTAGTTGACCCCTATCACTCAGAGGTCAGACTTGACGATAAAGTGACAGAAAAAACACAAGGAGGACAACATGTCAGAAGAAGGAAGAGAAGGACAGAGAGAAAAGAAAGGAGAGAAAAAAGAAAGGTGAGAAAATAAGGAAGTAGGGGAAAATAAGAAGAGAGAAAAATTAAAGAGAGAAAAGAAGCGAGAGAGAAAAAAAGGGGGATAGAAAAGAAAAAGGAAGAAAATGAGAGAAAAGAAGAAAAGGAGAGAGAAAAGAAGGAAGAAGCAAAAAAAGGGAAGGAGAGAGAAGGATGGAGAAGCAAGGAGAAAGAGAGAAAGAAGGTAGAGAAAAAATTAGGAAGGAGAGAAAATACTTTATGAGGAGAAACTCACTGTCTAGAATGCCGTGAAGTCTCACTGCTGAGAAGAGTAGGGAGTATATCTGGCCATCATCTCTCTCAATAAATGAGGTCGTCTTTGGCAAACTGGCTCAGAGAACAAGATTATTAATCAAACAAGTCTATAACATCAACAACAAATGCATGCTAAATTTCTCAACACATTTCTTGACAATATTTTCGCTCAAAGAAATTCAACTGAACAGTTAAGGAAAAAGAGAATAAAGAACTACATATTTAAGAAGGATTGCTGTAAATTATCATGAATAATCCTAATACTGAAAAATATTTAACTACATGTAAAATAGACAGTCTTTTATACAGGTTTCCATTTTGTCAAAATATCATTTATATCAGACTTAATGTGTTGTTTTCAGCAAGAAAAAAGGACAATCCAACACAACCTACCCCAAAACTAACAACTGAGAGTGTTGGCTCAAGACGTACCACAAGGTAAAGGGGAGTTATAAAAAAAAAAATTAAAAAATTGTCATTGTTGGCTGACAGTATTGTTTGCAGTTATCAACGAAGGAACACTACATTTCGAGGGTACCTGTTAAAGTATGAGAGGACTGTGCTGTGTGAGGGCATCAGTTGAAGCTGGGGGTTCAAATGCAGGAAGAGCCAGTAAGCCAGCAGACGGTACACACAGTACTCTGTGTACACAAACAGACGATTTGACTTAAGGATCTTCTGCAGCAGATCCAATGGCACATCTCGAAGCTGGATCTGGTTGCAAAGCTAGGTTACAAAAAAAAATAATCAATATAATACTGGTACATATAAAATTAATACAAATTAATCACGTATTTTACCATCATTTTACAAACCATCGATTCTGTAGAAATTATGCTACGAATGATGGTTAGTACATGTATGCGTGAATTAGCCAAATAGGTTATCAGTAATTAATCAGTTATTTGCTTAAAAGATAAATTGAAAAACTTCCTGTAACCAAAAAAAAAGTTGTTAGTAAACTTATTAGTTGGTATCTACTCTACTGCAAAGACCAACAGACTTCAAAGGCCAATTAAGGTAAATTACAGGCGCTCGATAATGACGGCATGTCAGATCATTGCATAACCGCTTACAAGTTTCTGCGATACATTTTCACCCAAACATAATGCGAAACCCTTTGCAAGGTCACTAGACCCCATCTATGAAATTGAGCCCTTCACTTATAACATTAAATTTTGAGGAAAAATCCCCATCTTATAAGTAAAAATATACGGTATGAATTTTCTACAAAAATTAAGTCATTTATAACTTATCGTCAACATCAAAAAAAGCTAATTCAAAAATCTTTTTCTACAAAAATTAAGCAATTTATAACTTTTACACAAAGGTTTAAGCTTTTTGAACATTGGGAAAAAGATAACAACCAAATAGAACTTAAATTTCATCTGTTGTTTTCCCAAGTGAACTCAAAGAATATTTCCTTCTACCATTTGTCAGAATGATCCGCCAAAAAGAGAAATTACTTAAGCCCTCTGAGG
Source organism: Sinonovacula constricta (assembly GCA_007844125.1). NCBI lineage: Eukaryota > Metazoa > Mollusca > Bivalvia > Cardiida > Solecurtidae > Sinonovacula > Sinonovacula constricta. Next base: position 32,339,839 of record CM017569.1, on the reverse strand, counting down.
TTACTTTGTATTATATTGCACATAAGTAGAATATACATATAATAGATCACATGGCCCTAATTTTCAAATAGGTTTGAAACTTAAAAGTAGGAATCTCCCTCCAAAAGTGGGAGAGTTCACATGTATGCATAGCTTACATGTACTTACATCTGAGACGAGGTTCAACTCCAGCCATCTCTCACAAGCAAGGACTACATGCTCTTGTTGATGCTACAGAAGTGAATAATAACATGTTTACAGATGTTGACAAAAGTTATCTATTTTGCCCAAATCTATTTTTACCTGTCTATCTCAATAACAATTATATTTTGTTCCCAGCTGTCTGCTTTCATCTGAAATTCAATTTGTTTTGAATTTATTCCTTATAGAACAAAATTTTGCTTACTACAGGCAATTATTACCTTACCATTAGAATAATAAACATCTTACTATAAATTTCTTGTTTATTAGATTTATCATCCCACCAACAGCATTTCAGATATCTGGAAGATATAGTGTTGCATTCACTGTGTATAGCATGCTGTGAACACCTGGCATGATACCACACCCAGTCACATTATCCTGACACCGGGCCAATCAGTCGTGGAACTACCCTTATATTTGCTTGAGCGTTAGCAAGGGAGCTATACCACTACCATTTTTAACAACTTAGGTAATTGCGGCCCAGGATCGAACCCAGAGCCTCCCGTACCTGGAGCCACAAATTTCTTGCATGATTGGGCTTGGTCAGGTGGCATTAATGTTTTAGCATCGCTTTGTATAACCTAAAAACTAACACAGCGCAAGTGACTAGTTTGTGCAAGTATTAGTCTATCCAAACCAACTAATATAGGGTATAAAATGTTCTAAACACTGCTAGAACTGAGCTGACATACAATTATATTTGCTGGCAGAGGTTATCTGACCTTGGCCTAGCTAATAGACACAAGGTGCCAAGAAATTTAACAGTTCAGTGAAATCTAATATTCTAAATAAACAGGTAGAAATAAAAAATATGGAAAAAAACCTACCCTAGAAGCCACATCGTGGTACTTGCAGACGGTCGAGTGGTTGATGTTCTTCAGCATCAATTTGACACATCTTTAATACAACAATTAAAAATGGATTAATTAGATATATTTTATATTGTTACCTTTCAAACCTGATGCTGGAATTATTATTTTTTATCTGTGCTCATGCAAAACAAATAGTAATCAAGTTATCTGCCAGTGATCTTTTATAGAGCAAAATGCTTAAGGGAAAAAAATTGATTAAAAGCAGTCATCTACAAGATTCATCTCTTAAAAGCCTCTTTTTACAAATAAATGGGCGAAGAAATGTTAGGTTTTTAGTCTTTAGAAAAGAACCAGGCAGCAGACAAATTGCCATAAAAAAAATATATACACAACTCAAATGTGATATTTGCAAGAATTGACAAAAACATCTGATGCACAGGAGATTTATGTGACACAACAGTCACTAAGCCTTGACATCAGACAGATTTATGACAGAAACATCTGCCAAAACATGACACTAATAAGCCCCAATAGACAGTGATTGGATTCTGTCAAACAAATGTGTTAGGAAAGGCTTGACAGGAAATAAAACAAACTTTCGTGCAGGTCACTTCACTGCTCATTGCAAGTTTTGAAGTAAACATTTGCTGAGAAATGTTAGCAGGAATTTTAGTTAAAATAGTACATCTTTTGTCTGGCATGTGATCTTCATTGGTATTAAATTAGGTAAAAACCAAGAATAACAATATCAGCCAGTATCTTTATTAATAATCCATACTTATTACTTAGGCTGAGTCATAACTTAAAAATAACTGGCGAACGTCACTTAAGTATATTGCTATCAAGTAAGAAATTACAAAAATGGTTCTTTTAATGGATAAAGGTAATAAAATAAGGAAATAGATTTTAAGTTTGTGTGATCTAACATATATCATGGTTTCAAGTGCATATGCGTATTAATTTAATAAAAAAAGCTATTCTATTGCAGTAAAATAGTCCCAATTTATGCCATGATTTATCATTTATTTTATCATGACAGAATGCTTCTTTCTTTAAAGAGGTAAAATATTGATAGTGTTAGAATGTGTGTATTTTTCAACTAAAAACCAATTACCAATTTTAACAATGCCACATAATGATTAAATTAACAATGTGACTAAATCTTGCCTTGAACAAAAAATATTTATTAATTTTTGTTTTTGGTTCCTGTTAAATACTAGAGCAATTTTACTCATTGATAATGAGGTAAGTTGTCATTGTGAGATGTCAGACATACCCCAAGCTTGGTTACAAGATCTTAACTAGGTTTGAACTAGTCTTGAACCAGTACCTATTAACCCTGAGCTTGCTGTATTTTTTAATAACCCATATCAATAAATAATTATCTTCTTACATTGACATGCTTAGGTGCCTAGAAATATTGCTATTGTTGATTTATTGGGTTTATCATCCCACCAACAGTATTTCAGTTATCTGGAGATAGTGTCCACTTGAAGTCCACACCCAGTCACATTATCCTAACACCAGGCCAACCTGTCATGGAACTACCCTAATATTTGCTTGAGCATTAGCAAGGGAGCTATACAACTAACATTTTTAACGACTATGGAATGACGTGGCCCTGGATCAAACCCAGGGCCTCCTGAACCTGGAACCAATGCTCTATCCAATTGCACCACCAGGTCCAGTTCATTGCTATTGACAGATCAACAAAAAGTGTAGATCCTGATCAGACAGGTCTCAAGGGAGCTGGCTAATCTGGACCTAAGCTTTTTTTGGCAAAGCTGTATAAATATTTGCTTAGTAATCTAATGGCTAATGACTTACAGGTCAAAAGTCAACAACCAAAAGCACAAAAAGTGCTCAAGCACAGTGCTCCAAACACAATTATATGTATCACTATAATATAATTGTTTTATTCATATTAATGACATATGATTTGATCCTTATATACATATCTGAGGTGGGGATATTTTTTATGTTTATCTGATGAGAAAAGTAAAAAAAAAACAATAATAATAAGAGAAAAAACATGTTTATAACATAAAATTATATCTTGGCTAGATGATGACAATGAGGGATGGGATTTGTTGGCATTTTTGCCTATACTGTGCAGCAACATTTCAATCATTATAGCACAGGGGCACTTATGAGGTGCCCAGGGACTGAACCCAGCCTGTCCATTACAATTATACTGACACGGACAAGTCAGGCATAATGCAGTCCCCTTAGCCCTGAGCATTAGGAGAGAAGCCACTACTACTAATGTTAAAGTCTTTGGTTTGACCCGGCCGAAGTTGGAAACCGCGACCTCCCAATCCGCAAGCCAACGCTCTACCACTTGAGCTATTGTGGCTGGTTATGACAATGAATATGCTTTAAATGCTAAATAATATAAACAGAGACAGCCTAAACAAAAGACACGTGTACTTATTTATTACACTAATGGATAGAAGAAACCAGAAGATATTATGTAGAAATCCTATAAGATAGCAAATAAATAGCCAGATTTATTTCTGGATTATTTATGGCAGTCACAGCAATAAATCATCTGGTATAACAATCCTTTTAGCTAAAAGGTGAGACAGTTGTTTCGTGCTAATGAGACAAAAACAAAATGTGAAAACTTATAAAAACCCACCAAATGTTGAAATTTGCCTAATAAATTGAATTTGTTTCTGCAAACATGCTTGTCGGTTAAATTAAATAGTTTTGTTTTAACCTTAGCAGTAGTTCCTATACGACATAAACTATTCCATTCACAAATTTAGAAACAAACTGTTATGTCAAATGATAATGAGAATTTATCTAATTCCTTTGCTATTTAAAACAACATATTAAGAGATGTTTAGTTGTGTAGACTAAATTTTGGTTCACCATAAAATATTTTACAGTCATTATCAATGCATGTAAACACGTGATGTGACTAGGAGGTTTCAGTTGAAGGAAAATGATATCTTTAAATCAACAACGAGCTGCGTACCCATTGATAAGATTTTTGAACTGCAGGATGGAAGCAGCAGCCAGAACTCCTGCAAGCTGCTCCTTGTCAACATCAATGTCCTCGTGGTACATGTTCCCCAAGGCTATAGCCATCGCTGTAACATAGCATGATAAACAGAATAAAGAAATATTTATTGTTCTTGTTTTTTATATTCATTAAATAGTATCAAAAGTATTGTTGATTTTACCACTGGGTAAGAAATGATGTCATGCAATGGCTTGCACTACAAGCGCCACAATTTAACAAAAATCAAAGTGCCACTGCACAACCTATGAGATGGTCTTTGTTAACTCTTTAAATGCAACAAACACCATCAGGTCGGGGTATGTTTTACGTAAACTCTTTAAATGCATGAAACACCATCAGGGTGGGGTATGTTTTATGTTAACTCTTTAAATGTGAGAAACACCATCTGGGTCGGGTAGGTTTTATGTTAACCCTTTAAATGTGAGAAACACCATCAGGGTCGGGTATGTTTTATGTTAACCCTTTAAATGTGAGAAACACCATCTGGGTCGGGTATGTTTTATGTTAACCCTTTAAATGTGAGAAACACCATCTGGGTCGGGTATGTTTTATGTTAACTCTTTAAATGCGAGAAACACCATCTGGGTCGGGTAGGTTTTATGTTAACCCTTTAAATGTGAGAAACACCATCAGGGTCGGGTATGTTTTATGTTAATGTTTTAAGCAAGAAAAGCGTTATCCTTTAGACCTACAATGAGTAATTAAAACCTTAAGCAATGCCTCAAAGGTAAAACATTTTATTAAACAAAACAAGTTAAGAAAAGTTAACATCTTTTAGAAAATTCCTCCTTAATAAATGGTCCTTGTCCATATTAATAGTTTTTGTTACATGTTCTCTTTAGGGAAAGCTAGTGTTAAAACAAAACTTTCACAGTGACACATTATTTAATGAAATTTTATCTGGTTTTAACAGATCATGAACTTAATAATATTATAATATTTGTATGACCTTGTACTATAAAGAAAAACAGACCCTCTTTTTTAGACCAGTCAGTTTCTTGTATGATACTGTGTGTGAACCCACCTGTTTTAGTAAAAGCTGGGTCATGGATGTCTATCGTGATCGAAGTAACGGTATTAACCCTAGATTGACCGGTGTGGGCGGGGTGATCCATTTTCTTTGTGTCAGTTGCTGATTCTGCCAGCTCCACCCCCTCCACTGTACTGAGGCGATTGGACATTTCACGGTACTCATTACTGAAGTAGTACAGAAAAGTCAACATGTTTATTTTTTTAGATAAGCACATACAAAAAAACATTCATTGTTGGTTAATTACTTTTTGTTATCAATTAGTTGAAGGTACATGTACATTCATAGGGTAATAAAATTGCAATGGCAATGCAGTCAATATTACAGACCAAAGGAAGATACCTAAACAAAATCAAAACTATTTTGCCAGGAAAATGATTGGTAGCAGATAAATTCATGCCTTGTGGGTAAGGAGTTCTTACATAAAAAATGTTTTGCTAAGAGCCGACATATATTTGCAAAGTGTGCAAAGAGTTTATATAAAGACATTAATTTTCCAAAGACAGATATATCCAATTAGTGTCCAAAGAAATTTTAAGACAACTACTCCACTCTTAGTGAGGAAAAAGAGAGGGAGCTGAGCGAGGGGGAGAGAAAGAGAGAGAGAGCTGAGAGAGAGAGCTGAAAGAGAGAAAGAGAAAGAGGGGCCTGATAGAGAAAGCTGAGAGAAAGAAATTATTACAGAGAGAGAAGGAGATAGGGAGGGGAGAGGGAGAAAGAGAGAGACAGACACAGACACAGAGAGAGAGGAGAGACAGACAGACAGGGAGACACAGAGAGACACAGAGACAGAGAGAGACACAGAGACACAGAGAGACACAGAGAGAGAAATGAGCTGATATATCCACTCTTTAAAGTTTATACACAAACAATTATTTGGCAAAAGTATATCAATTCCCTCTAAACCAAAAAGTTTTTACCATGTGAAATTTACTATTAGTGTGTAAAGCATTTTTTAAAAGTCAACAACTTGTCAAGGACACACATAAATTCAAACTAAATCAGCCCCATTGTTTTTCAAAGACAGAGATTTGTAAGGGATATTCATAAAAAAAGATCACTCAGTGCATCATTGCTATTGATTTTGCTACTGCTGTTGTTGCTGCTGCTGCAACTGTTGATTTTGATGTTGTTGTTTTTAAGAAAGGCAACGTTTTGTAAAGAAGCTAAGAAAGATGCATTCATCTTTAGAATATATTTTCACAGATTCACAGACAGTGACTAGTGACATATGTACTTTTAGCTAAAACAGACTTTTTACTAAGACAAAAAGTAGACACAGGCAGATTTCTCATTTAAGAACATAAAGAGCTAATAATTTTCCAAGGGCATATTGGTACATGTACACTCTTTGTGTATTAAGAATGTTGGCAAAGACAATGATGTGCCAAGGGCAGATAATTGATATTAACCCATTGTGAATAGCTATTTTACAAAGACAACAATTTTGCGAGAGTGGATCATTTACTCCTCCCGTGGAAAGAGTATTTACCAATTAATTATATGCCACAGGCATGCTTTTAATATTTAAAAGAATTAACTGCTGTTGATGTTGGTTTACCAAAGAGCTACAATAACACAGTTAATATGTACAAGGTTTAATAAGTTATAGGGACATGTACACTTTGCAGAAAAAAGTCAAATAACACATCAATGTCTGAAAACAAATACAGAAGCTTATGTCTATTAAAATCAATTAACATTATAAAATATCAGCTGTCAACTCTACAGCTAGATGATTTTGATTACAAGGTTTGCAGCAATGGGAACATGACTGGCTGTAATTTACATGGGTTAATGACTGGCTGTAATATACATGGGTTGATGACTGTCTTTAATTTACATGGGAACATGACTGGCTGTAATATACATGGGAACATGACTGGCTGTAGTTTACATGGGAACATGACTGACTGTAATATACACGGGAACATGACTGGCTGTAGTTTACATGGGAACATGACTGGCTGTAGTTTGCATGGAAACATGACTGGCTGTAATTTATATTTTAACATGACTGGCTGCAATTTACTTGCATGGAAACATGACTGGCTGCAATTTACATGCATGGGAACATGACTGGCTATAACTAACATGGGAACATGACTGGATTTTATTTACGTGGGAACATGACTGGCTGAAATTAACATGGGAACATGACTGGCTGTAGTTAACATGGGAACATGACTGGCTGTAATTAACATGGGAACATGACTGGCTGTAGTTAACATGGGAACATGACTGGCTGTAGTTTACATGGGAACATGGCTGTAGTTTACATGGGAACATGACTGGCTGTAATTAACATGGGAACATGACTGGCTGTAGTTTACATGGGAACATGACTGGTTGTAGTTTACATGGGAACATGACTGGTTGTAGTTTACATGGGAACATGACTGGTTGTAGTTTTCATGGGAACATGACTAGCTGTAGTTTACATGGGAACATGACTGGCTGTAGTTTACATGGGAACATGACTGGCTGTAATTAACATGGGAACATGACTGGCTGTAGTTTACATGGGAACATGACTGGCTGTAATTAACATGGGAACATGACTGGCTGTAGTTTACATGGGAACATGACTGGCTGTAGTTTACATGGGAACATGACTGGCTGTAGTTTATATGGGAACATGACTGGCTGTAGTTTACATGGGAACATGACTGGCTGTAATTAACATGGGAACATGACTGGCTGTAATTAACATGGGAACATGACTGGCTGTAGTTAACATGGGAACATGACTGGCTGTAGTTTACATGGGAACATGACTGGCTGTAGTTTACATGGGAACATGACTGGCTGTAGTTTATATGGGAACATGACTGGTTGTAGTTTACATGGGAACATGACTGGCTGTAGTTTATATGGGAACATGACTGGTTGTAGTTTACATGGGAACATGACTGGCTATAGTTTACATGGGAACATGACTGGCTCTAATTAACATAGGAACATGACTGGCTGTAGTTTACATGGGAACATGACTGGCTGTAGTTTACATGGTAACATGACTGGTTGTAGTTTTCATGGGAACATGACTGGTTGTAGTTTACATGGGAACATGACTGGTTGTAGTTTTCATGGGAACATGACTGGCTGTAGTTTACATGGGAACATGACTGGCTGTAGTTTACATGGGAACATGACTGGCTGTAATTAACATGGGAACATGACTGGCTGTAGTTAACATGGGAACATGACTGGCTGTAGTTTACATGGGAACATGACTGGCTGTAGTTTATATGGGAACATGACTGGCTGTAGTTTACATGGGAACATGACTGGCTGTAATTAACATGGGAACATGACTGGCTGTAATTAACATGGGAACATGACTGGCTGTAATTAACATGGGAACATGACTGGCTGTAATTAACATGGGAACATGACTGGCTGTAGTTAACATGGGAACATGACTGGCTGTAGTTTACATGGGAACATGACTGGCTGTAGTTTACATGGGAACATGACTGGTTGTAGTTTACATGGGAACATGACTGGCTGTCGTTTACATGGGAACATGACTGGCTGTAGTTTACATGGGAACATGACTGGCTGTAGTTTACATGGGAACATGACTGGCTGTAGTTTACATGAGAACATGACTGGCTGTAGTTTACATGGGAACATGACTGGACTTTATTTACGTGGGAACATGACTGGCTATAACTAACATGGGAACATGACTGGCTATAACTAACATGGGAACATGACTGGATTTTATTTACGTGGGAACATGACTGGCTATAACTAACATGGGAACATGACTGGCTATAACTAACATGGGAACATGACTGGATTTTATTTACGTGGGAACATGACTGGCTATAACTAACATGGGAACATGACTGGATTTTATTTACGTGGGAACATGACTGGCTATAACTAACATGGGAACATGACTGGCTTTTATTTACGTGGGAACATGCCTGGCTGTAGTTTACATGCATGGGAACATGACTGGCTGTAATTAACATGGGAACATGACTGGATTTTATTTACGTGGGAACATGACTGGCTGTAATTAATTTTACATTTTATCCACCAAGTTGCCTTTACCAAATACATGTAACAATATATTATGCATGTTTACAGAAATGTGGGCAAGATTTCTTCTTACAGTAGTTTAAGCACTCATTTTGAAATCTACCTTAATTGTTACAGTAAAAATATCATACAAAATCACTCTAAATGTCCTTTCTTTTAAAATCTATACAAAAGTATGATGGGGATTGCTGCCAACCTAGATCAACATCACAGCTTAAAACTCGGAAGATGATATTTAATGTGAACCCAAAGGTGAAAGGTCACATGGTTTTGTAAGTTTAAAAATTGCTTACTGTGAAGCGTGGCTCGGATAAGAAATAGGTAGGTTATAAATGCATGTAGGTAATACCAAGTTATTGTCTACTTCCAAGCTACTGCTCGTTCAGCTGACTTTTACAGTTTACCCCCTGGTCATTGAATGTATTTGTCAATCCTGTACTAAGGCAGACAACACAAGGCACTGGGAAGTCATTTTACTGATCAGGATAACCCTTGCAGGTACCCATTTATACACCTGGGGTGAATGGAACAATTTGAGGAATATTTCTTGCTGAAGGAAATTAGCAGTGACCTGATCGTAAGTTCAAACCACGGACCGCATGATCCGGGGTAGTGCGTCCTACCACTAGAATAATTCACTCCTCAAGGGCTGAGAAAGGAGTTTACTTTTATCTGGTAAGTCAGTGACATTACTACATAGTACATGTTACAATTTATTGGATATAATGTCCAAAATAAATAATTTCATGAAGGGCTACAGATTATGCAATCCACACATTCCATTTTATTTACAGTAAATGATTGTGGCATTATTTGGCCAATCAGTGTAAGGCTTGTGACTGTACGTTCATATGATGAATGTCTCCGAATGCATAGTTCGTGAATATTCTAGGTTGTTGAGTTTTAAAGTAGTTATTACTATAATTAAAAAAAAAAGAAAAAATTTTGATTTTTCTAAAATAAATCATACATGGGAACTTATTTCTGAGGCCAAAGCAGGAGATTTTCACTTGCAAAGTGGAAAATTTGTTATTCTCAAATAAATAAAGAAGGAAGTTTTCTGTTTCCAAATAGGGAGATATCTAAAAATGTGTAAAACTTCCCTCATTTTCAATTAATTTTGATCCTTAAAAGACGGAGTCTCCCTCTAAAAGCGGGAGAGTTCACATGTATGATAAAGGCAACACAATTTACTTACACACAGCATGTTCTTATGATCTTGTAATCTGAGGCAATATGTGAATCCATTACATGTATTAATTGTATGTTAACAATGTTTTATTTTTCAGGAAAAATTAGAAATTTCACCAACTGTGATCAAGTTACTTTAAAGGGGGGATCTGACAGTTTGCCTATATCATGTAACAATACCTTATGACTGCTTCGGGTAATAACACTATAATTTCTACATAGACTCACACTTTAGTATAAGTAAAGACGGGTTTGAACGTTGCCTAAATTGTTAGACAGTAGAGATCGTGATAAAAACCCTTTAAAAGTTCAACTATTCCAAATCTATAAATAAGCACATTAGTGATCTCTGCTAAAAATAGATACCGGGTATCGATGTCAGAGCAGATTACCAGGGAGGCAATATAACGTAATCTTAAAAGTGAGTTGTCATGTGGTTTTCAGCGTTAAAAATAGCTATCTCTGCAGCATGGCTCAGATAGGAAATGCCTGTTTGCAATAGGGATTTGGATTTATGTTTCACTGTTCACACTGATCTAGAGCATCAATGAGCAGCATTTTGCAAGATCTTTTCAGGTAACAATGATGTATTTGTTGATTTGAAAAAAAAAATTTGGTCCAAACTGTCGAATACCACCTTTAAAGACAACTACCGACACACTTTATTGCAGTTCATGTACCTGTAAAAGTTGCTCTTCTTGATGTAGTTATCAAGAGTCTCAGATGCTGCACTCTTGTAGTACCTCTGTGGAGTGGGGTCTTCAGCCGTCATAAGCAGATTGGTCAGGGTCTCGGACTTCTGCAAGAATGGTCGATGAAGTTCCCAGTCCATCCCCAGGCAGTGCAACAACACATCTAAAAGAAATTTTAAAGTATGTATTTTTCATTTTATTAAAGTATATTTAAGCACTTTTTTCATAAAAATAATTTATTATGTTCAAAAGGGCTTGATAAACTTTTAATGGTCCAAGAAAAAAAAAACAGCTACATATTCACTGTTTAGAGCTGATGCACAGATAAATTTTATAAAATAAAATATTATTATATAATTATTATCACATATAATCCAAATAAAAATATAACAATGCTCTTGTCCAATTAAAAGGCCATTACTTTGTTGCTAAATATAAATAACATATACTTGTTACAATGTATACTCTTGTTAAAGTGAAAACTGATTCCAAAGTTAGATGTTCTCACAACAATCACGAGTCCTGCAAGTGTTTCAGCCAAAAAGCCAAGTTTTTATTCTATGGTGTATAGTGCACCAGCAAGGCCTCCTAAATCAAAACTACCTTTGACAGAAAAGGAGTGCTCACAGTGAAGCTATTGCATACAGATAACATTCTCTTCAATTGTTCAAGAAAAAAAAAACAGCTCTTACTTTAAATCAGAGCTTGACATATCGTTTAGGCACTTGGTTTAAGCTTTTAGCTGGCATACAAAAAAATTTAATATATATTTAGTTGGTTCAAGTAAAACCAGATTCTAAGTCGAAGTTAAGTTTTGTTATACATATAAAATAAACAGCTGGTAACTTGTGTTAAGTTATGAATAATTATTATAATTTTAATTAAGTTATGATTAAGTCATTAATGATTTGTTTGGCTCTAGCTAAAACAAATTCTTATTCAAAGCTTTATTCTAGTAAACAGATAATTTACATCTTGATGGTATAAGTATAGCAGTTTCTAATTCAAAACATAGATATCCAATTTATTTTAATATGTTGACTCAAAGCATGCTTAGTTCTTTAATTATGCTGTTTATTTTGTTTATATCCAAAGACTGCTGGCTTTTTTTAATTCTACTAAATAAATACATGTCATATTTGTTCATATTAATTCAAAGCATGCTAGCTTTTCAGTTATTATACCATGATTATTCCATCTTTCTTCATTTTTTTTTTTTTTCTGTGTTTTTTTTTCACCTCTCACCAAAACAATTACAGTCATATTGGCAACGTCCAGCTAATTATTGATGGAGGAAGGCACACAACTTATGTCTGGGCTAGGACCAATGGGTTACGACACGATAGCCAAAAAACCTTCCAAACTGAGAGTTTTTGCTCCAAATGAGACTCGAACCTATGCGATGAGGGGCTAAAGAGTTACAAATCAGTGCCTCTAACTGCTAATGCATGGGCGCCACCCCACCCCATCCCTATTTTGATTTAATTAACTCCCAACAAATAATACCATGGCACAAATTTCACCAAGCTTTCTTAAGTAGAAATTGCTCAAGTCATGGATTTCGATAAACAATATCTTAATTATGAAGTTAGCTGCATGTCTATATTTTTGCATGACACTTTAACTTAGCTACTTAGAGCTTAAATTGAAACTTTATAAATAAGCTTAGTTTTGTTGGTATACAAATTGTGACTAGAGCTTAAGTTATATGAGTTAGCTTAAGAATGTTTGATGAATATGGGCCTTAATGAATACTTGCCTTTTTGGTTTATTGTAATATTTGTTTTTTATATTTTTTTTTTCAGTAAAGCCTAATGTGGGATTGGGATTTGCCTGCATTTTTGCTGATACTGTGCAGCGTACATTTCTATCATTATAGCACAGGGGCACTTATGAGGTGCCCAGGGACTGAACCAGCCGGTCCATTATACTGACACCGACGAGTCAGGCGTAATGCTGTCCCCTTAGCCCAGAGCATTAGGAGGGAAGCCACTACTACCAACTTTAAAGTCTTTGGTTTGACCCAGCCGGGGTTTGAACCCCCGACCTCCATATCGCAAGCCGGCGCTCTACCAATTGAGCTATTGCGGCTGGTCAAAGCATAATGTATAAATGCATGTGTGCAGTTTTAGTAGAACATTGGTCTAGAGACATGCCTAAAAAAATGTGAATAAAAATGTAGCAATTGAATAGTGCCAGGCAAATTATAACAGCATAAAAACAAGGTTTTAACTAGAAATAGAGGCACTGGCACCATTCTAAAAAACTGTAGTTAAAGAATAATAAAAAAAATATTGGGAAAACAAGAATTGGAGAGTAATTAGGAGCATATAAAATGAGACATAATTCTAACATAGAAGACAGTTTTATTTATGCTTGTTTTGTTTGTTGTTGTTTTTAATTTTAGAAATTATCATTATATACCCTTTAAGGAAGAAGTATATAAATTAATCTTTCCTAAGAAATGTTAAAAAAAAGTATTAGAGTCTAAAATTAATGTGCTTGTTCCAGTAACATACTAATGTTCTTGTTCCAGTAATATCTTAAAAATTGATTTAAAAATCTTTAAGCAAAGTGACAATAAAATTACATATATTTGATCCTACATAATGTCATACTTTTCACTTAGAATGGATTTTTGTAAGCAAGTTATAATTACTTACTTGGAAGTTTCTTGGTTAGGCCCAAAGAAGGACAATATTTTTTTTGTTTAAAACACTATACTAAAAATATCTTCATTTGTCTTTTTACTTTCATTCTAAGTCATAAAAATATGTGATGCATGTATTTAAAATCTACATAAAAGGCTGAATTGAAATCTGTAATTATTATAATTGATTTTTGTATGTGTTAATATTCTTAACATAGCTGAAGTAAGTTAGCTTCTGTCATTGGCTTTATGAATGAAGACCATTTTAACCATTGCTGTTTAATTACAGTATGTCTGTATTTCCTAGAGAAACTGGTGTGAGACTTACACGTTTATTTGCATACACTAAGCAAATTTCTGCCAGCAATAGTTCATTCCTTAAAGCAAAATCAACAAATCTGCTTTATTTATCTGTTTAGATTCCCCGGGACCAATAACTAATAAAAACTGTTTATAAACCAATATTTCCTGAACATGAGCTTTTATCTTTCCATTAATGAGAGACCATTTCTGGAAGGCTTGGCGTTGCATAACTATTATTAGTCAAAACAATGCCCCATTTTGCCAAGCATGTTACAAACAAGTATTTCTATGGTACAATAAATCTAAAATTACCAGTAATATACTGTAAACTATTAATAATTGTAATTCTGTATTCCGTTGCTATGGCAACATTACAACAACACATGCAACAAATCAAAATTAGCTTAAATTGCTGGCACCTTGGAAGAATTATTTCATGCTATTATTTTTCAATAATGTTTTCAAACTGCACAGACATGAATGTTGCTATAGCAACTTGTTTGATAATATTTATTCTTTTGAATTGTGAAAAAAAAGTAGTTTAACAAGACCAATGATTTAGAAGGGAAGGGAAGCTAATTCTACAAATGATTACAACCTAATTATCTCCCTTTATCAACTTTTTTTTTTTTTTTTTTTTTTAGTTTGAAATAAACTTTAACAAATATGCATGTCAAAACTTTCATCAGTCAATAAATTCTTGTTCATTCTTTTTTATTTTATCAAATATAAAGAATTAGCATATCTGAATAAAATTCAGTCAATAAGTTTTAGATATTTATAATATTTCTTTAACTGTTATTAGTGTTGACAAAACTTTGATCATATTCATATTCATATTATAACAACATACAATTATAATCTGCAAATAAAGAATACATTTCTAGAAAATTAATAATATTCACAATAACAATGTAATTGGATATAATATTCCAATCCCTCTTGCGAATTTTAATATTTATGAGGTTTTAACGCTGAATATAATCTAGAATATATAAATTATACAATTTTACAGGCAATCATTTTTAAAACAAAACCAGCAAGACATCAAATTTGTATGCAATGTGACAACAAGGTGCAAAGTCCCTTGTAAAGTGGAAATAATACTGAAAACACAAGCACCAAAATACATTTTGTAAACAAGTTAAAAAAATAAAACTAAGAAAAACACTTTTTTAAGCTTTTAGTTATTTTTTTGTTTCAAGGCAAAGAGGGAAGGGAGAACCATATTATCCAACCAACAATATTTCAGTAATTCACACAAGGTGTTCACAAAGATACAATGCCTCTTTCACTGTTAGAAGCACTTCCAATCAAGATTTGGCCCGATACCATGCCCAGTCAAATTATCCTGACATTGGGAGGCCCATTCACAACTACCCTTATATTTGCTTGAGTGTTAGCCAGGGAGCTATACCAATACCAATATTCCTACCTTAGGTAAGTCGCAGCCCAGGTTCAAATCCAGAGAATAAAAAACCTGAACCTTGCAGCAAAACCTCTACCAATCATGGAACAGGTCTGGTTGTTTGTTTTCTTTTTTGTTTTTTTGTTACATACACACCAACACAATTATGGTCATATTGGCTAGATCTAGGTAATTATTGGTGAAGGAAAACCCCAGACTTATGTCTGGGTAGAAGCACCGGCTCACAGCAGGTTAGCTGGAAAACATCCCCACCCAAAAGTTCTCACCCCATCAGGTCTTGAACCTACTGAGGAGTTGAGTGGTTACAAGTTGGGGACACTAACTGCTCAGCCAAGAGTGCCCTTCTAAGTTCTATGTTAAATTATTGACGTATATGTATAATATGGACTTAAAGGAGTCAGAAAACTCAAAAAGTTATTCCTGGAAGTAGGTTTTATAGTGTGCTTCTGATAAACTATAAATCTAATCTGGTGAGGTAATATAAGTATCCGTTAATTCTTAATTAATGCTTCCCTACTGATGTTAACAGAAGTTGGTCATGCTGACATGGTTCAAATGAGTACCAACTAAAAATGGTTTGGAAAAGAAATATTGGATGTCGCATGAGGAGTTCCCTTCCTTATCTGAAATCTGATGTTATAGGATCTTAGATGAGCATGCAATAAGTTTATTCCCAAACTCATAACTCAAAACTACAAATGGTTTTTTTCTTATGTAATGAAAATTTAGATAAGCATGCAGTTAGTATTAGTACAACTTAAACTACAAATGGTATTTTCCAATAAAACGCAAGTTTAGATGAGCATGCAATAATCTTAGGTAATGTGAAATAATGCAATTGAGTGTTTGTTTTAATTAACAACTGAATACTATTTTCATAAAAAAAAATCTTTTAAAATAAAAACTTGATGGGGTACTTAAAAGCACAGTAATCACTGAAATTGTTCAAAAATACATGAGCTAAAAATTAAAAATTAGACTGTAGTGTTATTATCAAAGTCTAACATCTTTGAGCTACAAACAAAATGGCAGTTGTACTTTCATTTTGATGAAAATGCACATTGGTTTAAGATAACTCTTGTCATACAAGCTATAATGTAGTTGGTTTATTGGGTTTATCATCCCACCAACAGTATTTCTGTTACATATATCTGGAGACGGTTTCCGCTTGAAGCAGATATAGTGCTGCCTTTGCTGTGTATAGCATGCTGTGATCACCTGGCATGATACCACACCCAGTCACACTATCCTGACACCGGGCCAACCAGTCGTAGAACTACCCTTATATTTGCTTGAGCATTAGCGAGGGAGCTAAACCGACTACCATTATTAATGACCTTGGTATGTAGCAACCTGGTATCGAACCTAGGGCCTCCTGTACCCCGAGCTGAAGCTCTACCTAATGGGCTACCAGGTCCAGTCTATAATGTAGTAAATGTATTTAACAGAAATAATCTAACATCTCATTAACATTTTTACAGTATTGTAAAAAATTATTTTTAGGTACAACAATTAAACATCAGAGGGCTCACAGGACTAATAAAAGACAGAAAATTAATTAAACAATTAGCATCATGCATCCATGCTTTGTTCCTAATGTAAATCATACTGTTGGATAAGAAATAAATGGAAAAAAATTAAGGGAAAAAATAATATAAAATAGCAAATACATGCACATGTTATAAGAATGTTTGTTTCCAATAACAATTTCATTTTTTTCCATGTCCTCATCTTGCACTGTTTATTTTTAAAATAAAATTTTGTGTTTTGTAAAGATGCAAGTTTAAATTTGTATGAAACAAAACAGCCCATAATTTTTAATACATTATGTAAACTGATTTCAACTAGTTTATATGTTTCTAGTTAATTTTGCATATGGAAAGAATGTAAAGAAGAAGTAAATTTACCTATTTACATATGTTATGATATTAGTAGAAACAAACTACTTTTTGTAGCACTGATCAGAGCCTCTGCAAAATTGTATATTTTACATCCTTTTGTTTCATGACTTGAAGAAAAGAAATACTTTTGCAATTTAATACAGTAAAAAAAATTGTTTAATGAATTCATTAAATTGCAATACAGTGAATTACACTTATGATAAAGGTAAGAAGGTGTATGCAAAGAGTTTTTGATAAAAATTTATTATTGCTTTGTCAACAAACAATTTTGATAAAGGACAAACATAAAATAACAAATTGGTTTTGTCCAAATGGTTATTCCAAAAGAAAGGAATGACTGTTTACCAATCCAAAGCCATGAAACAAAAAAAAACTTCAACTATTAAATTTTTCTTAGAAATTACTAACTTTCTCAAGAAATAGTATGATTTCTACTAATAGCCAAATCATTGATGGTATGTTTCCATTTTAGAAAAAAAAATGTAAACTTAAATTTAAATTGGTACCACTTACATTTTAATAATAATTACAATTAGTCATTGCCAAATGAACACAACAATTACTGGAATTATTATTATAATTATAAAAAAGTTCACATGTAGAAAACTTGGATGTTCACATTTTGGGTCCGCATAGAAAAATGAAAAGGTACCATTAATAATATATATATTTATAAAAAACTAATGATTACATTAACAGCTTAGATTAGTTTTGAATAACTAACTAGTTTTGGATAACTAACTAGTTTTGGATAACTAGTTTTGGATAACTAACTAGTTTTAGATAACTAACTATGTGTAAGATGACTCTAGCTAATTGTTGTTATGACTTACCAGCATTACTTTCATTAGGAGATCCATCTGGATGACAAACAAGACAGACATTACATGACATAACATGACATAAACAACAGCCCTTAACAACACATATAGCAGACAAGTTATTATTCGATATGTTAGCAGATAAGTACAATAAGACAGACAGAATAGTAAATGGAGAGAAACATTGAAGAGGAGACATTAAATACAATATAAATCAATAGATGATTTCCCATTAATTAATGATTTCCAATTAGTTGATGATTTCCAATTAGGTGATGATTTCCAATTAAGTAGTGTGTAATTTTTAATTCTCAGTTGCCATTTAGATGTCAGTTTATGTATTTTACAGAAGGGCTTGGTGGAGAATTAAGTCATGGATTGCTGCATAATTTTTTTTTTATCTATTTAGCTCTGATTATAAGTTGGGATTTTTTTTTACAATGCATCAAAATCATGTTCACACTGATGCTAATTATTGGTGGTGGTGGTGAAAGACCCTAAAAGAATGTCTGGCATTTGGGATTTGCTGGCATTTTGCCATACTGTGCAGCAACATATCTATCATAGCACAGGGGCACTTATGAGGTGCATGCAGTGTTAGGACTTTAAAGTCTTTGGTTTGACCCAGCCGGGGTTTGAACCCACGACCTCCCGATCCGCAAGCTGCCGCTCTACCTCCTGATTATGTCTGGGTAGAACCACTGGCACAGCACAGGTCAAGCAGAAGACATCTCCAAATGAAAGTCCTCACCCGAACTGGGGCTGAGGAGTAAATTACTATATTAACACATGTAACTGTAGTTACTTCAGTGGTATTTGGTCAGATCGGAACCATGCACAAAAAGGCAACAATATAGTTTTATGAAGAATAAGAGAAAACTATATTGTGCAAAATAATTGGATGTCAGTATGCAGCCTTAACTTGTTGAAAACACCATTAACCCCATTAACATAAACACCTCATGGTGTTTCCACCAAGTAAAACGTTAATAAGTTTCATTTCATGAGCTGTGGTGACAAAAAAACACAGGACTTATATGCATGTTTTTTTTCTTGCAATTGTTATTGTGTATATTTGAAATATATAATATAAAAACTTAGTTATATTTTGGAAACAGTTATACTAGTCTTCCAAGATCCACGTTATATAGTAATTCTCCGCCTATATTCTCCGATGCCCATTTTCTATTACTGTCATACTCTCAGAAATACCTACAGATGTATCCCAAGGGAGATCACTCTGCCATTCTGATACGCTTCTGACAGACCCAGCTCGCAGACAAATGAACCAAAAGAATGCTTATTTTCAGACTTGATGTGTTTATTAGCTTCACTATCAGGTCACTTCCCAGAAGGATCGTCAGAATAGGCTTAGACATTGGCTCTGTATTTGGTTGGCGAAAAGTACTGGCAGAGAAAATATTATTTAACAAATAAAATTGAAAACAGCAGGTTTCAAGTATCACATATTTTGGTTCAATATTTTTCAAGCATTTTGAGAAATTTATTCGACATTTGATGCTTTACAAACATCTTGATTGTTTAAGAAGAACTTTACTACCACTTTTGAAAGCATATTAAATATGACTTTATATATGGTGAAAAGTAAGTTTTAAGTGAGAAAAAAAATAAATAACATTGTTTTGTTGGTTTGTATTTTTACATTGCACCTTCCACAATTATGGTCTTCCTGGTGAAGGTAGACCTCAAATATATTTCTGAGAAGACCCACCAGAGCACAGTTAAATAAACAAAAATAAAAACCATTGAGTATAAGTAAATTATATATTAAAGGTTGGGCACTGCATGATTCTGGTAACTTTTACCCATATTTGTCCTTTTAGCCAGTGTATAATTTTTTTTTAAATTATCAAGGCTTACTTTTTTATTGTTTCCTTTTTTGCATCATAAAACAATCATTATTTGTATTCATAACTTGAACTGCTAGAACTAGAAATTTACTAAAATAAAAAATACTGTAATACGGTACTTTATAAAGAATGGCAATAACCTGTTATGAAAGCAAGCCTATTTTCAGATTTTTTACGATTTACCAATTATGGATTCCAGACACAGCAAATACTGCTTCCCACTGAAGTTCATACTGTCTAGATCAATAAAATCAGTGTAGTACATCATGGATTAAACTACGCTTTCACAAAAAGTTTATGAGCAATAGAATTTCCTAACAATGATCGATGCAACTAGAAAATTGCCTTAAGATTGGATACATAAAAAATTGTATGTTGTTGTTGTTGTTGTTTTGTTACATCACACCGACACAGTTATGGTCATATTGGTGTCATCCAGGTAATTACTGGTTGAGGAAGACCCTAGACATCGTGTCTGGGTAGAACCAGTGGTGCATTGCAGGTCCGTGGAAAGCTGACCAGCCTCCTTATGATAGGATTGCTAGAGCTAGAAATATTGTTTAATATTAAATTAAAATTTTAATATAAATTAAGCAACATTATCTAAAACAATGTTTGTATACTGGCATAAACACATTATTGGTATAGCAAGACAACACTTTATGAACACAATCTTACAACCATTGTTTGGAAAGTATTTTGTATTTGTATTTTGGGTTTTATGGCACATCAACACTTAACAGGTCATACGGCAAAGAATACAAAGAAGTTTAATGTGAATAGAGCAAAATCAGGTTAAAACTAAACTATGTGAGAAGAATATAGAAAAATCTATAAAAAGAAATATCAGATTAAAATAATGTGAATTATAATTGAAAACAGGTTAATATATTTAGCAGTTTAAAAATGTATAATGTTTACTAAATAAACAGTTTAAAAATTTATAACTTATTAAGAAAACTAATCTCGTTCAAGAAGCAAACAAGTTTAGAATCCGACACTGTCTGAAACAATTCATACATGTTATTGACATTAAAATACTTTGACCTTTATATGGTCTTTGTTTGGAAATAATTAAAAGGTGCTCAGAAATGGTAATCCAAAGTAAAGAATGGTGAAAAGTTGATAAATTGTCAGCTAAAGAATTAGCTAAAGCACAGAGAACAATTCAATGATGATATAAACATGTAAAGGGTCTTAAAGCAAACACTGAAAACATAGTAACAGAACTTTAACAATGCTATGAAATAGACACAACAAATTCAAAAAAGAAAAAAATTTATTCAACTTTAGAAATTAATAGATAGAAAAAACAAATATAACAAATATCAAATTAAATATTATTAAAAATTATCATCTTGTGTTTCTGTATCCTTGCCATTTCTCTCATACATATATTTTGTGACAAAGAGCTACAGATACTTGAACGAAAAATATATCATATATGGCAGAGTAATATATATCTCATAACTTATTGATTGCACTCATAAAATAGTCATATTGAGATGGAGAATCATCAATAAAAAGTTTGAAGGGGACATACAGAATTTAGTATGAGATTTACGCCCACTTCAGCTGTTAGCTTTGGTAGTCGCTGTGTTTGTTTAGTTTGCTTTGTTGTTTTTTCTTACATCATACTGACACAATTACGGTCATATTGGTGACGTCCAGCTAATTATTAGAGGGAGAAGACCCCAAACTTACATCTGGGCATTATAAGTCGGTGACGTACACAAGTAAAGTATTAGTAAGAATTACAATACCTGGCCCCATGTTGTTCTTGCTACGTTTTGAATGATATAGGAATACATCTTTTGGAGTAACCGGTCGAGCATTTCTGGGCATGATTTTCTTGATTGGATTCAGGGTCTTCAGACTGAAATAAATATTACAAAAGTACAAGTAATTGTTGTTTTGTTTATTTATTTATTTGTCTTGCAAAGGAATAAGTGTCATAACGAACAAAAAATTAATTTTCATTCTTTTACATGGGGATACAGCTGCTAGAAAAATGCTTTGATTGTATTGAGAACAGTAGTTTTAATGTTTTCATCAGTTTTGTTTTTGATCCATAGTTACAGTCTTGACACATGTTTTTACAGTTTTACTTTAGTATATGCTTTATTATATACTATATAATATGTTACATATTATATTATATATAACATGTTTTATATAGTATATATTATATAGTTTATATTAAGTTTTGAAGCATATAACACCATAATTACAGATGTTGTCCTTAGTCAACACACTCCAGCCAAAGCTGGGAAAATAGATTGAATCCACCATTTATTTTATGAATACATTATCAATCAAAAACCTTTACTGGCCACATATGCCATATAAGGAAGAAAGGCTTAAGGGTGATATCCAAAACTTTGGACCAAAAATATTTTCATTCAACATCATAGTAAAGACCCCAAACAGAGGTCAGATATTGTTACATATATTAGATATAGGCAAAATGTGCAGCGTCACTCAGATAAGAAATATATGTTTTGTAAATGACAACTGTGGCGTAATGATTCCCTTTTCAGGCAGGGGTAGGACATCAATAAACATCATTTTGCAAAATCTGTTCAGGTAACTATAGTTTTTTTAGATGTTTAATGAAATTATTTTTGGTCCAAACTGTCGGTTACCTTCTTTAAAAGTCTGAAAAGTTTCAAGTGCACTTTTCTCATTGACACCGATGAGGCAATAATGTCAAATCCTGTCTGAAGCTATCTTATCTGGTTCTAGTAGGGTTATAACATCGTCAGGATAGATGTTAAATGATATAATCTACTATCCATGACTAACAATTCTAAGGTCAAACTCCAAATCATTAGTTTTTAAGATTGGTGAACAAAATTGTTAAGGGAAAAAAAAATTATATTATTAAATCGCTCTTATGATATAAGTATAAACATTCTTTAAAGAGTTTTTAATTACACACTGACAAATGTCAATCATTTTTTTGTAAATGTCACTTTTCATCAAAGAAAAAAGAGGAATATTCCCTTTACTTATGTATGTTAATAATGACTATTTTCTTGCAAGCACTTTGCTTTTAAAAACTGGTAACAATGGGTTTGGCCACTATAATTATCAATGTAAGTCTTTTACAGTTTTGTCATCTACATTGGAGATGAAATGCTAATTACTGATGCTAATTTTGATGGCTTTGTGTCTTTTTTTTGTAATTAACATACCCTTCACCATTGTCAGAACCCACGTTTTCTTATACCACTCTGCTTCTTGGTAGACGTGGGATATTAGGCTAGTAAAAGTTCATTTTAATGAATATTCATAGCAACCACTGGTCCAATGAAAATGCTTGTTACATCAGTGCTACTCTTCAAATGAATGTTTGGCAATGTCCTGATGGCCATACTAACATGAGATATTTGTTGTTTACAAAGTGTTATTTCATTTGCTGAATTTCTGTGCCATTTTGGACACAGAGCCAATCAAATGCTTCATGCATATATTCATCAGAATGAACTATCCCACAATGCATTGATTTCGGAATATTTACCATGGGTTCCAGTACTAACCCTTCAGTCCCACAATGCATTGATTTCGGAATATTTACCATGGGTTCCAGTACTAACCCTTCAGAATTCAGCTCTGATAACATTTCACCATGTATGGATATCTAGAAAGATTTCTTGACAGTGTTAAGTTTTATTCTTTCTTCAAAGTGAATATCAAACTTAGACAGATATTTTTCAATCATTCAAAGTTGTTGCCATTTTCATGATAAATTTTAGGTTAACTATTTGAACTATGATTGGGTCCTGCAGTAATCAGTGTTTGCTGTGAAAAAGAGTAATGCTTTATCAAGTACAGATTACTGATTGGTTGAATTTTAAAATAGGCTTTACCTGTTTAAACTGGACATGTCAGCTACAGGAGCAGAGGATGGCAGGGGTGGAGCTGCAGACAGACGGACACGCAGGTCTGATATGGGCCCCGCAGGTCTGGGCTCTGTGTACGGTCGGTCCTGGGTCTGCCGGAATGTGTAAGGCTGGGTAACATCCAGATTCATGTTCAACTGGGCACTCTCAGCTGTAACACGTTATGGTGAAGATGAGATAAAGGATAGGGATTTAGACAATTATTTCACGTTTGAAAACTTCGGTACTTATCTACTGAACTTGGAATTTCAATCCAGAGCATTTACAATAGACAATTAATCACTGCACAACTTAACTTGGGTTTAAAGAATGCAAGTAACTCATAAAATACAATGCATAGATTTACATGACATAAAACGAAGACATAGTTTGGCTTAAGAGATATAATAAAACACATCGTTGAAACCCAAGTTAAATTTTCCATTACCACTACATACATTAACTATGGGTTACTTGGCCAGAAAAAACTTTGTTCTTATGAATATATGCATGAGGCATTTGAATGGCTTCATGTCCAAAATGGCAGTGATTTTCAGCCAATGAAATTATTACAAGTAAGTGCGGTCATCTTGACATTGACAAAAAGTGTTATTTTTTTAACTTCAATTGAAGAGTAGCGTTGATGTAACAAGCATTTTCATTGGACCACTGGTTTCTATGAATATTCATTAAAATGAACTTTTACCAGTTGAATATCCCACAGCCACCATGAAACAAAGTGATATGAGTAAAGGTGGATTCCAATGATGAATAAAACCCAAATCTTGAGACTTTGTCAAGGTTCACAGCATGCAGTTGTTTACCTGTAATGATGTTGACCATTAGTCTGGTTGTAAGGCATGGTGACAGCCTTTATAGCCTGGGCTGACCCCAGCAAGTCACTGCCCAGAGACTCTGGTAGGCGCCACCGGTTTGTGTACCCAACCTGCTTCCTCACCCGACATCTGGGCGTCACTGGGTGCTGAAGAAAAACAAAATATTCTAGTCAGAACTCTAGAATTGTGTTAAGTTTACAACTTGAGATTTTTGCTCACAATTTCCTTAAACACCTGTCATTAAAATACAGTTTAATTAACTCTTTACTTGCTGAAAACACCATTTGGAAGAATGGGTATGAATTAATGTAAATGTTGAAACAGTGGTTCCAGCAAGTAAAAGATTTAAAAGATTTTAAGCTACTCATTGACATCACTGGTAAAATAATAATGTACATTTCATTACTTAAAATTTAAAGGCATCCTTATTACATTCTTCTGATTGTGTTTGTTATTGTTTTTGTTACATCCCATCAACAGAATTATGGTCATTTTGGAGATGCTCAACTAACTGACGTTTGGGTAGAACCACTGATGCACAACAAATCAGCTGAAACATACTTCTAATATGTAAAGGAAGGAAAGTTTAGTGTAGTAGGATATTTGAACATTCTAAACCAAAATCTATATTATGACTGGGTTATAGGGATGGGATTTGCCGGCATTTTGGCCGATACTGCGCAGCGACATTTCTATCATTACAGCACAGGGGCACTAATGAGGTGCCCAGGGACTGAACCCAGCCGGTTCATTATACCAAAACCGACGAGTCAGGCGTAATGCTGTCCTCTTAGCCCCAAGCGTTAGGAGGGAAGCCACTTCTACCACCTTTAAAGTCTTTGGTTTGACCAGGCCGGGGTTTGACCCTGCGACATCCCAATCCACAAGCCAATGCTCTACCAACTGAGCTATTACGGCCGGTGACTGGGTTATATGTTTTGTTTATGTTTTTGTTACATAACACCAACATGGTCATTTTAGCTAACATCCAGCTAATTATTAGTGGAGGAAGGTCCCAGACATGTCTTGGTAAAACGGCTGACACTCCGCAGATCAGCTAGAAGACCTACCACATAAAAGTTATCAGCTGGAGGACCTCCCACATAAAAGTTATAACTCCAACTGGGACTCAAACCCATGCTGTTAGGAGCTGGGGAGTTACAAATATGAAATGTCCACTCAGCCAAGGTGAATCCATGACTTGGGAGTAATATACTGGCGAAAATTTACAACATAATCTATTGCTGACTGTAACATTATATAAAGTTTGTTTTTTTATTGGGTTTATTATCCCACCAACAGTATTTCAGTTATCTGGAGACGGTGTCCACTTGAAGCCGATATATGGCTGACTACACTGTGTATAGCATGTTGTGAACACATGGCATAATACCATGCCCAGTCACACTAACCTGACACGGGTCCAACCAGTCTTGGTTATATAAATACAAGTACCCTTATATTTGCTTGAGAGTTAGCAAGGGAGCTATACCACTACCATTTTTAATGACATTGGCTATATAAAGTATAACTGCCACAAAAGGACCATCACTAGAAAGTTGGATAATAAGCCTATTTTATAAAACAACATGTTACAACATATAGATTTATCAATATCATTGTTTGCCCACAATAACAGCAATGTTATACTGTCAATACTTGATTACTAAATAAATATGTGAGCAAACAAGTGGCAACTATGGTCAAGTGTGTCCATTATTTGATCAAGATAGGACAAACCATTACAAGTACACAGCAATCTTTCAGTTGATATTAATTTATCAAAATACAACCCCCCCTGCTAAGGTGAAGAGATAACAGTGGATTTAAATTCAGCTTTGGTTTAAAGGTGGTATTAGTTAGCTTATATCAAAGACATTTAACAATGTTAAAGCACTGCTGTGGGAAATTTGGGCTGAATTTTTGTATAAACCTATACTGGCATGATACCACACCCAGTCACATTATCCTGACACCAGGCCAACCAGTCGTGGAACTACTTTTATATTTGCTTTACACCAAGTCACATTATCCTGACACCGGGCCAACCAGTCGTGGATCTACCCTTATATTTGCTTCTACATTAGCAAGGGAGCTATACTACTACCATTTTTAACAACTTTGGTATGTCGCGGCCCGGGATCGAACCCAGGGCCTCCCGTACCTGAAGCTGATGCTCTACAAGGTCCAGTACTTACGTCTTAATAAATAGGATTTTGAACACTAACTAAAGTGTTAGACAGAACTAATCGAGAAAAAATCACTTTAAATGTATATTCTTTCCAGCTGTATAAAAAGCTTGATAGCAGTCTCTGTTAAAAATAGATATCAACATCACAACGGATTACCTGGATAACACAATTACAAAAGTAAGTGGTCACATGGTTTTCTAAGTTTACAAATAGCTGTCTCTGCAGCATGGCTCAGATAGGAAATACCTGTTTGCAATGACATGTGGTGATGTTTGCTTGACTATTAACACAGACCTAGGGCATCAATGAACAGCATTTTGAAGGACCTTTTCATGTAACAATGACTATTTGGTTATTTGAGAAAAGAAATTTTCATCCTCATTGTCGGAAACCACTTTTAAAGGGTATATAGCCAAGTAGTTAATGTCACAAACATGTAACATCTGCTGCGTGGATTAAAAGTGGTATCCATGATATCTTGCAAATTGAAACTAGCTCAGTGTTGTCTTTTCTGTCATAACATGACATCTCCATAGTTACTGCTTTGGAATAACTTTCAAATAAATAATTCAAATATCCAGTAATAAACATTCTTTTTGCCTTGAGATATTATTCTTGTTCTTAATATAGGACAGGAACTTATGAAATGCTGTTCGTTCATTTTTGTCTTTCAGGCCTGACAGCCCTGCCCCCACTGATTTGCAGATTTAAAAGGGCACTCTTCTGTCACAGAGTTTTAAAGGCCACAAAATGTCATTCCTTGATAATATATGGTAAGATTTACCATCCAGCAATTCAACTGCAAAGTTTGAGCATCACAAGTGCCACATAAAATCACATGTTCCACATAAAAAAAGGGCTTACTTCTCGATTTCTTAGCAATATAAATGAAACTGCTATTATTCTTCAGAGTGTTTAAAGTTCAGATCTGTTACAATTACATCTGATAAGAGTTACAGCTATACAGCCATGTTTTATTTCCAGTATTGATATCTGTAGTTCAATGAACAACCGATTTCTTTACACTAGTATTCATACTGAAAGAAAAAAGGTTGCGGCAGCCATGGCATAGTGGAAGAGTCGCAGAATCAGGGCTCCTTACTGACTGCTTAGTCTCTCAACACATGGGTCTGAGTCATGTTTGGGGTGAAGGAATTTAACATGGAAAGGTTCTCCAGCTAACCTGCGGTGTGTCGGTGGTTCTACCCAGACATTTGTCTGGGGTCTCCCTCCACCGAAATAGCTGGATCTCACTTTAATTAGTTAACTATGGAAAAAGAGGTAATTATTTTATATACACTCATATAAACAATCACAACAGATAATCAGTATCTGTCTGTAACAATAAGGTAAGTTTCTTACACATTAGCCCACATAATCTTTTGCTATAACCATATTACCAGATAGTGATTTTTTGCAAATAACTATATAACTGCAAATGTAAGTAAGGACCACTGTTACAGAAGTGAATACAAATAGCGCAGATCTTGATAAGTCAGCTCCCAGCAGGTGATGGTAGATATGGATCTACAGTTTTTGCCAAATAATGATCCATATGGGCTTAGAAGGTTCAGATTTTATAGTCAGACTGTATAATAAAATTATATATTAAACAAGCATGGCAGGTTAGATGGCAGTTTAGGGGTTAAGGTTGTAGTACATTATAAATCCTTTTAATCCAGTCCCCAACTGTAAAAGACTGGGCTCGTGTACAAACACATTGATCCAATGGTGGCGTGATTGAGTTTTAAACCTTTGTAAATGAATATTAAAATCAATTGTGCTGGATACACATAATCCCCTCAATGTTTGAACAAGGCCTGGCTATGTGTGTATACTCCCTACTGTATATACTGTACACCAGCAGCTGATTATTGAGTCCCAAATACATTAACTTGCCCACTCCACGGATTAACCCTTACACTGATCAATGTCGATAACCCGAAGTGTTAACTTAATTATTTAAACACCATGACACACAGCAGTGAGTTGACTTATTTCTCTAGAATAAGCAGTAAATAGTGCAGATCTTGATCTAATAGACCCCAGCAGGAACTTTCTGATCTGGATCCACACTATTTGCTTATGACTGGCCCATTTTAAAAAAAGCAGAATCAGACAGTACTTACGCTGTCTGTCAAAGAGGCATTGAGTGCTTGTTCAATGGCCAAACAAATGAACAAACCAATCAACTCTTGAATCTACGTGAATATACAATCATATATACAATCATACACACTTGGATTAAACTGATTTTTTTCCACTGGTTGTTCATTTTTTGTTCAACAATCACACATTCAACAAAAATATAAATAGATTTTCTGGCTAAATGGTGCAGATATTGCATTATAAATGACATCAATATTCAAACAGTGTTCAAAAGAGGCAATTAAGTGTAAACATTGCTGCTTAAGAAAATGACATACAAAGAAAAACAAAATGGATAACAGCCGCAAAAGCTCAAGTTGTAGAGCGTTTGCTTGGGATTGGGAAGGTCTAAGGTTCAAACCCAGGCCGGGTCAAACCAAAGACTTTAAAGATGGTAATAATGGCTTCCCTGACCTAATGCTCGGGGCTAAGGGGACAGCAAAATGCCCGACTCTGCCGGGTTCAGTCCCTGGGCACCTCATAAGTGCCCCTGTGCTATAATGATAAAATGTTGCTAAGCAGTATTGGCAAAAATGCTGGCAAATCCCAATCTCAAAATGGATCATTCAACTTACTCCTTTATTTCTATTATATATGTATATTGTCCTGTGCAATTAATTCTATACCCTTGCTTACTTATTTGCTTAGAAATCTATACAGACTACTAATGCAAAGCCTTTGCTAAATCCAGTATACATACAAATATGTATAAATAGGCTTAAAGTGAGGTAAACCATTTTGACTATATTCAATTAATCTGTTCACTATACCCCATCAACAGGATTATAAACAATGATTAATGAAAAACATAGGTGTGGTATTACCCATATTAATTCTCTAACAATAGAATGTTTTTTTTTATAAATAACAATTACCATATAATGAACATAGTTTATTTCACAAAAGAAACAGAAATCATTTCCATGATTAAGAAAAAGGCCATCAGTGGCAATACAAAGCAGAGTGACTAAAATAAATGGAGATAGTAGCTTAATATGTTTAAAGGAAAAGAGAAAAACCAAATTGCTTCTTTTTGTATTTAACTAGCTTTATAAGGCAAACAAATTGTGGGAAATAGTCTAAAATAGTATTTCCCCATAAAAAAGATTGGATAAAAATGTGTATTCCTTCCACAAATAGCTTTATTTAAACAAATTAATACATTTTATAGACATTCTATAAAAAGTACATCCATGGAAAAAATGGATCCTTAGTACACAGGTCTAGAGTCACCGATTAGCAGCCATTGTTGTTTATGAAAAAGAAAATATTGATTATTAATTGGCAATATCTCCAGTTCTTACAAAGAAAAATTGTACACACTGGACATTTGGTCCACCAAGTAGCTAGATATACTGGAAAAGACCAAATTTCAAGACCCACAGATATTTCTAGAGGATCCTGTTCAATGGCTTTTGGTGAACTTCTATAATATTAATTGGTCAGCCACCAAAATGTTAATTGACAAGTTAATTAACATATTGACCAGGGCTACAAATAATATTTTGAGTGTTGGTAAGTTTACTTCTTCCTTTACTTGGAAATTCAATTATGTAACTTAAAAACTGATACTTTTTCATTTTCAAATCAATTGGGTGTACTTAACATTCAGTTCAGGTGTAGTTTGCTTTTGTTTTGTGGAAAATTTAGCCTTATCCTTATACTCTCTTCCTTTAAATCAACTCCATTTAAAAGGTTTTAAATATAAATGTCTGATGAGGAATCCTGAAAGAAAAAGCTAGAATTCAGGTATCAATCTAAGTGATATTTCATTTAAAGACACATTTCAATTGCTTTTTGATGCACATTTCTTATGAAGTATTTGCAGCTTCACCTTTTCATTTGTATATTTACCGAAATATGTGCACAATCTCTAGCCCTGTATAAACTTACAAACCCAATATGAATAAAACTGGCTAATTTTTTTTAAAGTAACAGATTGGAAACAAATAAACAAACAAACAAGCAAACAAAACATATGGGGCACCAGTGGTATACTGGTAGTACCACACCTTTGTAATTCCTCTGACTGCTTAGCCTCTCACCTTGAGGGTTCGAGTCCCGTTAGGGGCAGAGGACTTAATGTGAGAAGGTCTTCCAGCTGACTTGCGCTGGTGGTTCTACCCAGACATATGTCTGGGGTATTCCTCCACCAAAAAGCTAAACGTTGCTATAATGATCATAAATGGTCGTTGCAATGTACATCAAAAAAAATAAAATACATGCACACATGTATACATAAATATGTCATGCACAGACAAACAGATGTTACAGTTAATTCCCTTTCTGCTTGCCAGGCATAAAAAAAACTATGCTTGCGTTCGAAAATAATTAAGTTCTACCATAAAGACCCTACTGTTTGCAGATCACTTTACTACAAGAGGGTTACTTGATGTTTAGTTCAAATATTGACATAAGACTGTCAACTCTAATGTCATAACAAGAGAGATCAAGCTATTCACTGAGGAACATTACAATAAACAACTGTCTCAACAGCTAATAGTTACATTGAGGCTTAAATTTTATTTAAACTTTTGTTGCAGCTACATTTGTTAAATGAACAAAAAGTGTCGATGTCTGTGGTCTAGTGGTTAAGACTCCCAGCCTTTCTGGTTTGAAACCATAAAAGAGCAAGATTATTTACTGCACAGTGCTTCAGTTGTGTACTGGTTCTACCCAGGCAGTGGGCAGTCAAGAGAGATTAGCAAAAGTGTAGGGTTTACTCAGAAATCTCCCAGCAACAATTGGTTGATCTGTATCTGCATTATTTGCCTAAATTTTAACAATTTAAGCTTTTACAAATGTAGACATCAAATGAGACCAGCTGCTATCTGTCATATGGTGTTTTGGCCCATTAAAGGCGGTAACTGTCAGTTTGGTCGAAAGTTAAGCTTCTCAAACAACCAGACCAATTGGTGTTACCTGAAAAGGTCCTGTTTACTCAAGCCCTACATCTATATGCAACAAATCTAACAACTGAGGTAGTGTCAAAATGGTCTTTACATAGACGAGTGTATGAGTAAGGAAACATTGTTCCATTATACCACAAAACGGGTTATATTATATTGATATTGTAACATCTCTCTCTCTCTATAGCTGGTTTAAGGGTCAGCACATACATTCGTATTTTATCGTGACCCCGTCATACTGCCCTAGTATGACTTAAAGATGGTTTGACCAATGTGCCTAAAGGTGGGCTCCTATCAGGTATCCAATTTCGGTTACCTACTTATATAGCTAATAAGCTTATAAAGGTTGGGTGTTTTCGTAGTTTTGTCCTATTCTAAGGTGAGTGATTGAGTTTGTGAATTTCACTGCCTAACTTATTGCCCTAATCTCACCTTATGGTTATTTAGCAAAGGACCCTTTTTTCACCCCTAATGTGGGGTGTCCTTTTCTGTTGGCTTTTGTTATTATAAGGGTTGGTTACTAGGTTGGCATCTTCCAACTTTTTGAAACGAAATTGTCATTGGAAGGGGTCTTCCTATATCCATTTCCTTTTTTTGTCATTTGTAACATCTGTTTAACATAAGCAAACTGTCATATACCTCCTTAAAGATATTGTAACGTGTTCTAATATAAGCAGACTGTCTGATACCACCTTTAACATATTGTTACATATGTTTAATATAAGCAGACTGTCTGATACCACCTTTAACATATTGTAACATATGTTTAATATAAGCAGACTGTCAGATACCACCTTTAACATATTGTAACGTATGTTTAATATAAGCAGACTGCCAGATACCACCTTTAACATATTGTAACGTATGTTTAATATAAGCAGACTGTCAGATACCACCTTTAACATATTGTAACGTATGTTTAATATAAGCAGACTGTCAGATACCACCTTTAACATATTGTAACATATGTTTAATATAAGCAGACTGTCAGATACCAAACATATTGTAACGTATGTTTAATATAAGCAGACTGTCTGATACCACCTTTAACATATTGTAACGTATGTTTAATATAAGCAGACTGTCTGGTACCAAACATATTGTAACGTGTGTTTAATATAAGCAGACTGTCAGATACCAAACATATTGTAACGTATGTTTAATATAAGCAGACTGTCTGATACCACCTTTAACATATTGTAACGCATGTTTAATATAAGCAGACTGCCAGATTCCACCTTTAACATATTGTAACGTATGTTTAATATAAGCAGACTGTCTGATACCACCTTTAACATATTGTAACGTATGTTTAATATAAGCAGACTGTCTGATACCACCTTTAACATATTGTAACGTGTTCTAATATGAGCAGACTGTCAGATACCACCTTTAACATATTGTAACGTGTGTTTAATATAAGCAGACTGTCTGATACCACCTTTAACATATTGTAACGTATGTTTAATATAAGCAGACTGTCTGATACCACCTTTAACATATTGTAACGTGTTCTAATATAAGCAGACTGTCAGATACCACCTTTAACATATTGTAACGTGTGTTTAATATAAGCAGACTGTCAGATACCACCTTTAACATATTGTAACGTATGATTAATATAAGCAGACTGTCAGATACCACCTTTAACATATTGTAACGTGTGTTTAATATAAGCAGACTGTCTGATACCACCTTTAACATATTGTAACGTGTGTTTAATATAAGCAGACTGTCTGATACCACCTTTAACCTATTGTTACATATGTTTAAAATAAGCAGACTGTCTGATACCACCTTTAACATATTGTAACGTATGTTTAAAATAAGCAGACTGCCAGATTCCACCTTTAACATATTGTAACGTATGTTTAATATAAGCAGACTGTCTGATACCACCTTTAACATATTGTAACGTATGTTTAATATAAGCAGACTGTCAGATACCACCTTTAACATATTGTAACGTGTGTTTAATATAAGCAGACTGTCAGATACCACCTTTAACATATTGTAATGTATGTTTAATATAAGCAGACTGTCAGATACCACCTTTAACATATTGTAACGTATGTTTAATATAAGCAGACTGTCATATACCACCTTTAACATATTGTAACGTGTGTTTAATATAAGCAGACTGTCAGATACCACCATTAACATATTGAAACGTATGTTTAATATAAGCAGACTGTCAGATACCACCTTAAACATATTGTAACGTATGTTTTATATAAGTAGACTGTCTGATACCACCTTTAACATATTGTAACGTATGTTTAATATAAGCAGACTGTCTGATACCACCTTTAACATATTGTAACGTGTTCTAATATGAGCAGACTGTCAGATACCACCTTTAACATATTGTAACGTGTGTTTAATATAAGCAGACTGTCTGATACCACCTTTAACATATTGTAACGTATGTTTAATATAAGCAGACTGTCTGATAACACCTTTAACATATTATAACATATGTTTAATATAAGCAGACTGTCTGATACCACCTTTAACATATTGTAACGTGTGTTTAATATAAGCAGACTGTCTGATAACACCTTTAACATATTGTAACGTATGTTTAATATAAGCAGACTGTCAGATACCACCTTTAACATATTGTAACGTATGTTTAATATAAGCAGACTGTCAGATACCACCTTTAACATATTGTAACGTATGTTTAATATAAGCAGACTGTCTTATACCACCTTTAACATATTGTAACGTATGTTTAATATAAGCATACTGTCAGATACCACCTTTAACATATTGTAACGTATGTTTAATATAAGCAGACTGTCAGATACCACCTTTAACATATTGTAACGTGTGTTTAATATAAGCAGACTGTCTGATACCAAACATATTGTAACGTGTGTTTAATATAAGCAGACTGTCAGATACCACCTTTAACATATTGTAACGTGTGTTTTATATAAGCAGACTGTCTGATACCCCCCCTAATGCTCAGTACAAATTGGATTAGTGCTATACTACAGGCAAAGCCAACTGCATTTTTTTCAGAAGCTACATCTAGAAGTTGGGGCCTCATATTTCTGATAAAGATTTTATTAAAATGCTTATGCAATACAACAATCAAAAGACCATGTGACAGAAAGTCTATTGCAAGCCCTTTAATGCAAGACTGAAAAATGACCTGTTTTCTTTTGAAATTCACAATGAGGGCAGACAAAGCAGAACAAAGTGTTATTGAGGGAACAATGAAAATTTATACAATTAAATAGAATGTAGAATGTATTTGCACATCTAAATGAAAATAAAAAATCTATAAAAGAGAATTGTTAGGAATATTGAATTTCTGAACCCTTAACATGTACTCATTCTAAATTATGACAGTACACTTATATAGAAACACATACTTTATGCTTAACGATTGTAAATATAATCATACAAGGATTGGAATAATTCTCTTACCACAGTTTCAAGTTATAAATCATAATTAAATTATGCAATACCAACATAGAATTAATTTAAAGGTAATATTAATTCCATTATTTTGACAAAACAAGCTGAAGAACAAGCATAGCATACAAATATTGTCATAAATACTTAAATGAATGTGAACAACCTGTTTCATTCCTCTTTATTCTGATAAGGATACAAGACTGAATAAACATATCAGTGTAAAATCTTTGGAACCCCTATAGTGACATTGACACCTTAGAGTAATAAACTGTAACTGGCAACATTTCTAACATGGTTTGTAATAGGTTATACCAAATTATACTCTACTTTCAAGCTCAGCCGACTTTACAGTTTACCCCCTGGTCATTAAATGTATTCGTAAATCCTGTACAATGGCAGCCGACATAATGTGTTGGGAGGCAATATTACTGACTCAAATAACCCTTGGGTGGAGTGGAACAATTTGAGGAAAATTTCTTGCTCAAGGAAATTAGCAGCAACCTGACCGGGGTTCGAACCATGGATCCCGTGATCCAGAGTAGCGCATCCTACCACTGAACTATTCTGCTCCTCAAATTAACACTTATGCTCCATGGTTATAATCAGGCCAAGACAGACCAAAGTTGTTAAAAACGGTAGTGGTAGAGTTTTCGTTCTAACATTCAAGCAAATACAAAGGTAGTTCTACAACTGGTCGGCCTAGTGTCAGGATAAGGTGATATGCCAGGTGTTCATGGCATTCTATATACGGTTAAGGCTGCACTATATCTGCTTCAAGTTCACCATGTATGATAGCATGCCATTAACACCTGACAAGATATTATCTAACTGAAACACCTCAAGTAATTCTGTCCTTTGGACAATTATCCTTCCGATGCATCTGGTGCAATGATTCTTACAGAATTGCTATCTTTTTGTTCACCAGAACAAGAAAAGGCCATAAAATAGTTCCTTAAAAAAAGTGATAGGTGTAGTTCATTGGATTATTTCTTCCTATTAGCTGTCATTTATTAATCTTACTGTTCACATTTGTTATATATTCAACTGTTGATGCTTTTTCATAACAAAATATTTATCTTTGTTGTTTTGATGATGTCATAGGCAACGGCAGGAATTTCCCGTCATACATCCGAGAGATGATTCATGAATTATCCGCGTCATTCCAATTGGACATTATCCTGACCATTCACTCATTCTTACTCTTACAATTGCTCAAGCGTAAGCAAATATGAAAGATGTGTAACTACCATTTTTACACTGGCCTGGGTTTGAACCTGGGACCTCCTATACCTAGATCCACAGCTGCCATCGTTGGTTTGTATCTTTACAGCATGATAACATTTGACTCCCAGTCATAAGTTTTGACAATTTAATCATCTACATTTGGATATTTTACGATCTTTTATAAATTTGCACTCATGACTGAAATTATGAATATCATCTATAATCAGTTTGTAAACTGTTTATCATTTACAGAAGAGGGGAATATGCATGAGTATCAGTTTATTTATTTATTTATTGGGTTTATAATTCCACCAATGATATTTCAGTTATCTGGAGACAGTGTCCACTTGAAGCAGATATCGTGCTGCTTTTACTGTGTATGGCATGTAGTGAACACCTGGCATGATACCACACCCAGTCACATTATCCTGACACTGGGCTAACCAGTAGCGGAATTACCCTTATATATGCTTGAGTGTTAGCATGGGAGCTATACTACTACCATTTTTTTATGACTTTGGTTTGTCGTGACCTGGTTTTGAACACGGGGACTCTCATATCTGGGGCCAACGCTCTACTGATTGCGCTACCAGGTTCAATAAGTACCAGTTTAATTGGCATATAATGTAAATACTTCCAAATTATAGGTGGTATTCAAATGCTAAGACCATATTTTCTCTCAGGCAACCAAAAAGAATATGTTTACCTGAAAATGTTCCTGTGAAATGCTGTTAATTTGAGCACTACATCAATGTGATACGTAAAGAACAAATCCCACTTATCCTTACAAAGGGGTATGAATCCATACTTTTTGCTATTTTCGAAATAAACAAAATT
The DNA here is from genome assembly GCA_007844125.1 of Sinonovacula constricta. Taxonomy (NCBI): domain Eukaryota; kingdom Metazoa; phylum Mollusca; class Bivalvia; order Cardiida; family Solecurtidae; genus Sinonovacula; species Sinonovacula constricta. The sequence goes on along the minus strand of CM017569.1, from coordinate 32,302,407 downwards.
TGTTAGTTATCTGCCTTGTGGGTAGGTATGTTCATATACTTTATATAGAAATATTCTTAATTTTGTTTTTAATTTGCTTATTTTTTAAGTGTTGCTCAAACACTTTAACCCATTCTTATCTCAATCAGTAAGTTACAATTTTATGAGTATACTGCAGACGTAAATTTTCAAAAAATTAGAAATCTTAAAAATTCTATTTTCTTCTTCGATTCGATAACTATATACCAAATGTCTTCCCAAAAGGGAGGTAAGAAAAAGAAATTTAAATAGTTAGAGTAAAGACCCTTTATAAACGAAAAAAAAGACAGAATACACATTATGATCATTAAATCATATTTATCAGATTCAGACTTTGCTGATAAATACCTTATCAACACAGACCTCTGTGTAACAAAAGCATTATCAATTGTCAGGTGTACAATACTTGGCTAATAACAGCAGATAACAGTTTAAAATAATTCCCACCTGGAGAAATACGGAATCAGATTGACTTTATTTCTTTGACCAGATCAGCTTTCGTTTTAATAGACAAAAATTGCCAGTGTCACCAGTACAAGATGGAAGCAACAAGCAGAAATAGCAAACAAATATTCACAATATTACAGATCGAAAGTTCTACACTAGCTGGCAATTTAAGCAATTTGTTAAATGTCAGGAAGATCATTAATGTTTAATTTCCTCTTTTGTCTGACCTTCATCCCAAAGTATGAAAATAAGGCAAGACATGATGAAGAATTTAGAAAAGGCCAAACCAAATATAACTGTATTAGTCATCTGTTTGCAGAATAACTTAATTTGCTAAAAGGTATTAAGCTGGGAAAATCTGTTATGTTAAGTTTTACTTAATTATAGTTGCTTTTAGATGAAGATGTAAAACATGGACAAAACAATTTAAAGAGCTGCATACTTTTACTGAAAACTCAACTATTATGTACTAATTATCTATTGTCTAACAAAATATGCAAAAAGACACTTTTTTTTATCAAAATATTGTTTTTACATAATATCTATACATGTGAACTCTCTAACTTTTGGAGAAAGACACTTTTAAGGTTCAAAGTGATTTGAAAATGAGGAGTGTTCGACACCTTTTCAGAAATCTCCCTACTTGGAAGCTGATACATTTCTTCTTTGTTTAATATGATATAGCAAATCTCCCTCCTTGCAAGTGAAAATCTCCCACTTTGACCTCAGAAAAAGTTCACATGTATGAATATCATGTATTTTCAGGAAACTGTATAGATTTACAGTCTTCAAATATGCTGTTTTCTATGGCGCATGTTGATTCTGTACAACAAGAAATGCAACTCAACGGCACAAACTCTACTTAATGCACATATGATGTTCAAAGTTATTAAGGATTCTACACCTGATACTCATTAATAGATTCATCTTGATCAGACAATTCTTATGAGTAATAGCAACATAGGGTTTGATTGAGAAATATTGGATATATGGCATGACCAAATCAAATTTACTTCCTTTTATCTGGTGCTCTGATCCCCACAAGACATGCCTCATATTGCATAAATGTATAATTATGCCTCATAGGGGTAAAGATATATTAACTAAACAAGAAAGGTAACAAAAGGAAGAAGAATATGCAGCAAGTTGTGGGTTCGAACCTCTGACTCCTATCTTACAAAGCAAATGCTTTACCAAATAAGCAAAATGGGCCACTTCAACATTATCTGTCTACAAACAGGCTAAAAACACCCCAGGAAACTTAAGATTTGTTCCTCGGGTTGTAATTCCACAATTGACCTACAAGTACTTCTCATGCCCTATTTTACCCCCAACAGTTGCAGGTCACTAAATGTAACTGGAAGATAGAGAAAATATGTGCAGCCAGTCCTAGACCTTTGGGACCCTATAAGGTCAAATGCTCAACAGACCAAGCTTAAACATTTTAAAGAAGTATTCACACGACTTTCCAGCCCTTTAATTGCGTAATACACCATTCAGCCTATTAACATAAAAAATAATGGTGTTTTCTGCTAGTAAAGGGTTTAAAAACTGAGTCCAATAGACTCATAAGCACTTTGTATATGCTATGACCTACCCTAGGAGGGATCCTGGCATCTACCACCACCCCCATCAATGCTGTATAAGGGGCTGTCAGTGTGGCCCTGAAACACACCAATCAAACATGATCATTCAACAAAAGATTATAACAAGAAAGAGCACAGATGTGAGACATCCAAGGTGCTGTAGAGAGCATGGTCTGTAAACAAGAAGAGGACTTTCCTCTATACACTGTAATTTTACTGTTGATTCATTACATTAATATTTTTTGAATAACTATCTGCTACTTTGTATTCTTCCTTGTTGTCTGCTACATCTGTAATTACAAGCTACATTGCTTACATCAGCATACTTTGTTTCTTTTGTTAAGACCTTGAGAAACGGCTCCGAATTAATGCCTGCTACTTTGTATAATAGCAAGCTAAGATATATTGTTGCAAGCTACACTGTTAAACAGGCAGAACACTCTGTTCTTTTCTCCAAAAAGGGCTTTAAAGAACACCAGCAACATTGTGTTATTGACAGCTACACTATCGGGCCCAGAAAAAAAAATGCACACCATAAGAGGCACTGCTCTCAAGAGACAATTAAGCCAGGCATACTCAATGTATTACAACCAAAAATCAGTATCACATCTTCAACAACAACGACTCTACTTTCTCATCTTTATCAGCGCAGTTTTGTTTTTGTACTTTCTTTTTCTTCTTTTCTACCCCTCCTCCTCACCGTCATCACCACCATCAGCATCTGCACCACTAGCAAGATGTTCAGATTAAACGTTTTGACAAAACAGTTAACTACTGGTATACAATGACGCTTTAAAGTTGATATCCTACAGTTTGGAACAAAAATCTTCTCATTAAACATCATAATAAGCCTTTGTTACCTGGAAACATGTAGCAAAATGAAGTTTATTGATGTCCTACACCTGTCTGAAAAGTGAACCATAATCATTTCAAACACATATTTCCTGCACAGCTAGCTATTTTTAAACTAAGAAAGCCATGTAACCACTTATGCTTTAACTCATCCACATCATCCGTGGTGACATCAATGTCTATTTTTAGCAGGAATCCCAATCGTTCTTAATCATAGATTTGAAAATAATGAACATTTAAGTGTTGATTAACGAGTTTTACTGCTATAAAATTGAAAAACTGTTGAAAATCGTCAAAGTTTAGTAGACTAAAGTACTGTGAAAGCATTTTATTTCGTGGGGCAGAAATTTCGTTGTTTGAAGAGGACGGGCATATTCGTGGGTACTTGATTTCGTGGATTGGCCTACCCACGAAAATAAAAAAAAATACCTTCGATTTTTGACAGATGCGAAACTGAGGCCTAACACTGAAACAGGGTCAATTGCGAAACTACGGATTAGCGAGTGACTCTTCCTATTGTCTTACGTCACGCCTGGTGATATTGATCCACGGCAGCCGGTCAATGTTTTCACAGCCGAGTCTCATCAGACGACTTTTATGACACCTGTCAATTAGCGTGTCATTTAAGGGATTATAATCATAAAGATGTTAGGGGTGACATCAATGTCTATTTTTTGCAGGAATCCCAATCGTTCTTAATCATAGATTTGAAAATAATGAACATTTAAGTGTTGATTAACGAGTTTTACTGCTATAAAATTGAAAAACTGTTGAAAATCGTCAAAACTTAGACTAAAGTATGATGTTTTGTTACAGAAACTATGCACAAATACCGCAAACAGAGATCAGATATTGTTGCATGTATTTGATAAGGCAAACTGTCAGATACCACTTTTAAGCATTTTTTAGCTACTAACTTAAGGTCCCTCCAGTAAATTATTTGTTTTTCTAAAAATATTGACAATGGTTTGTGGATATTAGTTTAAGCATTCTTTGTAAAAATTACTTACAAATTATTGGTAAAAGGAGTACATAAATGTTCACACTCTCTCGCACTGTCTGTTTATTATATTTAACCTCTGTAACAGGCTCATCCTATTTCAGGATGTGACTCTGTATGACATCCAATAAAACGTCAGTTAGGAATTTGAAAATAGAAGGTTTATATCGGTTACAAAGTTAGTTTATAAAAAAGAAGTTCCATAGTTATTCTTAAATTACTTAAGTTTTCAAAACCGAAAACAAAATTTATATAAATATTTATTATGGTTTTAATATTTAAATTTATTAAGGTTATAGTCCTTAAAATCAGTGTGGGTTAAATATTGTTTGTCCTTTTTTGGCAAGATTCATATCATTGAGCCCATAGCACAGGAGTTATAGTGAGGTACAAATGACAATTCTGCATGGAGATTGATATTTTTAATTCAACACACAATACCTTAATAGGTGTTACTTTTTTAAGAAAACCCCCAAGCACCCTATTTGTCAATATAATTTATGTATAGTATAGGATTGTTTTTAAAATGTATACTCAGAAAAATGAAGTTGCAAGTACTGTAAATGCCTTTAGCTTTTATTTTTATTTATTCCTCGAAAAGTGGCTAAAAGTGGTTTTTGGTTTTTATTTAAATAGCTTACTACCAAAAATGAAAACAGATGTCTTTTCTGTTTGACTTTTGATTTACATGATCATAAAAATAAATTAAGCATCATATAAATACTAATAATGCTCACTTTTATACCATATCATGTTTATTACATATCACAGAAAGGGATATTCACAGAAATCACTGGTAACATGGGGGCCAAAATATGTGGTCTTAAACAGTCAAATACCTACCATAAAACTCGAGAGGCATCAAATTCTTTTACTTACCAAGGTAACTATTACTAGATATTACACAATGTTTATATTCAATAGAAATAAATGCTGAAGTGTGTGTACTTGATAGGCTCTTTACTGCATAAGTAATTAAACATATTGGTAAAGGAATCATCAATAGAGTAGATTCTGATTAGATAGCTCCCATAACTAGCTGATTGATCTGCATCAACACTGTTTGCTGAATACAGGGAAATCTACAGGGGCATGCCTAGGTGACTTTTGAGAATACAGCATATTCCTCGTGCATGCCCCCGAATTATTTTTATATAGAACGCTGTAGATGCATTCTTGGGGGTTCTCTCACTGTCTTAGTACAAAAATTGTCTTAGAGCAGGAAGAAACAGAAATAAAGACAAGTAGGATTGCAGAAGAATTTCTAGAATCTGGAAAAAGGCTTAAATTACACGAATTTAAATAATGAAGACTACTAACTGGTAGTGCCTAACACAGGTTAGACATACATTTTTTATTCGTTTTTTTTTTATTTTTTCAATTTTTGGAAGGAACTGTACGCACATGTGTAAGTACGTAAGCCCAGGCATGCCCCTGATCTATTCATGTACATGTACTTTCTATGCAGGTTAGGAGGAAAATTGATTTAAAGCATACATCTTAATTCTAAAACATGACCTATTCTCTGCAATGTTTGAAATGTTTTGTTTTCATTTTTTTCTAAAACTTGGACACTGATTTCAATAAGATATCTCTTAACCAGGTTTTAACAGTCTGGTCACCTTTCATTGCATGTTATCAGAGGAATTTCCTGAAATTTGAATACCATATAAAGTTGCAGCAACTAAACTATGCAGGTCCTGATTAGACTGCTTTTGAATTTGACTTTTGATTGCTGACCAGGATCAAAACTGCACACTTAAGGCTAATATAAATGTAACTATATTCCTTTGTAATCTCTTTTTGCTAAACCTGAACTGCAACACCTACATATTTTCTTACTGTCTGTACATTGTGTCTTATAACTTTGTAAAAGATACTTTTAGAACAATCAGTTGTGTAAGGCCACACTTAACTGCCTGATAATAGAGTTCCCATCATATAATGGGATTGTTTAAAACACATTGGGTATATGGCTTATATTCAATATGACAATTATTTTCTTAAACATGACTCTCTTGGGAGAACTTAATGCATCTTAGCAAGAAAATAGACTATAGATTTATCAATGTCAATAACCTCATATATAAAGTCATATAAAGGTTCATGTCCATCTGTGTACGGTGTTAACAAACATTAACAAAACGTTAACAATCTGACAAAATAATCTTTATTTTCATAAAAATAAATTCTAATTAACTTAATCATATCTTTACATAAAAAAAGGAAAAATGAAAATAAATAAGAGATTAAAAATTTAAAAAAAGGATGAAAATGGCAGAAGCAGGATTTGAAGGACTCATTACAGATTTGTTCTTAGTTTAACATTTGGCAGGCATGTGAATACCTTTGTCCTGTGCCTTTTCAAGGTTTGGTATATGTTGCAATGCTCATTGGACTTTGTCATATATTCTTATTTGGTATCATTTCTGTTCAAACATTTTTTTTAAAATCTTTATACAAAGAAATATTTTGATGTTATTGTTATAAAACACTGCCTTAACCTCTAACAGGACTTAGTCTTTTATGAAGTCAAGAAAAATGTTTTCTATGCTAAAACTTTGTATTTGTTATATTTTCAGAGCGTTAACAGCCAAGGTTTTTAGAAACTTACAAGTAAGGGTAATAGTAAAATATTTACTGACACACTACAGTCATGCTTGCTAGGCTGTTTCCACTTTTCTAAGCTGTAGGCTTATTTTAAGTATTCTTGGCTCTATATCTCTAACTTAAATCATCAGTTCTCAGCTATCAGTCTCTAAGAGGGGCCCCAAGCCATCAACCTTAGATTCAAAGTTAATAAAGTACTAACTCAGACGTTCTTTGTAAATCTGATGCCTAACTGCCTCAATGTCAAAGCATGTCTATGGAATGTGTAGTTCATTTGACAAGTAATGGCCTTGTGTTAGGAAACCAAATATATATCTGTCTATCTAAGACAAGTAGAATTTTATATGGGGTAAAATCTAATAAGGCCTTGGGCCAAGTCTGCAAAGGTGGTGTTATGCAGTTAAAATCTATTAACCTTGAATAAAATATAAAACACATGTTTGAAAGGATCTTGAGCAGTGTCAGTGGCAATGATCAATTCAGATTAAATGAGTTTAGAAGATCAAATAGTCAAATTGCAAATAAAATAAAAATAAAAAAATCATATAACAAGAACACTGAAAACATCTTTAGATTAACTGATACTAAGAAAGTTTCTGACCTGCTACAGTCTTTGTACAAAAACAAAGAAGTATGCCTAAGTATGAATCTGTAATCTGTTTTTCTTCTTCTTCTTCTAGTTTGTGCATTGGAGGTGTGGAGAGGGGTGTTAAAAATTGTGACTTTGTGTCTTTTCCGTGTCTTATAGCTTTCAAAAGAGAGAGGATATTGAAGATATGTTAGAACAATTGCTAACAACCTTGGTAAGTCAAGATCTTGGATTAAACCTTCAATATCAGGGTGAACCTTTCCCCAAATTTGCTCCTTTTCCACTACCTCTTAAGAAAAGTCTCAGCAGAAGTGAAATGTCACAAAGAGCTTTATTTGCAGGTAGACCATGACAGTTCATAATAATATTATCTTCCTTTCTATGGCCCTGGATTTGAACCTAGATGGCCTTTTGCCAATGTTTTAAATTATGTTTTAAGTATGGTTCTATTGCTAATGCTTTAGAGAGCTTATATGAGTAGATGGCTGTCAGGGCAGTCAGGTTTTCGGATGAAATTGCAAATGTGTAACCAAAGTGGAAAAAGTGAGCTTCCACCAAGATTAGAATGAAAGATCTCCCATTACTACCGGTCATTCTATGACTTATGCTATAGAGGCACTGTGGTATAAAATACTAGTAAAACTGCTACAGTTCGTATCATGTCAAGTGTTCATGATATGCTGTCAAAGTAAAGCCACATTCTATTTGAACACCATTTTGGGATGACCAAAAGTCTTTTGGAGGAACATTTAATTTTTAACACAACAAACACAAGAGATGATGTGGACACATCCTGTGTATATGCATTGCTTTTCAAAATCGTCTAAATTATTAAAACCAATTAAAATAAAAACTACATGCTATTTTGTGTGTGCGTGTGTGTGGGGGGGTGTAAATAAAATGTACATATCTGCAAATAATCTATTATGTACAGGGTTGTCATTAGGAGGCGCCTGGTGGCAGATTTGACTGCCTCAAATGAAGGTAACAGGACGACTCACCGCCCTCACCAACTCACCGCCATTCAAGGTTGGTCGACTCATCGCCGATTTTAAAAAAACCGCTGGTCGACTCATCGCCTGTATACTTTTACTGTGATGAATTGATAGTTTTGAACTGTCTGTAGATTTTATCATTAATTTTTTTTTCAGATTTAAAAATCATAACTCATGTATAAAATGCATGGACTTACTAGGGTTCAGGATAATTATTGCCGGATAGAGCTTAGTAAATTGTGTGCCTGCCTTTAGCAATAAGAAACATGATTTGAACTGTCTGTATATTTTATCATTTAATTTAACGTTGTTAATTGGATACACAGTTTGTGATTTGTTTGACACGCAGGTAAAGTGTGCAAAGGTCCAATTAAAGGTATTCAACATTGCTTCATGACTATGAAGATGAACACATGTATGCATGTACGTGTATGTGATTATTTAGAACAAATAAATGAAGTATTGACTGAAATATTTTGATTTAAGTATTGGAAAAGGGATAAGATCAGATAAGATAAGAAAGCTTTATTTTCATATCAGTAGTGGTTTCTATCGACGTACCTTTATTCAGATTCAGATGCATACATATGACTTGACAATGCGACATAAGATAATACATATGGATAAAAACACAAAAACATGCGTTTACATTTAAGCATATAAAAAGCAGTGGCAAAATAAAACTTACAGACATTAAAAGTGTTTATGAATAAAATGAGACCGTTTTAACTTGAGGCCGTTTTGACCTGAGGCCGTTTTAACCAGCACCTGTTGGCGGTGAGTTAAAAAAAATAGGCGATGAGTCGACCAGCCTTGAATGGCGGTGAGTTGGTAAGGGCGGTGAGTCGTCTAGTAATCCAAATGAAAATCGGGCCCCCTCAAATTTGAAAAAAAAATGAAAATCAGTCAAGAGCATCCCTCCGGACCCCCCTAGCAACGCTTCGCACCTTCGGCGCTCGCATAGCCTCCTCAAAAGTTAAATGAGCCTGCTCAAAATATTTCTAGCAACAACCCTGATGTAATGACTACTGTATAATAGTTAGTCAATTTGGTCATATTAAAACAATATATAATGAGCAAATGAGCATGGTACTTATTCAATATTTCACGCATATTTCTATTCAATATTGATGAAAATGTTTACCTTGGATATGATAAAGTTGACTTTGGAGCCGATGGTGGAATTGACGGAAAATATGATGACTGTATCCTTGGCTGTACGTAAACTCCAGAGTTTGAAACTTCGGCCATTTTTATTTCGCTTTTGACAGCAGATAATTAAATTAAAATGCAAAAAGAACAATGTCTACAAAAGGCAGACATAAAAGATCTGTCTGTGCTATCTAAACCTATTCACTTATTGTATGTTTGTCCTATGTAAACACAGTGCTGTCGATATTTAAACTCAACCATTTTAACTGTACAGAGTATCTACCGGCAGCATTGTCTCGTTGCTACGTACGCTATAGTAATCAGCGGGCAATCCGTGCCCTGCGTTTTTTCTACGCTTCAGTAAATTTCACAAATGGCTGTAAGCGGAAATCAAGTGGTCGATTGTTTTGGCGGTAAATGCTTCGGTGGTAGATAAAATATAACTAATAATAATGATAAATGTTTTAGTTGTTTGTAAAATGACTGTGGATATAATTATAGTATTAGGCCCAATTACATAATTGCAGCAATTTTAATTATGGCAACTGAGTAGGTTAACTGCCATTTAGTTAGGACTGATAATTGCACATGATAGCCTAATTATCAGACCTTCATTAGATGTAATACCTTTGTTTCCTTCATTGCACAGTTCTACAAACGGAATAGTTTTAACTTTTTTTTTTCAAAAAGAATTCTAACTCACTGGGAAAAAAAAAACATTTGACACCTCATAATAAGTATGCGATCTTTTAAATCACTTGACATGAATGTACGTCTTAGATTTTTGTCTACTGAAAGGTTTTGTTGATTGTATTTGATATAGGCCAACTGTTGGGCACCACATTTAAAGATTGTTACCGAATATTCTGTAACACCCATACTTCTTTTATTAAAAATCGCTTTGGAAAATATGCGCTTACAAGAAAAGCCATTAAAATGAGTAGCCTACTATGAATTCGCTTGTTTGTTGTTGTTTTGCTTCTTCATGTTGTTGTTGTTGTTTGTGTCCGCGTTGTTGTTGTTGTTGTTTGGGTGGAGGGTAGGCGCGGGACACGGGGCTGTTCTTGTTTTTTTGTGTATTTTTGTTTTGTGATGATGTTGTTTCTTTTTCGCCAAAATGGCATTGCCACCACTGGCAATATCACTAACAGCAGTAATTGTTAACCTAATATACAAAACAAGTATGTTGGGATATATTCACAGCTTCCTTCTAGATTTGCATGTTCTAATTATAATGTAAAAAAAAATAAAAAATATCTACACGTACTTCAATGCACTGCTATCTTACTGGTTAAGCACACTCTAAATGCATGTGAATTGAACAGGACAATGGCACAGCCAAGTAACAGCTAGTTTCAAAATGGTCTACTGGAAAAAAAAATATAAAAAAACGTCACTTGAACTCGAAAATTCTACCCCATGGGCGGATCTAGCGAGGGGGGGGGGGGGGGTCCGGACCCCTTAAATTTGTCAAAGATACCTTAGGTATTTTTAACGTGTCAGTGTGTGTAACATCTTTATACCACTATGAATGTCTGCCAAGCTTCTGAAATGCCGGAAGATTACTTCTCTTCCTGTGGGAACAGTCAATTCGAAGGCTGTACTGAATATTACAAGAGGCAGATCTAACGATCTAACTATTTGCATCAATTTTTGCTTTGTCAATTAAAACACGAGCCAAACATAAGACGTTAGCCAATTAGCTTTAAAACAAAAAAATAACAACAAAGAAACAATAAAGGAAAAAAAGACTCATTCGCCCGAACCTAGAAATCTTTTTTACCGAGCTTAATAAACAAACATCGCAAATCGTGCCACAGTTCTAAAAAAGAAAACACTTCAATAGAATTTAGGGAAATGCCTTCAGAAAATTAACATAATTATTGTTTATTAGCAATATTTAGCTACTTTTTTCATAATATTATTAAAATAAAATTGTAAATAATACAATCATAACATTTCTAGAAAATAGATTATATAATTTAAATAGATGTTTGCCAAGTTTTATTATTTTACGTGTATCCTTTCATATGTTATCACGTTATGTGGTTAAAATCATGCTTGCGGCTGGCAAAAAATGACCAAGGTCTCGCGATTTTGCATGGGATGGGATGGAATGGGATGGGATGGGATTTGCCGGCATTTTTTACCGATACTGTGCAGCGACATTTCTATCATTATAGCACAGGTGCACTTATTAAGTGCCCAGGGACTGGGGCCGGTCGATTATACTGACACCGACGAGTCAGGTGTAATGCTGTCACCTTAGCCCCGAACGTTAGGAGGAAAGACACTACTACCAACTTAAAAGTCTTTGGTCTGACCCGGCCGGGTTTGAACCCGCGATCGATCTCCCGATCCGCAAGCCGACGCTCTACCATTTGAGCTATGGATATGATTTTAAAGGACAGTTTGGATTAGGGATTAGGGATTAGCCGGCATTTTTGCCGATACTGCGCAGCGACATTTCTATCATTACAGCACAGGGGCACTTATGAGGTGCCCAGGGACTGAACCCGGCCGGTCCATTATACTGACACCGACGAGTCAGGCGTAATGCTGTCCCCGTAGCCCCGAGCGTTAGGAGGGAAGCCACTACTACCAACTTTAAAGTCTTTGGTATGACCCGGCCGGGGTTCGAACCCACGACCTTCCGATCCGCAAGCCGACGCTCTACCATCTGAGCTATTGCGGCCGGTGGACAGTTTGGACCAAAATATCTTTTCTCAAATAACCAAAATAAGTCGGTGTTACATGAAAAGGTTCTGTTTATTGATGTCCTAGATCTGTGTTAACAGTCAAGCATAAATCACCACTCGTCATTGCAAACAGGTATTTCCTATCCGAGCCACGATGCAGACATATCTATTTTAGTCATCCAGGTAATCCGCTCTGACGTCGGTATCTATTTTTGGAAAAGACCACAATCGAGCTTTTTATACATTCAGATTGTGCTGTTTGTTGTTGCTGTGTTGTTGTTGTTTTTTGTTGGTTTTTTTTGTTGGGTTTTTTTTTTTCGCGATTGGTTCTAACAAATTAGTTTGTGTTCAAAATCATACTTATTTAGACAAATGTAAAGGTTCATACAAAAATTATACCCAGATTCCTTAAAGCGGTGGTTCGATATTGTTACATGTATTTGATATAGGCAAATTGTTGGAAGCCACCTTTAATCAAGCATTCAAACATGTATGATTTTATTCCGACGTTCTTTTATTCCTTCACGTTCTACGACTGTGAGAAAATATCCTGCCGCCAGTTCCATAAATATTTCCACGAAACCGCAAAAGCTAAAATATGTTGATTTTTCGCGCCTGTTTTTCAGGTAAGACGAGGTGATTTTGCAGCACTCCCGGTGAAAGATTGTATCCGAGAGTTTGGACCAAAATATTTTTTCTTAATAACCAGATAAGTCATTGTTAACTGAATAGATCCTACAAAATGCTTCTCATTGATGCCCTAGATCAGTGTGAACTGTCAAACATAAATCCCCGTTCCTCTTTGCAAGCAGGTATTTCCTATCTGAGCCAAGCTGCAGTGATAGCTATTTTTAACTAAGAAAACCACGTGGCAACTCTTATTTGCTCTGACGTCGATATCTATTTTAGCAGATATCACTATCGTGATTATGTATAGATTTGGAATGTTTGAACGTTTTGAGTGTTTTATAGCGATGTAGAGGCCTACTGTCTAACATTATAGTCAGTGTTTAAACCCGTCTTTACTTATATTAATGCATACGTTTATGCAGAATTTATGCAGAAATGTATTGCCAAAAGCAGTGGTAATGTTTTGTTTTTATGAATTTGATATAGGCAAACTGTCGGAGACCACCTTTAAATCGTGTCCAAAATAGGTCTAAACTACTTTAAAAAAGGGTTGTGAGTATTATATCCCCGAGTAGACACGTAGGGTCAACGCTTTGTACATTAAATTTTCTCTTTGAATTTTTTCCGTATGCCTCATACCAGATTAGGGAAGAAATACTTCCTTCTATAAATGAGGATAAGAAAAATGACAATAAATTTATTGCAAGAACTGTTAAATCTGTTAAATGTATGCATCCTACTTGTCCTTTGCATCTGTAAACTGATTGTTTTGATTATTTTATAAGTCTGTATATTGGCTTCTATACATGCTCTATCTAAAACTGCTGAAAAGTTGTTGTTTTTTTATATATATAATATTACACTTATTGCATCATAGTATGCAGATCTTATAGTACGCTAGCTAATTTATGACTTTTTTTCTATTTAATTTACCGGAGTTGATCAAATACCTCTAACATATTGCTTATTAAAGCGATACATTGTAACGTTTAATCTCATCGTGCTTTCACAGTTAGTATTTGAAACGTGTTTTCATGACGCATCCAAATATTTTTATTTTTTTAATTTATTTTTTTGCATTTTTTTTTTTTTTTATTTTATTTGCATTTCTTTGCATTTTTGCCATCTAGTTCAGAAACATGTCTTATGTTTTGATAAGCCGAATTTATATTAAACTCTAAATTCAGTTTACTAACCGGCCCTTAGACCAGTACTATAATGAAAAGTGTGTTCACATCTCTGAATGAAATCGTGTAGCTATCAAGAGCTACGTGCTTTTTACGATAAATTACAGTAAAGCAGAAAATAATAGGGGAAATCAGTTTTTAACGTGTTGGGTTTGTAAACAATTAATTACATATTTGGGGAAAGTTTGAGTCAAACCAATCAAGTAGCATGTTTGGTTAGTTTGTCTAATGCTATACATGTATCTTGTTTTCAAACGATACTAAAAAGAGACAGCTTTAATACCAATGTTAGAAGACAAAAATGTCCATTTATTTAAATCTGGATTGATAATTTCTTAAAATTTGACATACACGTCCATATTAAAGTATACAACTCATCCGTTGTTTTAAATTTCAAATTTATATAGTTTCAGCTACACATTGCTTTACTTTATACTACAGTGGAATGAAAGGGCACTTGTCGTTTGATATATACCGTCTTCTTGATCGTCATGCGCTTTTTGAATATACTCTGTAAATTGTTCTTGTTTTGGAAGAATAAGTTTCTTGTGTTCAACTGCAAATAAAACATTCAAGTTATATAGAGAATGTCCTGTCTCGATTGAGAGATATTTTTGTTTCATTTTAAGGGAAATAACTTTCACAAACAGATAGTTCATGATGTTACATGAATTACTTCCCTTGTTACACCGCTTATTCCCATTAGTATCTTTATAGGGACGTTCAGTATTGATGGTGGAAGAGGGTCCCATTTAAATGTCTGTGTCAAACAACGGCGCACCTCAGGTCAACTGGATAACCTTCACTATTATTGTGAATTCAGTCGTTGTTGTTTTTGTTGTTGCTGTTTTCATTTTTCGTCATTGTATTGTCCTAATATTTGCATGTACTAAGTATCTTGTCTTGTGCATATATGTGTGAAACATTTAATTCTGATTCCCTTTTCTGTGCCTGATACACTTTAAGCATGTTAGTGACCCTAGAGCTCTTAAAAAAATCAGAACACATCAATGCATTCAACCGCTTTTATACTCGGGATGTTTTAAGTTCAAAATCTGTGATAAGATACTTCAAAGACCATAAAAGAACGCAATCTCAAACCTCTTCTACGAAAATGTCCATTCTTCAACTAAATTATAATTTCCTAACTTTTAATTTAATTGACAAAAGGAAGCAGTTTAGGGTCCAAGAAACTAGAACGACCGCTCAAAGTTCACCGCGCAAATAAACTAAAAACAAAATACACGCGATGCGTTTGTTCACCATTCCATAGTGAATCGCGAAACAAATTTCACCGTGACCAAGTTATGATGGACCCCATAACCATATATAGGTGAAACGAGCTATTTATTTTCTATCAGAAAGACCCAGAAATAAGCCAACTTTTGCAACTTGTAAGAAGGTTCTGCTTCCTAGACTGTACATACGCTGCAATAGCTCGGATCAACCCAAAGACTTTAAAATTGGTAGTAGTGGCTTCCCTCCTAACGCTGGAGCTAAGGGGACAGCATTACACCTTACTCGTCGGGTTCAGTTCCTGTGCACCTCATAAGTGCCCCTGTGCTATAATGATAGAAATGTCGATTCAAAGTATCGGCAAAAATGCCGGCAAATCCCATCCCATACCGCCAAATTGCCATCGGTAACCCCCAAATTTTAATCAGATATGTACTTCCTGTAAAAGTGGATCAGTCCATAATTGTGCAAAGGTGTTCAAGACTTTTGCTTTCTTTGAATTTTACATGGTTTCAGCTTCCTTTTGACACCAAAATATCAAGATTACCCTCAAAATAGAAATTTAATTCCAAAACATAGCCCCTGACTGTTACTAAAGAGAAAAAGTCCAATGCCACAGGTTCCACTTCCGGTCGGAATTTAGTGTAACCACCCCTATAACACCTCGTCTTTACATGCCTAACTGAGAACTGTGTAAAGAATCTATATGTGAGACACATTTGCGTTTAATAATGCCTTTGTTTATATGGATCAAATTTAGGCGGCCTCAGAAAGCTCAGTCGTTTAAAATAGCGAGAAAGAGATTGTGTTTGCAGTACAGGTCAGGAAGAAATGTTGGTACATTGACAAAAATAGCGCCGTTTGATAATGTAAGAAAGTCAGATGACGTTACACAGAAAATGATGATCACAAGGATAAAAAAACACTATGTTTTCGCATTAATACGTGATTAATGCTTATCTTTGAGTAAAAGTTGCAAAAACTGGCATATTATCTTGACTTAAAAATGAATAAACAATAAGTTCAGCACAATATAACAATAGCCGGATAGTCAGAGTCCACAAATTGTTAAATTAACATTTGTGAAACTAATAAGCCACTGTCACAGGATGTTCCTGTCTATAAACAATATCAAGAGTGTAATGAGATCCGAGTGAGCTTCTTTCCGTGTTTCGAACGTTGGCGTATGAATGACTTCCGGTTTTTTTCCCCGAACAATGTCATTAGGCAGATTCACATTTAACACTTGACTTGCCATATATCGTTAAATCACAAACTGGGCAAATATTGTTGCACCGGACCAGCATACGATCTCGCTGGGATCTCTCATATATGGATCAACGCTATTTGCATCATGATATATATGTATATATGTATGTATGTATGTATATATATAACACCAGTATTGTTGTCAACAGAAGAATATATAACAGACGAAGAAGGTTAATGGTTGAAGGGTTTAGACAATTAAGTGGAGCTTCCGAATGTTCTTTCCAGAATTTGCGGACAAACTTCTTGACACAATGATTTGTTTGTTCATATTGTTCATATTGTTCCAAAGGTTTTACGTCTCTTAATGTATGAGACTGTTATTGTTTTCTAACCTGAACCTTAAGTCTAACCTGAAAAAAGCAAAGATGAAATCAATAACGATTAAGATTTATTAGCATGACAACATATATTTTAAAAGGAGTTCTGGAATGCCGTGATTTAACACCAGACCTGTTGGATTCTTTTGCCTTTTTGGACGCTTACAAACAGTATTTTTGGAACTAAGACCCTGTTACAGGATTACGTCAATGTGCCACCATGCCGAATATTTTCAACCAGACGTTTACGTGTGATGGGAACACTTACGTCACTCAACCGGGAGACGTTGTTAAATGTGTAATTATCATTATCATAATGATCCTAATTATCGTCGGCAACACGTGCAGTCTCGTTGTATTTAACAGCAAACAAACGAGAAAGCTCTTCATGAAACGCGCCAGGTACATTATGACGTCACTGTGCGTTACAGATCTATCTATAGGTCTGTTGATGTGTCCATCAACCATATATCCCGCACTGGTGCATTGTTGGCCATCGGGTGAAGTCATGTGTAAGATCGAGGCACTGCTGATTTCGGCATTGTTCCACGAGTCTACACTCAACATGGTTCTTGTTGCAATTGACAGGTACTGCGTAATTCATCATCCGGGATACAACCTTAAAATGACGTCACGAAGGTTCCTCTTCGTCATACTGGCAACATGGGTCGTCGTGTTTACGACGTATGCGATTGTGATTTTTGCCGGTGAACAGTTCTATTATGATGAAATTGGAATCAACTGCGAACCAATTTACACAAATCCTCATGTTTCCATATCTGTTATAAGTATATTTTATTTCGTACCAGCAGCTGTGTTCCTGTTTTGTTATGGAGCTATTTACAGGAAGGCAACGATGCAGAAAGTGTTGACGATTTCACCAGATGACAAGGTAAGCATGGCCAGTAAAGCGTTTGTGATAGCTTTAAATGAATGCTTGAATGCTTTGATGGCGGTATCCATCAGTTTGGAACAAAAATATTTTCATTAAACACCATAATAAACCATTGTTACCAGAATAGATCTCACAAAATGATGTTCATTGATGTCCTACACCTGTCTGAAAAGTGAACCATTACGCCACAGTCGTCATTTCAAAGTTAGCCATTATTAAACTAAGAAAGCAACGTGACCACTCATGTTTAAGCCCATCCACGTTATCCGCTTTGACGTCGATGTCTATTTTAGCAGGAATTCCAAACGTTCTTCTTTCCTAGATTTGAAAAGAATGAACATTTAAGTATTGATTCAGGAGTTTTACTTTCCTAAAATTGAGATATTGTTGAAAATCGTCAAAGCTTAGACTAAAGTACGTTTTTATCTGCAGAATTATGTAAAACCATCCCAAACAGAGGTCATATGTTGTTACATATATTAGATATAGGAAAACTGTCGAATAACACCTTTAAACTTACAGCTGAAGTTCCTAATGGGCATGTACTAAAGCCTTTGAATGGTTCAAGTTTAAAGAAGAGAACTCTCGACAAATCCTACAAACGAGGCGTAACAAATGCAAAAATACCACACTGTTTACTTCTCTCGAGTTTGCAAACAAAACGAGTTGTGTAATAAAACAAAAATGCATTAGATTCTTATGTCCACGCTATCTCAACAGAGGAACAAAACAGCTTATTAACAACTTTGCTCAACATTGGCCTCGTATTTATCTTGTGTCATACTTCTATTTTGAAGGTTGACAATTGTAATCAATGCTCGCCAGTTTTATTCAACTTGACATAAGTTGTTTTCATCTACACAAGCAGCCGAATACTGTCAATGTTCTCGTTTTGCTTTGGACTAAAATGATGTCAAAGTTTTAATTTCTTCCTTAGGCAAGAGCCCATACTGTCTTGGACTTTGGTTCCTCAATTTCATCTTCAGATGAACAGGATGCTACAACCATATATTCTTCTCTAGTCATGTTTTTTTTCTTGATTCAAAAAGTTAATTTCACTTATAATCAACCATTTTTGTTGAGTTTTTCTAAAATGAAAAACTACCCTTTACTTTTCTAAACACTGTGGACATTTTTTTTTCAATGACGTCACTACTTTCGTCATAACTTATTAAAGAAAACATCAGCGCTTTGACATTTTTGTATTCAAATAGATCAGTTTTTATTTCATTGCTTGCATTTGAGACACCCGCCAGGAAGGGCAAGATTAGAGCTCTGTAAAACCGGTTTAAGCTACCCAGTCGGCCCATATCGCCGACTTTACCGTTCCAAGGCGGTAACTGTCGGGTTTGCTATTTTAGAATCATAAAAAAAATGTTCTTACTTTTCACTTGGCTTGCACATGAAATACCTTTGTCCTGTGCCTTTTCAGAGTTTGATATAAGTTGCAATGCTGTTTGAACTTTGTCATATATTCTTATTGGAATATATTGAATGGTTAAGTTCAACAAACTTCGATCATGCGGGCATGGTTCTGAATAACGACACTGAGATATGTGACAAACTTTATATGTAGAATCGTTTATCTCTGAAAAGTTTTTAATCTTTCTTTTTTTGTTGTCTGTAACTTTATTGGCGCTCAACAAACACTCGGGTATAACAAACATACATTAAGTACACAAAATTTTAAGTTTTGTTAAGGTTAATAACTTACACCATTGTTCCTCCGGCGATTTGTTGTTGTTTTGTTGTTTACTTTTTCTGTTTACTCCTATCTCAAATACTTTCAAACTAAACTTGCAAATTTGTTGTTGTTGTTGATTTGCTGATTACTGTTTCTGTTAACGCTTATCTCAAATGCTCACAAACAAAATTTGCAAAATCTATTGTTAGTGGGTTTTTGTTATAAAGTAGGTCAGTCATTTACCACGCGTTTTACATATACACAGATTATTTCTATTAGCCGGTTTAGGAAAACAAATATCATCGGCAATTATGTCCTCTGGCCCACCATTACGGCACAAAATCAAAATCAAATTTACTTACATTTTACTATGAGAGTCTGACAATATTGTGTTACTGTGTGTTTTTCGTATGCAAAACTGCTCTACACATTCGTAGATTTAAATTATTTTCTCGATATCTATTGCAGAGCAATCGTCTGATCAACGCCAATATCCGCACGTCCAAGTATCTTGCCGCCATCACGTTCGGTTTCTTCTGCGCCGTTTCGCCGTGGACCATCTGTACGCTGCTTATTGTTGCTGCCAACATCTCTCTTCATCCTTCTGCAGACTACTTCGTCACGTGGCTCGCTCTCAGCAACAGCTTCTGGAATTGTCTCATCTACGGTGTCATGAACAGGAAGTTCCGCAAGGCAGCTCTCCGGATGATCTGCGGCAAACTTGCGACGTCACTGCGGGACACTATTACGTCACGATCGATGACTGACAGCAGGGATTATACCGAGGACACTTCTTTAGGAAAAAAGAGATCCAGATCCAATAGACAGAAATCGAATCGCCAGAACGCCGTTGTAAATAGAGTGGGGCTATTGGGTAATAATGACCAAAGCAGGTCTGTCGATTCGACGTCTTTACACACCCCGCCAGCATCGCACATGCCTCGAATGTTGGATAGTTTCCACACCGTGGCGCCACAAGAAAATGTTGTCAGCGAGGCCATTACTGACGAGGCTATATAAAACTAGTATATCTACTTTTTCACACATAGAAACAATTTAATAAATCAATAAAAATATTAGAAATCGCCCTACATTTGTAGCCAGTCAGAAGATATGAAAATTCAAATTCATCAGCGATTTATTTCAGTAGAACTCCTTTCCTATTATCTATTTTACAATGAACAAAATAGATCGATCTGTTTTACTAAATGGTGTTATTTTCAACTGCGCATGTGCATCAAACCATGCATTCTAGCTTGACTCCTCCCCTTGTTACGACAAATTTTAACATGTCAAGACGGTTGACAGTTTGATTTATCGTTTTTGCATAGGTCACGTACAAAACAAAGTTGAAGAGTATAGACCTAGTAAGGATTTTAAGCGGTATGATACTTTGATGCGTATGTACAAGACTTTTTGAAACATTGGCCGTACTTAATCTATGCTTAAAAATATTCCCTCATTTTCAAGCCAATCTGTATACTGTTTATGATTTGCATAATATAGACGAAGTATAGTGGCAGGCTTGCAATGACATAGCAATGATTTTTTTAGAACTGTGGATAAAAGTATTATGATAAATTTTACTGAAATCCATCTCTTGCTGAAACTAATAGCCAAACATGAAGGAATGTTATTTCATATGGAATATTTCTGATCGCATAGATTCATCTAATTTAAAGATTTAAGAATATACACTTACAACAACCGTTTGCATATTTTCAAAATCATTTAATATTGCTTTTCAAAGTGGTATATGTTTTGACGCAAGTAATAGCATTCGTATATTATCATTTGTGTAAACGTGTTGTTACTGGCAACGCGCCTGTATATGGAATGTTCACTAAAATTTGCGCACGGGGAAAGTTTGATTTGCGGACCTTACCTGATAAAATACGGGCCTAATTCGGTCAAAAGCGTGCTTATTATTTTATTTATTTATTTTTGTGTTTATTTTTGTGTGTCTGTTTCTTTCAACATTACTTAGAAAAATACCATATGAACATATGCACATGTGCAATTTCATGCGTGTACACTTTAGTTTTATAGTTAAAATAATAATTTTGCAACTTCTTTTCTACATATGTAACATCTTGAAAAAACCTATTTCTTAAGGTTTATAATATACTGAAAACTTTCACATAAAAACCATTTCAAACATGTCTGTTTTCCTCCACCACTTTTTCCGTCGCTTTTGATGCTTCGAATCAACGACTTTTCTTGTTATACTGCATTGTATTAAAATGATATTAAGGTCGAGCAAGGTAGTGCTGCACCTCCATCTGAAGAGTATCAAAATTAGGGTTAAAAGGCTTCAAAACTGGGGGTTGGGGGTTCGAATCCAGGAATAGGCATGAATAGTCACCTTTTTTTTCTTTCTACTTTTTCACTTAGACAAATATTTCTGCATCGTTCTACCAAATTAAAATTAAAACATGTGCAGTTTTATTTTTGTAAATGAATAATTATAAATTGTATGATTTGTGCTAAATTTGATTACAAATTCGCTACCGGGTATTTTCAATGTTTGTAAATATCACAACCAAAAATGTGGAAAAAAAATATTTTGTAGCATCAAACAAAATACTTTATACAACATTTTGGGCAATTCTGAAATAAATAAAATATCTATCAAGAGCTCGGTACTTTTTGCAATAAAGTACAGCAAGCAGAAAAATTATAAATTTTAATACCGATTTTAGGAGACAAAAATTTCCATAAATTCAAAACTGAATAGAGCATTTTGCATAAACGTCTACATAAAAGTATGCAACTAAAATCTGTTGTGTTAATTTTCAAATTCTATGTATTTTCTATTACACTTGCTTTACCATAAAGGCCGAGTACCGAATTTGAGTTCCGTGGATAATTCAATACGTGATAATAGTAGTGGACGCATGTTATCGTTGCTACTTAAACAACTCCGGTCAATAAAGCACATGTTAACATGTTTCTCTTGTTAAAACCGTGTTGTTGTTTTTTTTTCGGTTGTTCACAAAATACCCAATGGAATCACCAATTTTACTGCGACTCAACGACGCGTTCAAAAGTTCACGTGACAGTCATTGAACCAAAACAAAAACTAGCAACAACAACAAAATGGCTGACACTAGTGACAGTTCGAGTCAATCGGAACATCTCGGATAATTAACGGAACAATCTCTCGGATGTATGTAGGTAGTCGGATCACCTATGCCTTTTCCCTAAATGAGGCTGCTTTTGTGACAGACGTCAAAACAAAGATGGCAGCTGGGATGACAGCTCACTACAGTATGAAGCCTGAAAAACTTCAATTTGTAGCGGCTTCAATTTTAAATCACCTAGGTTAATTTACCCACCGTAGCAGACATGCAGTTGTCAAACGATGCCTTTTTTATGTTTTGTGCGAACTACATTTTAAGCATGTTCTTCTTTCGACTTCCGGCGAACAAAACGATCGTGATTTCAGTAAGTATCATTGCACCAGATACATCCGAGGGATGAGTGTCCCGGGGACGGAATTACCCGAGGAGTTCCGATTGAGTTCGAGTAAGATCTGTTCTGACAATGACTCCCATTCTTTTAACAGTCAGACGTTCGCCCGAGGAATCTAATTAAAGTATTTAATGGCTACGTAGCCTTCAAATGGAAGCACACTGTGTAAAATAGTAATTTTAACAAAACAGATTATCACTGTTGCCACATGCCAATATTCAATAACTTAAATCTTAATAATCGTTTTTAATATGATGAACATCTGGATTCCACCTTTAATATATTATTGCTCTTTTTATGATTTAAGCTTTATGAATTCAGAGGCAGAGTGCCTAAATTTGACCTTTTCATAGTTACAGAGGGAAATCATATAGCCAGTCCTAGCTCCCATTCAAGTATAAAAAAATGTTTCATTGTAAATGGAACACAACTACTGTTCAAATGACATACGTTGATTCCAAATATTGCAAAATACAAGATAAAGATATGCACACACAACCACATTTGATGAAATAACATTTTGTATTATGTGCCTAGCTAATGTGCTTAGCAGTAGTTGTGGTCAGGGACTGAAACCAATTATTTGAGGCATTTGAAAAAAATAGCTTCCGGAAATTTGACCGTTGCAAGTGAAACTTTTTTGAACTGGTAGGAATCGGTGGCAGGAAATAGCTATGGAATTTACCTTGTAAGTCAGGTAATATTGCAATGCATAATTTGCAAGCAAATGCCTTTATTTAAAATAATGTAAGTGAAAACGGTTTATTTAAATTTGCATCGTTTTGTTTTATAAATATTAGGCTGTTAGAACAATGAAAGTTCTTAAAGAGATCATTCTATACTTGAAGTTATCTTTAATTAAGCCTTAGTGACAATAATGGCGTTTAGATAATTGCTGCAATTATGAACGTCCATTAAAAAGTCATATTTCCGCAAAATATAGTATGCTGAAATATTATCTCTACAACTTTATATTTATGATGGCATAACCTTTGAATTCACCTTTCCGCGAGTCTAAAAATAGAGTTTAAGCTCCGCACCCTTGCCCACAAACAACCTGGTGTAAAGTGACAGATCTTACAGATTATCTTACAGATCCGCTTAAAATATTTTAATTTGATATCTCCCAAATGCAAAGAGCTTGTGATGGAGATGTTTAGATAAAGATAAAGACAGTTTCACCCAATGATGCATTCATGACACAAAATTATGAAAGAAAGTTGTTGCCGGCTGCAGCGAGATTTTACCTTTCGATGCAGAAATGGTCAAGCCTCATCCAATAAACTAAATTAAGATGCAAACAGAGAAGCGATTACAGCAACGTACGATTCCTTGCAAACCACAAACAACAAACAGCCCTGTTCCTATTAAATTGAACCAAAGGCACAAACAGATTTAAACTGATCGCTTGTCAAAATCATTGTTTGTGGGACAGTGTGTAAGTGAGAATCAGCATAACGCAGGTAAAGTGTCAATCAACGCGATGTGATTGGCTAATTCCATGTTGATATACAATGTGTAATATCTATTTTTAGATCTCGCGGAAAGGTGAATTTAACGCTTTTTTGATTGGGCGATCGCTGGTCATGTGTAAGTCAATATGAAGTGATACTGACGCGAAAATGTTTTTCACGTGAGAACCGAGAACATAATACTGACGGTCGTTTTATTTTTACGCACCTTAAACAATAGGAACTCCTCGGGTAATTCCGTCCCCGGGACAATCATCCCTCCGATGTATCTGATGCAATGATACTTGCTCTAATCACGATTGTTTTGTTCGCCGGAACTCGGAAGAATATCCCTAAAATGTAGTTCGCACAAAACATAAACAACTGCGCTGGGTACATTAAAATTGATTTTTTTGATTTGAAGCCGCCACAATATGAAGTTTTATAGGTATCGTACTGTAGTGAGCTGTCATCCGAGCTGCCATCTTTGTTTTGACGTCTGTCATAAAAGAAGTCCCATTTAGGGAAAATGGCCGCGGTTATCCGACTATCTACATACATCCGAGAGATGATTCGTGAATTATCAAAGGTGATCTGATTGACACCTTATAGCTATAACAACAACAAAAGTAAAAGTGATCGACCGTTTGTTACTGTGTCTGACGATGATTTGATAACATTAAGCGGAAATGTTACATAGAAAAGAGCAAAAACGCCGTTGACAAAAATGTCACTTTTTATGTTTACTTGGCTGACACTTGTATAGGTCAGATTTACAACGAGGCTAATGATCCGTTCCTTAAACATGTGAGTTCGACTGATATGTCAATGTTGAGGATAAAAGGTCAAGGTCCCACCTTGTTCAGGACCAACACAATGATCCTGATATTTCTTGCTTGTTCGAAAGGTATAACTGGAGAATGAGATTCCATGTGCGCAGGTCGGTTATTATGTACGGAATGGTGTTTGGATAAGAAAATGGAGACCACCAGATGTTGCAGTTAGATGAGGATTGGGCGGTTAACCATCACCATTGTAGTTCCCCGTCAGAACAGACAAGAAATTTTAAGCCTGGCTCATGAATCAGTTATGTCTGGTCATTCGGGTATCACAAAGACTCACAATAAGATCCTAAACTACTTCTTCTGGTCAGGTCTTGAGTCTGACGTGTCTCAGTACTGCAACTCTTGTCACTCTTGTCAAATGATTGGTAAACCAAATCAAAATATTCCCAAAGCTCCGTTACAGCCCATTCCTGCATTTGAAGAACCGTTTAGTCAGATTATCATAGACTGCGCTGGACCTTTGCTTAAAACAAAGTCAGAAAATCGGTATCTCTTGACCATCATGTGTGCTTCGACACGTTTTCCTGAAGCAATACCTTTAAGGAATATTCAGTCAAAATCTATTGTCAAGGCTCTTGTCAAATTCTTCACATTTGTTGGCCTCCCTAAGTCAGTTCAATCGGACCAAGGTTCAAATTTCATGTCTGGTATATTTCAGCAGGTCATGCATGAGCTAGGAATCAAACTATATAGGTCATCTGCTTATCATCCTGAAAGTCAAGGTGCCTTAGAGAGATTTCACCAGACATTGAAAAACATGATTCATACTTATTGCTTTGACACTGAAAAAAGCTGGGATGGTGGAATCCCATTGCTCTTGTTTGCAGTTAGGGAGTCAATACAGGAGTCTCTTGGATGTAGTCCATTTGAGCTTGTGTTTGGTCACTCTGTTCGTGGACCGTTAAAACTTCTTAACAAGAAGTTCCGGTCTGATGATGAGTCATCATTGAACTTGTTGAAATATGTATCTGATTTTCCAGGAAGGTTATCAAAAGCTTGTGAATTAGCAAGTTCAAATCTCAAAGCGGTCCAGGGAAAAATGAAAGAATGATATGAAATTAATACTCAAACTAGATTATTCAAGCCAGACGGCCAGGTTCTTGCACTATTGCCAATCCCAAGAAAACCATTACAAGCTAGATACTTTGGGCCTTACATTGTTGAGAAGAAAGCCAGTGACCTCAAATACATAATACTCACTCCTGGGAGACGAAAACAAAAATAAATGTGCCATGTTAACATGTTGAAATTGTACATTGACAGAAATAGCCAAAATGTTAGTAAACCTGTAACAGTTGTTCACTCTGTCCCACCAGATTTAGACATTAATAATTCAGTAAGTGACAGTGATATTTAGACTAACGTCGATCCTTGTCCCACTAAGCTGAATAACTCGGACATTCTGAAGAACATTGATGAGAAATTCATTCATATGGAACCGGGCCAAAAGGCACATTTGAAACTACTTGTTCGTGAATTCCAACACTTGTGTCCGGACATTCCAATACGGACTGATAAAATTCAACACGATGTTATCGTTGAAAGTGAAGCTGCTGTTAAACAAACATCCATACAGAATGAATCCATCAAAACAACAATATCTGAAAGAAGAAATAAAGTTTTTACTGGACATCGACTTTATTGAGCCTAGTCAGACCAAATTCAGTTCACCGTGTTTTCTTGTGCCCAAACCAGATGGAACATATAGACTTTGCACTGACTACCGGAAGATCAATGTCATCACAAAGACGGATTCATATCCAATACCAAGGATGGATGATTGTATTGATAAAGTTGGAAAAGCCAAATTTGTTACTAAGTTCGATATTCTGAAAGGATTCTGGCAATTACCTCTTACAGACCGAGCAAAGGTATTGTCTGCATTTGTGACACCAGAAGGACTGTACCAATATAAGGTTATGCCATTTGGCATGAAGAATTCACCAGCAACGTTCCAACGACTCATTAACTCTGTCATTTCTGGACTTGACGGGTGCGATGTCTACGTCGACGACGTCATCATCTACTCTGATACGTTTGCTGAACAACTGGAAATCATTCGATCCTTCTTCAACAGATTGAATGAGGCAAAGCTAACCATCAACTTGGCTAAAAGTGATATTTGTCATGCTACGTTTACCTTTTTAGGA
The DNA here is from genome assembly GCA_007844125.1 of Sinonovacula constricta. Taxonomy (NCBI): domain Eukaryota; kingdom Metazoa; phylum Mollusca; class Bivalvia; order Cardiida; family Solecurtidae; genus Sinonovacula; species Sinonovacula constricta. Next base: position 32,275,318 of record CM017569.1, on the reverse strand, counting down.
CATGTTGAGGGACAGGGTCATGTCAAACCTATTGATGCAAAAGTTATGGCTATTTCTGAGTTTCCAATACCTAAATGTAAAAAACAATTGATGCGATTTCTTGGTTTGGCAGGATACTACATAAAATTTTGTAAAATCTTTTCTGACATTGCAGAACCTATGACAAACCTTCTCAAAAAAGGTAAATCAAAATTTATTTTGAATGTCAAACTGCATTCGACAAATTGAAAGTTGTACTAAAGAGCGCACCAATTCTCTTAGCACCAGACTTTAGTAAAAGTTTTTCAATGGCTGTTGATGCTAGTGACGTCAGTGCTGGTGCTGTTCTGTTACAATCAGATAGTGAGGGTATTGATCATCCCGTGTGTTATTTCTTCAGGAAGTTTAACAAACATCAGAGAAATTATTTTACAATTGAAAAAGTGTGCCTTGCCCTTATTTTTGATATACAACATTTTGAAGTGTATTTAACTTCTTCAGTTAAACCTATTGTTGTATTCAGGGATCACAACCCTCTTAAGTTCTTACACAAGTTAAAGAACAAAACCTAAAGGTTACTAAGGTAATCATGCTAGAAAGCTCATTTGTTTATTTTTAAATGGGTTTCGAGAATGTTCTGGGTTTCGTGATTTTTCTAGACTTCTGCGTTCTATAAATTCTTTGGGTCTATATAAAGACGTTAGCCGATTTAAAGAAAGTTTTGGATAAAAATTTTGGATATTAAGTTTGGACAGATAGTTTGGAATACTTGCAGCTTCTGTATTAAACCTTTCTTTGTTGGAACTTACGTGGACGTACTATATTCTACAGTGATATAAATATTAAAGTGTTGGACTTAAAATTATATTAATTACATTCGTGTTTTGTTCTACCTTTGGTTTATTTTAACTGTGCGGATCTACCAGGACATTCTACCGAAACCCTTCAGGATTATTCGACGTTGGATTATTAATTGGACTGTTAAAGGGACACCTTATAAAGGGACAAACTGTAAGCTAACATTTATTATTTTGATACGCTATAAAATTAATTGTTTACTAAAATAAAGCTTTATTGTACTAGTTTGTTGCTGGTTTGTTCTTTATGTTACACCATTTCGTCGTTTAGTAAACGTGCCATTTTATAAATAAACCTTAAATAGCGACACCGGTCGTAACAACAAATATGTACAGAATTGTACCCTTTTCTTCGTCGATTAATACTTTACTTTTCATATTTCGTTAGATATACAATGGTAACGACATTTGAAGGTGGTATGACTGGTATCTGACAGTTTGTCTATATACAATTTATAAAGCAGATTCTTAAGCCTGTACTGGGAAATTTCAGCATATTCGACGCATAAACTTATTCTAGTTTAAGTAAAGCTGCTTATAACACATAACCTCAAGTGTAAAAAGCACAAGTGGTGAATTTAGTCGGTTTAAATGTCACTCCTTTCCAAATTAATAAAAAGCATGATGTGCATTTCAGCTAAAAATAGATATGACGTCAGAGCTTATTACCCGCGCGAGTATGTAACGTGATCTTAAAGGTAAGCGGTAACATGGTTTCCTTGTTTCAAAATAGCTAACTGTGCAGCGTGGCTCGACTAGGAAATACAATGTACCTGTTTGGAATGACTAAGTGCGGATTTACGTTTCATTTCTCAAATATATCAATTATTGAACAACATTATTTAGGACCCTTTCAGGTAACAATGACTTCTGTGGACTTTTGAGAAATTATTTGATCCAAACTGTCGGATACCACCTTAACAATATATGTAAATAAGAACGATTGGAATTCCTGCTTATAATAGACATCGACGTCACAGCGGATGACGTGGATGAACTAAAACATAAATAGTCACATGGTTTTCTTGGTTTAAATATAGCTAACTGTGCAGCGTGGCTCAGGTAGGAAATACTTGATTGTAATGACGATTGTGACGTTATGGTTCACTTTTCCGACAGCTATAGGATATCAATAAACATCATTTTGCAATATCTGTTCGGGTAACAATGGTTAATTATGATGTTTAATGAAAATATGTTCCGACCAAACTGTCAGATGCGACCTTGAACATTTACCTTCACATATTTCTTTGCTGTTAGAATGACTTACTAGTCGCTCAGTCATAGGGAGTATTGTTATGTATTCGTATTTTATAATAACATAATTCATATGCTAAATGTATACACGACTATAATGCGTTTATTAGTATGTATTTCCATCTAACTTTAACAGCGGAAATCAGCAATTAGAAAATTAGATAAAATTCACGAATGAGATAGAAAGTTCTGATTACTTACTAAATGGTTACGATGTAGTTTTATATATAAATTACAAATGTCGTTGTATTTTGGATTCTTGTGATGACTTTGAACAGGATATCGGACTTTTATACTTGTATCCACTTGCTTTACGGATGCTTTACCGTAGATTTCATTCGGTTAATAGTATCTTAAACAAAGTAGATATATATTACTTCCGGAAAACCTATTTGAGGAAAATTGCACTTTATATAAGGACCTTTCATACCGGATAACGACACTCGCTGTCGAGTGTGACATCCTTACCTTCACCGTTTTCAACCCGCATTGTACAGCCGTTTTATTGACTAAGCGGAAACACCCATAAGATCGATATTGATTTGTGGCAACAACTAATATAAATACCCTTTTGTTCCCCAGCCGTTCGTGCTGCAAACGTTCGATTAATCCTATTAAAATGCACATATAACCATTAAGCCTTCTATACGTAAAATATACCGCCTTCTGGTCGTCTGGTCATGAAACACGCATCCCTTTCGTTACGTTTAATATTCAAAATTGTGAATGAAGCTTTTTAATAAGCACATTGGCTCAAGCCAGTCATGGTGATACTGCTTTTTATATCTGTTCATAATCTAAATCAGCCATGTATGTATAATGTATACATTTGAATCTCACTTCAGTTTAATATGGTAAATAAAGAAATGGCATCATATTTATACTAAATCAGAGTACATCGTTACTTTGAGCTTAAAGTTACACAGAACTTCGATAATAAACTTAGTTTTATTGGTATGAAAATTGTGACTCGGGCTTAGGTCATGACTTAGACTTAAGAATGGTTGCTGAAGATGGGCCCTAATTAAGCAAGAGAGTTCTCGTATTTTTTACGCAGAGGTCAACATCATCATCATCATCATAAGATCTGGCCCCTAACTCGGAACACCCTCGGAATATTTGGGGACAGTGGATTGATCAGTTTCCAACCAGCAGATTTGTCAACTGAGTTAAATGTTCAGACTTAACTCAAAATATTGGCCGTCGCCTCATAAAATCGGCAATATTTGAGTTACATTTGATATTTTTAGATACCTCTTAAGCTGACTCAAATTATCAGACTCAACTCAAGGATTTGAGTCGGGTAATTGAGTTGAGTTATTTTGTGAACTCCAATTTAATCTGACTCAACTTAAGTCAGCTTTTGAGTAAGATTTTTGTTGAGTTGCAAAATCAGACTTAAGTTTTGTTTGTGAACACGGGACCAGGGCTTTTCTTACTCTTTGGCATATTTTTCTTCCTCTCCGAGTTCCAGCATGTACATGTACACCATTTCTGCAAAGACTCTGTAATGGCGTCCCTGTATTGTCCCAATCGGTAATTACATCCTCGGGACAATCATCCCTCGGATGTATCTTGTGCAATGATACTTACAGAATAGCTATCGTTTTGTTCGCGGAAGAAGAATTCGCCCTTTTCAAAAGAGATAACAAAACGTTTGTCTTTGTTGTTTTTATGACGTCATAGGCACCGACATGTGTATTTTCACGGGGTTTTCCCGTCATACATCCGAGAGATGATTTATGAATTATCCGAGTTTTTCCGATTTGTATTGTCGTTGAGTCAAAGAAGTTAGGAAACCAGGCAGTATTTGACGCCGTGTACTGATCATACGACCACAAAGCTGGCATTATGGGTCGCCGGCTTCATCTAAAGGTGCTTGGCCATAGAATGTGTAAGGAGCAAATATAGAAGCCTAACTTAGTGGTTCATAATTAACAGTTCCAGCCATGTGAGGCTCCTCTCTTACATAGCCTTCTATCCTTTCTATTAAAACGGTGCTGCAAGTTTAATTAATATGCATATATGTTTTATGTAAGAAAATCAAAAATTCGTACGTGCTTTTTAAATTAGGCAAAGTGTAAAAAAGAAGCGGTTATGCGGTCAAGGGCCTTATTTCATAATGTTGATTTATTTAAGTGGAGAAATCAGAAGATTATTTTCTAAGATGTATTCTCATGCAAAGCTGTAAATTTAAAAGCGAAATTGCTTACCGTTCCCTGATTCGAATTCAAAATATCAGTATAGTTTTATTAATTTCTGTCTTTGAAGCAATGATTAGGGAATGGATAAAAATATAAGTCTGTGCAGTCCAAACTAATTAAGTTATTGTATCGTCAAAACATTTTCTTGCCAATACCATTTTCAAGCCTTGCCCTACATGGTGTAACTATATGCAAATCTTTTTGACGACGCGCAAAAGCGCGGAGACTATTGTGTTCACGTTTGCTGACGATCGGAACTCCTCGGGTAATTCCGTCCTCAGGACAATCATCACTTGGATGTATCTGGTGCAATGATACTTATAGAAATCACGATCGTTTTGTAAGCCGGAAGTCGGAAAAATATGACTAAATTTTGTAGTTCGCACAAAACATAAACAATGGCGTCGTTTGACAGCTGTTTATATTGATGCGCTTTGTGAATCAAACTCGGATGATTTAAATTTGAAGCAGCCACAAATTGAAGCTTAACTTGCATCGTTATATAGGGAGCTGTCATCTGAGCTGCCATCTTTGTTTTGACGTCTGTCACAAAATAAGTCCCATTTAGGGAAATGGTCGAGGTGATCCGACTACCTACATACATCCGAAAGATGATTAATAAATTATCCGAGGTGTTCCGATTGGTTTGCTGATTGCCACTGGAGAGTCATGTGACCAGGATGTTTACCGATAGAATCTAAGCGGCAATCTCCTCACAACGATAACGTTACGCGTTGCTACTCAAATCTCTGCCCCCAGCAAGGATCACGTGACGATAGAGTATCACGTGAAGTAAACATGGCGGCCTCCATAAACACGCCACGTTTGACTTTCATAATTTCATATTTTTTCATACTTTAAGTTACTTTTTATTTTTAATGTGATAAATTAATATTTTTAAAGGAAAGATACTATATTTTGAGGAGATAAGTCCAGAAAAAAATAAAAAATAAAACTATCCGCCTGTATTTGGGCGAGAAACTTGCTGGTGGCAGTGATATAATGTACTGTCAAGGGAAGTAATCACTGCGGGGAGTTTGTCTAAGCGGTAATCAGAAATACGGTTCATAATAAAGCAATAATCTAACAAAAATGTCTAAAAAATCCAAAGTCACATCAAAAGCTGTCGTGAATGTCACAATAAAAATACGGTCGTCAGATAATGGTAGTCAAAAATATGTTTAATTTCGATGATTGATTTATTTATTTTATTTTATATTGTATAGTTCTTAAATTTGATTTGTCAAGCAAGGGAGATTATTTATGAGAATCTTGTGTTGCTTTTCTTTTTGTCATTTTACTTTTACTGGTACAATACATACTTTTGCGTCGTCTTCTTTGATGCTTTGCGTCAGTGTTCGCATGTTTGTTCATGATTCAGAAAGTTTTTTTTATTTATAATTAACCATTTTATGTGGTTTTTAAATCGAATTATTTCCATATTATTTTCTAAACACTATGTGGACGTTATTTTTCAATGACGTCACTACTTTCGTCATAACTTATAGAAAATATCAGCGCTTGGACATTTTGTATTCAAATGAATCGTTTTCGTTTCATTGCCCACATTTGAGAAACTCGTCAGGAAGTGCGAGGTTAGAGGTCTTTAAAACCGGTTTAAGCACCCCAATCGGTCCATATTGCCGACTGACCGTTCCAAGGCGGTGACTGTCGGGTTTGCTCTGCTCGTTAAATGACTCATCACAAATTTGTTCTTACTTTTCGCTTGGCTTGCATGTGAAATACCTTTGTTCTGTGCCTTTTCGGAGTTTGGTATATGTTGCAATGCTCATAGGACTTTGTCTTATATTCTTGTATATTTAAATTATGACTGTACGCACGCTCGTTGTGATAAATGACTGCGGCAGATGTTTCATTCCTTAAACATGACGTTTGTATGAATATCAGTTTGAGGATTTTCGTTCGAAACGACTTTCAGTATTATTCCTTTTATTTTAAAGTCATTCCTTAGTTCTAAACGGTAAATAAGAAAAGGCCCAATGAGAATTATCACAGATATTAAAGTTTGAACTACCAATAGAAATACAGAGTAAATGTAAAAGTGACAAAACACAGAGACGAAAATTGGCACACAAAAAAGAACAGTTACCGCATTGGAACGGTCAGTCGGCAAAAAGACCGAATGGGTTGCTTAAACCTGGTCTGTGGAGAGCTCCAGCCTAATGGTTTTTTTTTTCTCAAAAGTATAAATAATAAAAATACCTCATCAACTTGGCAAAAGTTTACAGCAAGCACTAGTTATAGTATACGTCAGCGTCTGTAGTGGTTTGTTTCTCATTGATAAGTGTTTGCATGTATTTCCTTTGATGGACATTTGGACTTTGGTTCCTCAATTCTATCTTCACATACACATGATTCTGCAACCACTTTAACTTCTCTGGTCAAAAATATCACTTAGTCAACAATTATGTACAATTCTAATAGAAATAATACTCCTCACTCTCCTAAATCCTACATGGACGTTATTTTTCAATGACGTCACTACTTTCGCCATGACATATCAAAGAAAATGTCAGCGCGTGGACATTTTATATTCAAATAGATCAGTATTCTATTCATTGCTTGCTATGAGAAAAAACTCAGGAAGTGCGAGGTTAGAGCTCAATAAAACTTGTTTTAGCACCCCAGTCGTTCCAAGGCGGTAAACTGTTGGATTTGCTCTTTTTGTTAAGGTAAGAGGGGCCTAAAAGAAGCTATTAAGTATCCTAAACTAAGCATGTCCATAGTGATAAATATCATATATCAGATATAAAAATGAAATATGAAAGAATTTCTCCTTCATATTTTAGAAAAAATCACATTTGAATAGGGTGACCCCCTCGCCTTGTCCCAGGACCATTTTTTACAAGTGGTTATTGCTAAAAAGTCTAATTTAGAGGTTCAAAACTATAATATATTTTAGCATCAGTGGTGCAACTTTGTAAGCATAACCCTAAACATTAAAAAGAACCCATTTGTATTGTTCAAGTACAAACATTTGATGATTTTACACTGAAAAAGGCATCTATACCCCCTCGGAAAATTTCCTTGACACAGAAACATAAACACACTTTTAGAGTTTCTAAATATTTTAATTTTACCAGAATATTTATAAAATGCATATCAAAATTTGCTATATACATATACCAATCACATAACAAATAATTACAGACTTTCACCTTTTAGTTTTTTTTTAATATTAGCTTTTAAATTGTCATATTCCATGTTTTTCTTAACAAAACAACAACAAACCTGTGAAAATATTTTCTGTCACAATTTTGCACAATACCTTTATGTTTCACAAAGATCTTTTACAGATCTGATTAAAACTGACTTCTGAATGTGTATCTGTTTACAAAAGAACTTTGTATGTTTGATGTTTTCCGTTTCACATATCGAACTCTGCTGTCTCTGTCCGCCATTTTAGTATTTTCCGAAAATATAACTTCACGCTTTGGGATCCCAATTTTTTGGTAAATATTTTTTTTATTTAAAGAAATATAAGATATAAGATATTTTTTGTTGAAATTATTACTTGTTTGAAAAAAAATATTATCAATATTTGCAAGATACATAAAAAATAATGATTAAAAATGTTTGCTACGATCAAATCCGATTAGTTCCGGAGAACGTGTCGGATACTGCCGAGGGCATTTACGAACTCGATGTCGCCAAACATTGCCGTTTCAGACAGCATTGGCTAATTAGGCCCCTCTTGCCTTAAATGAATCGTCACATATTTGTTCATACTTTTACATTAGGCTTCGCATGTGAATACCTTTGTTCTGTGCCTTTTCTGGGTTTGGTAAATGTTGCAATGCTCATAGGACTTTGTCATATATTCTTATTCAAAATCTAAGCCATCCTGTCGGTTTTTAAATTGTGCTTGAGCTGATTTTCGTTTAGTAGATTGTTTTGAATTTAGATAAAAGAATTATTTATAATCCATTTAAACGCTTTAAATGACGTGGGAGTAGATATATCATTTATCATTAAATGGTGCTCGTTCTGGCCATTAAGTAGAGAGACAAATATAAAATGCTTGTTTTATTAATGAGGCATATTTATTCTAATGGCTCGCGTTGACATCAAAGTATCTAAACATCACGCCAGACTGTATGCCTTTCAGCTGTTGTTGTTGCTATTGTAATATTTGTGTGGAACTTGTTTGTTTTGTTGTTGCTTTGGTGTAATTTTTATGTAGGTGGTTTGGAGGGAGGTGGCTATTTGCTTAAATGATGATGATTGTCAAATTATTATTATTATCATAATCATCATCGTCATCATCATTATCATCATCATCATCATATTGATTATCATAATCTTCAACATCGTCATCTTCGTCATCATCGTCATCATCGTCATCATCATCATATTCCTATTTATATTCATATTCATCATCATAATCTTCAACATCGTCATCTTCGTCGTCATCGTCATCATCGTCGTCATCATCATCATTGCACTGTGTGTTTAATGCAGTAACTTAACCTCGTAAAAACTACACACCAGAGCCATTGAGTGTAGTGTTGTCCCTTTCATCCCCGAACATTGGCATGTTGAGGCTTAATCGAGTATCAGCTACATTATTCTTTGGTATCTAGTCCCAGCTCTGAATGCTTTCAGAGAGCAAAATCTAGCTTGAACCATAATCATATTTTAATCATGAACCGATGGAAATGCCCCCACTCCATCCCGCACCAGTTGAAAATGCACTTTTACGTCTTTGTTTACACTGTTTTAGATCACATGTCCGGCCTAGAGAAAAGTACATCAAAACAAAGCATCTAAATAAAATGGGCGTTACTTAATATTGGAACTGTGAGCAACGTTCGTGACCAGTGGATTTCCGATATTTTGTATTCCTAATTGTTATAGTTAAGCTTTGGTTATATCTGTTACTTTGTGGCAAGTATTGATTGTCATGGATTTGGATTGCACCTACACTGAGAAGTTTTGCAAGAAGATCAGCGGGTGACTATCATTTTAACTGTTTCATATAGAAATCTCGGTCCTTATGGTGTTATTTGGTGTTCAGACAGTTAGCCTTGGCAATTGCTTACGTCAGATAGCATTATTGTGATATCATTCAATTAAATTATATGAAATATATATATGAAATATATATATATATATATATATATATATATATATATATATATATATATATATATATATATATATATATATATATATATATATATATATATATATATAATACACATGTACACATAGCTACATTTGATAAAATTAAATAATTATAATATTTAAAAAGAACGTTTGAGGAATTGTTGTTTATAAACGACGCTTTAGGGGATTAACACATGAATATACAAACAGATGCATCCTTTCTACAAACTGTTTTTTTTATGGTATGTGTTCAACGCGAAGAGGATTCCAAGCTTTTATACAGTCCAGTCACGATATTACGAATCACAATCGAACGAATGTACGGGTTACTACGAATACATTTGCTGGTCCCGTCAAAATACATGTATCATATGGAGAAAGTGGAACAGGTTTTCAGATCGCGATATTTCGGAATACTGCGCTCGATCGGATTATTGTCGCGGTCTCTCATAAACAACATACACTTGCATTTTGGTGCAGTACACTGATGAAACTACCCCCAAAACAGCTGGACGTTACTAAAATGACCGTAATTGGTCGCTTTGATATATTACAAAACAGAACAATACAAACACTTGTGCTTCGGGTGTTTCATTTCTGATTTCATTCGATTGGTTGTATCTGAAGCCTTGCGGATTCATCATCACTTCCGGAAACCCAAATGCGAGGAAAATTGCACTTTGCGTCATGGATAGTGCGGACCGGATAACAGTACTTACAGTCGAGGATAAAATCATTCACACGTTACCGCCTTGTGCAGGTTTTTAATTGACCGAGCGGAAACCGTTACATAAGATCGATTTTGATTTATGGCAACAACTTACATTCACATCTTTTGTTTCTCAACAGCTTTGTTCGATTAATTCTATTGAAATGCACATATAGCCATGAAGCCTTCTTTATATGTACATACCGCCTTCTGGTCAACAATTTATTAGATGATCACCCCTTTCGTTCGTTCAATATTCAAAATTGTTAATAAAGCTTTTAAATGATCATACTAAGCAAATTAGTGTGATAATGAATTCAAAATAAACAAAACCAGTCGAAACGTGAAAATATTCAATGATTTATTTGGGGCAAAAAGTTATTGAACTTCTTTGAGGGATAACATGTTTATTTAATAATATTGCATTGTCAAACGGGCATCATTTGTTTATCCAACGATAAAAATGAACATATTGACCTGCATTTAATGACCCTTAAGAAATCATGTTTTTATTAACCTGCATTGTTCGTATTCTGTCTGATTATATCTCGGTGTTTTATAAAAAACGCTTTCAATGAATGTTCTGAAACGAAACCATCCTACGGGTTTTGACTGTGTATTTGAACTTCATTTGTTGACTTAAATAATGATAATGAGATATATTTGCCCGATACTTTATATCGACATAAAAACGTCGACTCATGGTTTGTATATTGTCAATGCATTTAAATGAACCCATTTATTAGTCATATAAACGCTTTCAATGAATGTTTTGAAACAAAACCATCCTATGGCTTTTGACTGTGTATTTGAACTACATTTATTGACTTAAATAATGCTAATGAGATATAGTTGCCCGGATAGTTCATATCGACGCAAAAACGTCGACTTCCTGGTTTTATATTGTCAATACATTTAAATGAACCCATTTATTTATTAACCATTTAAACGCAAGCCACGCTAAGCAGATTAGCATTTTACTCTGATATGTATTGAACATTAAATAAACGGACAAGTCATCGTCATTAAGTTGACTGACCCTATGTAGCTTTTGTTATATTTCATCTAAAATTCAAATTTTAGGTGTTTGTATTTATAACAAACATGCTATCTAAGGAAATTCCATTAATGATAAATGTTTCATAAAGTATCAAAAGATCGATAAAAACAACTTACATGATACGTCCTTTGTTTCTCAACAGCTTTGTGTTGCAAACGTTCGATTAATTCTATTGAAATGCACATATAGCCATGAAGCCTTCTTTATATGTACATACCGCTTTCTGGTCAACAATTTATTAGATGATCATCCCTTTCGTTCGTTCAATATTCAAAATTGTGAATAAAGCTTTTAAATGATCATACTAAGCAAATTAGTGTGATAATGAATTCAAAATAAACAAAACCAGTCGAAACGTGAAAATATTCAATGATTTATTTGGGGCAAAAAGTTATTGAACTTCTTTGAGGGATAACATGTTTATTTAATAAGATTGCATTGTCAAACGGGCATCATTTGTTTATCCAACGATAAAAAAATGAACATATTGACCTGCATTTAATGACCCTTAAGAAATCATGTTTTTATTGCCCTGCATTGTTCGTATTCTGTCTGATTATATCTCGGTGTTTTATAAAAACGCTTTCAATGAATGTTCTGAAACGAAACCATCCTACGGGTTTAGACTGTGTATTTGAACTTCATTTGTTGACTTAAATAATGATAATGAGATATATTTGCCCGATACTTTATATCGACGCAAAAACGTCGATTCCTGGTTTTATATTGTCAATACATTTAAATGAACCCATTTATTTATTAACCATTTAAACGCAAGCCACGCTAAGCAGATTAGCATTTTACTCTGATATGTATTGAACATTAAATAAACGAGCAAGTCATCATCATTAAGTTGACTGACCCTATGTAGCTTTTGTTATATTTCATCTAAAATTCAAATTTTAGGTGTTTGTATTTATAACAAACATGCTATCTAAGGAAATTCCATTAATGATAAATATTTCATAAAGTATCAAAAGATCGATAAAAACAACTTACATGATACGTCCTTTGTTTCTCAACAGCTTTGTGTTGCAAACGTTCGATTAATTCTATTGAAATGCACATATAGCCATGAAGCCTTCTTTATATATACATTCCGCTTTCTGGTCAACAATTTATTAGATGATCATCCCTTTCGTGCGTTCAATATTCAAAATTGTGAATAAAGCTTATAAATGATCATACTAAGCAAATTAGTGTGATAATGAATTCAAAATAAACAAAACCAGTCGAAACGTGAAAATATTCAATGATTTATTTAGGGCAAAAAGTTATTGAACTTCTTTGAGGGATAACATGTTTATTTATAAGATTGCATTGTCAAACGGGCATCATTTGTTTATCCAACGATAAAAATGAACATATTGACCTGCATTTAATGACCCTTAAGAAATCATGTTTTTATTAACCTACATTGTTCGTATTCTGTCTGATATTATCTCGGTGTTTTATAAAAAAACGCTTTCAATGAATGTTCTGAAACGAAACCATCCTACGGGTTTTGACTGTGTATTTGAACTTCATTTGTTGACTTAAATAATGATAATGAGATATATTTGCCCGATACTTTATATCGACGTAAAAACGTCGACTCATGGTTTGTATATTGCCAATGCATTTAAATGAACCCATTTATTAGTCATGTAAACGCTTTCAATGAATGTTCTGAAACAAAACCACCCTATGACTTTTGACTGTGTATTTGAACTGCATTTATTGACTTAAATAATGCTAATGAGATATAGTTGCCCGATAGTTCATATCGACGCAAAAACGTCGATTCCTGGTTTTATATTGTCGATACATTTAAATGAACCCATTTATTTATTAACCATTTAAACGCAAGCCACGCTAAGCAGATTAGCATTTTACTCTGATATGTATTGAACATTAAATAAACGAGCAAGTCATCATCATTAAGTTGACTGACCCTATGTAGCTTTTGTTATATTTCATCTAAAATTCAAATTTTAGGTGTTTGTATTTATAACAAACATGCTATCTAAGGAAATTCCATTAATGATAAATATTTCATAAAGTATCAAAAGATCGATAAAAACAACTTACATGATACGTCCTTTGTTTCTCGACAGCTTTGTGTTGCAAACGTTCGATTAATTCTATTGAAATGCACATATAGCCATGAAGCCTTCTTGATATGTACATTCCGCCTTCTGGTCAACAATTTATTAGATGATCATCCCTTTCGTTCGTTCAATATTCAAAATTGTAAATAAAGCTTTTAAATGATCATACTAAGCAAATTAGTGTGATAATGAATTCAAAATAAACAAAACCAGTCGAAACGTGAAAATATTCAATGATTTATTTGGGGCAAAAGGTTATTGAACTTCTTTGAGGGATAACATGTTTATTTTATAAGATTGTATTGTCAAATGGTCATCATTTGTTTATCCAACAATAAAAAATGAACATATTGACCTGCATTTAATGACCCTTAAGAAATCATGTTTTTATTAACCTGCATTGTTCGTATTCTGTCTGATTATATCTCGGTGTTTTATAAAAACGCTTTCAATGAATGTTCTGAAAGGAAACCATCCTACGGGTTTAGACTGTGTATTTGAACTTCATTTGTTGACTTAAATAATGATAATGATATATATTTGCCCGATACTTTATATCGACGTAAAAACGTCGACTCATGGTTTGTATATTGTCAATGCATTTAAATGAACCCATTTATTAGTCATGTAAACGCTTTCAATGAATGTTCTGAAACAAAACCACCCTATGACTTTTGACTGTGTATTTGAACTGCATTTATTGACTTAAATAATGCTAATGAGATATAGTTGCCCGATAGTTCATATCGACGCAAAAACGTCGACTTCCTGGTTTTATATTGTCGATACATTTAAATGAACCCATTTATATATTAACCATTTAAACGCAACCCACGCTAAGCAGATTAGCATTTTACTCTGTTATGTATTGAACATTAAATAAACGGGCAAGTAATCATCATTAAGGTGACTGACCATGTGTAGCTTTTGTTATATTTCATCTAAAATTCAAATTTTAGGTGTTTGTATTTATAACAAACATGTTATCTAAGGAAATTCCATTAATGATAAATATTTCATAAAGTATCAAAAGATCGATAAAAACAACTTACATGATACGTCCTTTGTTTCTCAACAGCTTTGTGCTGCAAAAATTAATCCTGTTAAAATGCACACTCGTATAGCCAAGAAATTTACTGTAATATACATACCGCCTTCTGATCAACAATATCTGAAACATTCATCTTTTCTGAAAGTTCAATATTTAAAATTGTGAATAACGCTTTTAATTGATAACAATGACTTGATCAAATCAGATAATAATTTCGAAATATGTTCATAAACTAAACCATTCGAAATTGCGATAATAGGGCATGTTTTAATTGTGGCGAGTATATAAATTCATTTCCTTGAGGGATAAAACAAATCGTTTTATAGGATTGTATTGTCAAGATTTGTTTATCCAATCCATCTTTTCACAATGAGCAAAATAAACTGCAATTTACGATCTTTAAGTAGACGACTTTTATTATACTACATATTATTTCTACTACTAATAATAATATCGCGTAGTATTATTAAAAAATCATGTTTTAAATCGAAACCATCCCATGGGTTTTCACTGTGTATTTGAACTGCATTTGTTGACTTAAATAATGATAATGAGATATATTTGCCTGATACTTCATATAGACGCAATAACGTCTGCTCATGGTTTTTTTCTTGATTCAAAAAGTTAATTTCCACCTATAATCAACCATTTTTGTTGAGTTTTTCTGATCGAAATAATACCCTTTTCTTTTACTAAACACTGTGGACATTAGTTTTCAATGACGTCACTACTTTCGTCATAACTTATTAAAGAAAACATCAGTGCTTTGACATTTTTGTATTCAATTAGATAAGTTTTCTTTTCATTGCTTGCATTTGAGAAACCCACCAGGAAGTGCGAGGTTAGAGCTCTGTAAAACCGGTTTAAGCACCCTAGTCGGCCCATATTTCCGACTGACCGTTCCAAGGCGGTAACTGTCGGGTTTGCTCTTTTAGAAACCTAAAAAAAATGTTCTTACTTTTCACTTGGCTTGCACGTGAAATACCTTTGTCCTGTGCCTTTTAAGAGTTTGATATATATTGCAATGCTCATAGGACTTTGTCAGATATTCTTATTGTATATTGTCAATGCATTTAAATGAACGCAGATTAGCATTTCACTCTGATATGTATTCATCAATAAATAAACATCATCGTCATTTAGTTGACGGACCACATGTGAATCGAACACTTAGGAATGTCTTTTGCTTTACGTTATCTAAAATTCAAATTTCAGGTGTGTTTTTTATTTATAATAAACATGTTATCTCAGGAAATTCCATTAACGATAAATATTTCATAAAGTACCAAAAGATCGAGTTTGATTTATGGCAAAAACTTACATAATACATACTTTGTTTCTTAGTAGGTTTGTGCTGCGAACATTCTATTAATCCTGTTAAACTGGCATATATAGCATTGAAGCCTACTATACGTATACATACATCTAAAATTAAAATTTCAGGTGTTTATATTTTTATTAACATTTTATCTAAGGAAACTCCATAACGATAAATATTTCAGAAAGAATTTTCTAGGCTTTTACGACCAAATGCTTAGACAAGGCAAAATGTTCTTTGCACATGTTGGTCCAGATAAATTACAACTGGTAGCGCGATCGGTAGAGCGTCGGCTCCTAGTACGGTAGGCCTCGGGTTCGATCCCATTCTGCGACATACCATAGTCGTTTAAACACGTTCAAGCAGATATAAGGGTAGTTCAACGACTGGTTGGTCTGGTGTCGGGATAATGTGACTGGGTGTGGTATCATGCCAGGTGTTCACGGCATGCTATACACAGTACTGGACACTGTCTTCAGATAACTAAAATACTGTTGGTGGGACGATAAAACCCAATAAACAAACGTACAACTTAATGAACCAGGACACCCCCTTTGTTTAGGCGTATCCTCACTGAGGTCTTATCGTTGCTTATTGGCGCCTAATAGAGGCATACTTAAATCTTATATTCACTTTATTTATCCATTATAACAGCAGGGGTAATCTTTTCTAGTTTCAAATATAAAATTGCTTTTTTGTGTCGTCTAAGTGTGTACTATTGTGACATAACAGCGGAATAGTCACATTTTTCATTCAGATACCATCCATTCCGATCGGTGTAATCTGGCGTGTATGAATTATATTTACATGTAACAGTATGACTAAACCAAGTAGGCAATGATGCTAAAGCGATGATAAATCCGATATATATTTGTAGCTTACTTTGTGCAAATAGCAAATCCAAATACGTTTACGACAAACTTTAAATGGTATACAATAAATCAACTTTAGTCGGTCCATTTTGCCAACTGACCGTTCTATGGCGGTAACATTTTGGGTTTGCTCTTTTTCTTAAATGACTTATCACAGATTTGTTCTTACTTTTACATTTGGCATGCACGTAAATACCTTTGTCCTGTTTTTTCTTTAATTTTGGTTTATGTTGAAATACTTATAGGACTTTGTCTCATATTCTTATTGTAATGAACGTTTGTCCATATTCTCTCTAGTTACGGACAAGTAAGATGAGCATGGCGTCATAGTCAAAGTTTACAATGTGTGTAGCAAAGCAAATACCATCAAAGGGACTGCGTGGGGTGGGGCGACCTTAATCTATTCATTTCATACGGCATATTTTCTGACATTAACGATGTGTTTGATAATATAGTTTGCTTTTGTTGCATGCTAATTATTTTTCTGCACATCCTTAGAAGCTTGCAATAAAATGTATTTAAAAAGGACTGAACTAAAGGTAACAATTAAAGGTTCTCCGTTATTTAAAACTTCATTATTAAAATACATATGGTTTGCTTAAAAATTAAACACACACACACACACACACACACACACACACACACACACACACACACACACACACACACACACACACACACACATACAAATTATGCCTATCACTGTTCAACGTAATTCATTAATACCGTTTTATGAATATCATAACCTTTAATAGGTAAAATATGCTTGGTGAGTAAAATAAACTCATTTAATTAACTATAACCAGAGCGATTGGCACATGATAAAAATGGTAGGCACAAAAATTACAAAAAACACCCAAACTTTATAAATATTGATGTTGTTTTATGTATCACTTGAAAATTAAGAAACATGTCTGATTTTTAGGCTAAGATCTAATATTGGATAACCTTCCAGATTGCTAATGAAATATCAGTAAAAGCAATTCCAAGCACCAAATTTATTATCTAATCACCTTCATAGAGTTGTTTTGTAAAGTCTTTCTAAATGTGTGAATTATTTTGAACATGTTTATATGGGACTCAACTGTTAGAATGGACCTTTAACGGTGAGCTTTCATCGAACATAGCCATTCTTCCATCGTAATTTACATTAGTATGCATCTGGTCTAATTGTCCAATACCGGGATACCTAGCTAGGTCTTGCCCATGCAGTACCTTACAATACTAGAACGACAGAACTCGGCCTCTCTCAAAGAGACTAAATCTATTTATCCATATAAATTGACCCCATCGGACGATTTTAAACAGTGTTTGTACGTTGGGTTAGTAGTACTGTTTAATAGTCAGTGTTCTACAGACGTTTCTACAGACTACATTTCAGTACCTCTGGATAGTTACAAGTGTTAATATTTAGCTATGATTTAGATGTAAATTGTAATATATCCAGATGCATTTATATTTGATAACTGGACTTATACTAGTGAGATTTCCAAGATACTCTTGTTCCATTTAATTATGCATTGTTCCTTAGGGAGTAGTTAATTCCATTGGACATAGGCCTAACAGTGATATCATTTAGTAAAACTATTTTTGTTAATAAGTAAGTGCTGTACATACTTTTATGTATCATCTGACGATGCCATAGCAGTTATTTAACACGCTTCAGTCTGTTTGTTGGACTGATTATGTAGTCAATAAATTGCGTTTTACGTCGAGAGCTGCTAGAAATTGTGTATGCCTTTTACCTACATCACAGATAAATCTAAGTTAGGGATACACGTAGAGGACTGTTTTGAGATATATCAGTGGTATTGTGTTTACCTTTGTTTACTTCCGTTGTTATTGTTCTTGGTTGGCCTTTATGAACATCGAAATTTACACTCGTTGGTCAATGTTAAAAACGTAATTCAAAAGTTGGGATTCTAAAAAGAGGCAATTTGGCCCCAGAAGCTGTGGTTCTACCTTC
Organism: Sinonovacula constricta; assembly: GCA_007844125.1. Taxonomy (NCBI): domain Eukaryota; kingdom Metazoa; phylum Mollusca; class Bivalvia; order Cardiida; family Solecurtidae; genus Sinonovacula; species Sinonovacula constricta. The sequence goes on along the minus strand of CM017569.1, from coordinate 32,256,825 downwards.
CAGTTAAAATGATGTGAAATGTTTTTCGAGTCACAAAGATCACAACACGATGTGACAACTTCGGCTGATCAAAGGTGAGCACTAATATTTTTATATTGTGTACTGATATCAATGTCTTCTTCATTAAAAAATTATAAATATTTCCATTATCGTCACAATTAATACCAAATGTCTTCACATCCAAAACAAACTATCATCATCGTTATCGTTATAAGCAAAACCGTCGACAACACGAATATAATTACACTCTTCATAAGACAACAAAATCTTCGGCTTATTCTTTTTCAGCCTTTTTCTGTCTTATTTTATATATTTTCTTTGTCATCAGTAGCAATACAATTAATTATGTATTTTTTTAAAAAAAAACCGTCGACAGCTTTTATCATTAATTTAATTCAACAAATATGTTAACAAAAGCGTTAAAATGATAAGGCGTGGAAAATATAAACTTACATGCTACATGTATAAACCATATCTAAATGTGAAAAATATTCCATTTTTGTGATCCAGGGATACGTGTTTACTACTGAATATGTTGTTACACATGTAAACAATTATTAGATTCTGTTTCCCCTCACCGCGTAAAATTGCGTAAGAACTCTTGCATGGGGATGTCTTAAAGCTGGTGGTTCTACCTAGACATTTGTCTGACCTAAAAATAAAAACTTATTATCTATACGAGAAATCCAATTTTTAAACTTTACTTGTATATGTAAATAATTACAAACAGGTTCTAAATATATCATGAAATAGCCTATCATCCGATAATCCTGCATAAATGAATGGTGTGTGGTGAAAATATTTTGAATGTACAAAAATGTTAGAATATATATAAACATATATCAGAACATATCTAAACAGGGTATAAACATTATTTATTAAAGGTATATCGTCGAATAGAAATAAAAATAAAACAATGTTAAAACTCCCTGAGTTAACATCGTTGTGCTCGCTAAGAAAGTACAAAGCATCTAAAACAATATGCACGTATAAATAGCACATTACGATAATGATATTTATTTTTAATCGTCTAAGTACTGCCAAACACGTCATAATAATAGCATATAATTGCAGTTATTTGATGTGATTAATCCATAATTAATTAATTAATTAATACACAAACCCGATGTTTATGCTGTTTATGTGCTATCAGAGGAGCTACTTGTTACAAGTCGTCTTACTTATGATATTTGAAGCTGTGTAACTTACATATGCAGATTTCCAACTGAACAATGTCAACAAATAAAAGACACAATCACACAAATAATTTTGAACTGCCTGATAAATATATAAAGTTGTTTTGCTACAACAAACTCAGTCGGTTTCCTAAACATATTAACTCTAATTAAAAAAAAAACACTACAACATAATTGAAACGCATGTCGTACTTTTATATTCATCATTGTCATGCCGAACAAATCGATTTTGGCTTAAAAGATCAATACCTTAAAGCTGATCATTTTTTAAATATTAAAAACCAAGAAAGAACGCTCAAAACATTATCAAAACCTTGTATTGGTTTATTTTCAGACATTTTGATTTAAGCTTAGTTATTTCCCCAATAAAAATGTTGGTACTGAACATAAGATAAACATACGATCAACAATCAAATTGCGTTAAATGATTGAGATTCAAGCGATAAAGCTATGTTACATCGTTCCTTACCATTAAGGAAAAAAAAAGAGCAAAAACAATAAATAAACAAAAAACGTTTAACAATTTACCTCTATAAAAAAAAAACATTGTGGTTTATCATACATTAATACTAATAGATACAAATGTGTGTTTTCTTATCTACACTTGAAGGTCATCTTCTTTATGTTATTAACCCTTATCATACTTCATTTGTTCATTACCAGTGACAACTTCTGCAGTATTTGCTAAACATCGCATTCACAGTTAACACTTCTATTGAGGAACGTCCGTGGCCGACCCGTCTGTATGTTTTCCTCTCACCACGTGGGTTCGAGTCCCGTCTGGGGCGAAGAACTTAATGTTGCAAGGTCTTCCAGCTGGCCTGCGCTGCGTCGTTGTTTCCGTCCAGACACATGTCTGGGAATCTTACTCCGCCAAACTAGGTAGACGTCGAAATAATGGCATTTATTGTGTCGCTGCGATGTATTTCTAAATACAAGACAAAACAAACAAAAATCAATTTATATGAAATAGAATCGATAATGTAGATCATGATTTTAACTGGCTGGTATGAATCTTTACAATTTGCCGGAGCCTAAAGAATCAGACATGAGTTAAGCTTTATTCAGATCGTTGACCCAGTAAGTCTCGAGTGATTTTAATATTTCTCGGCCCATTGGTCACATTTTTGCTACTCCTGTAAAATTAACACTACTGTCAGTTTCTCTTCTGGATAACGTACGAAACGGCCTTAGGAGTGAAGCCGTAACACACATTTGATACCATCTCTATTAGAATTATCACATGATTATTTAGCTTTCATCTATAATTACCGACAGTGCTTTCAATGGAACGGTGGTTATTTAATTGGAATTTGTGTCTTTATGGTAGTAGTCTTTAGCCTTTAGTCCACATTTACCAATCGTTATTATGTCCTAGTCAATACCATAACAAGACAAAGTTCTATGAGTATAGCAGCGTCTATGAAACTCAGTGAAATGCCCTAGATAAAGTAAACACATTTCAGCTAAATGTAAACGTTGCAATGTCACTTAGACGAGTCATTACATAAAAAGTTAACCCCATCAGCTGCCGCCTTGGAGCGGTCGTTCGGCACAAGAACCGACTGGGCTGCTTATACCGGTTTACAGCGGTTAAACCATGTTCAACAGCGGTTATACGTCCTGGTAAAAAGTCCTATAACTTACATTTTTACAAGAATCTGACAACGTCCTATGATAATTCAATCTTATATTACAGGTTTGAGTAAACAAGAATTAGGTAATGTATTCTATTGTTAATGTGATACAACTCTCACAGGAAAGACAAACTGGCCTTGTCCGGCACCTATGTGTAGCAATGTGAAATGAATGTTTAAAGATCGTATCCGGCAGTTTACCAATATCAAAGCTTAAGAAATAATCGTGAAGTAATCCGCTTTCAATCATCATTATTTCCAAATCTATAAACATTTGGGATTGTTGTTTAGCAAAATTTTTATCGTAAATCGTAAAATAAATGTAAAAAAAAGTAAATACATGTACGTCAAAAGGTAAATACATGTATATACCAATGACTGAGGCTTGCGGTCCATTTCACAGCATATCGAATGTTTTTGCGTGTCGAGTCTTAATCAGTTTATATTAGTTTAATGCAGTTTAATTTCAAGAATATCTAAATTACCGCCCACCCTCAGCCCCGCCCCATATCCCCCTTCGACAAATCCCTGTCCTGCATTTTGACTGAGGGCGAACAAAATCCCTTTCATTAGAGTTTACAGTACAGGCAAAATCAGTCCCCTTGTTTGGGGTGGAGGGTTTATTCAAAGCGGACAATATCCTTTCCTTTTAACTTGCAAAGGCGGACATATTCTTGCTCAAATCAACCCGTTGTTTGTAATGCCGTACTATTAAAAAACAGTATTTCATAAACTTGAATGGTTATCGTTATTTAACTTCTCTTGCCAGCACGTCCGTGATCTTTATTGCAACAGTAAATTGTTAACAATAATTACCCCAATAATTATCCATTATATACATTTATTTGATGGAAACAAGCGGCATGAAATTTGAATATCCGTTACCGAACCCCGTGATAACCGTTTCCGCTCCGGGTGAGATCCGCGGAATAGATGCCGAGGAAAATGACGCCACGAAAAAACGATTATTGATTCTGGTCTGACTCAAGGGATGTGACAAAAGTATGTATACAGTTGTACAGCAAGATCTGCACTCGATAACTCCGATCTCTCGCTATTGCCTACCTGTCATGTGAGTATACAAATCAACAAAAACTTGCTTAGTATAAATGGCATATTGATGCCAACTGTTGATCATAAACATAATTAAAATCGTATACAAATTAACTCGTATTGCTTTATTACTGTCTACTTATTCTAAATATTTCTAATTCGACTGACACTGAATCTGTACGTATTCTATATGTGTTAACAAAATAAGCTTTTTGCTAACAATTATACATGTACATGTACTGGGAACAATGTTTTTGCCAGTTGCAATAGTGCAGATTCTACTAATATATAATCTTTTTCATCACCATCATCATCATCATCACCATCATTATCATCGTCGTAGTCGTAGTCGTCATCATCATCATCATCATCATCATCATCATCATCATCATCATCATAACTATTATTTACTAAACTTGATCTTCCCGGTTTCCTTTGGTATGATAAATATATGTACGCATACTGTAAAGCGATGTTATTGCCGTACTTGATATCAGTACAGGACGAAAATATAATATCAATTCTAAAAGCGAATTAGACCGGCCGCAATAGCTCAGGGCTTGCGGATCGGGAGGTCGCGGGTTCAAACCCCGGCCGGGTCAAACCAAAGACTTTAAAGTTGGTAGTAATGGCTTTCCTCCTAACGCTCGGGGCAAAAGGGGCAGCATTACCGGCCGGGTTCAGTCTCTGGGCACCCCATAATTGCCTCTGTGCTATAATGATAGAGATTTCGCTGCACAGTATCGGCAAAAATGCCGGCTAATTCCATCCCAATCCCTAAAAGCAATTACTAAATTCTCAGGCATGTTCATTTATACCGGAATACATACAAAAGCAATAGGTTTTGGACTTAAACAAACCATACTCAAATAAAGGGTGGATTGTAGGACTATATCTCAATGTTTATGAATGTAATGAATGCGGGATTAAATATATATATATATATATATATATATATATATATAAGTGTGTGTGTGTTTGTGTTTGTGTGTGTGTGTGTCTGTCTGTCTGTCTGTCTGTCTGTCTGTCTGTGCGTGCGTGCGTGCGTGCATGTGTGTGTGTGTGTGTGTGTTCATGCAAGGTGGATTGTTTATTTATTTAGACAATCATATAGTTAGACATCATCATCGTCGTCATCATATTTTTCGTCATGAGAAGCAACAAAAAGTTCTCATAATCATTATCTTATCAACAGTGGCAGTAGATGCCATTGTTTTGGTGACATCTAGCCACGTGTATCGATTCCATTTAATTGCATGACTAAGCTAAGTTGACAATGCTTATAAAGTGCTAGTGTCGGATATGTATACATCAAATACTTCGTGCAAATAGCAAATTGTGTTGTTTAATCGGCTAACTATATATGGTCTTCGATTAATCGCACTTATATTGAGCGTTTGGCAAGAATACCTCTAATTCAGAGAGCGCATTATTTATTTTTTAATTATTTTTTTTCGTGTGTGATAAATTTAGTCTATGAAGTGGAAACCAATAGCCATTATAGGGCTGATAATGAATGATTTTCGATATATCAGTTAATTTTGTCTGAAAACGATGGAGAGGTTTAATTTATAATACACTTTACGTTAACACTTGGGGAGATTTGTCAAAGTGAGTAAATAATTAAATTAAAACACGAGATTTTGTGGATTTTCTCAATAAACTTAAGCAAAAGCAACAGAGATATCTACATAAAAGATATGGCGGCTATGACTGACAAATTAATCATAGTTCAGCATTTATAAAAGGAAAATGACATGTATAGGTTATTGACAGACAGACAGACACATAGATAAATTGAACATTTTTTTTACATGAAATAGTTCAACATCGATGAGTTTCCTTTTTAACAAAAGTTGAAACCCGCAAAATATCTAATCTTTTTTTTTTTGGTCCAATTTCAAAGATTTTACAACAAACAACGGAGAACCTGATCAAAGAGCCGCAGCAGGGACTTGGTTTATTAAGATGAATAATATCTGCCAGAGACTAGTGAAGTTCGCGCATGGCAGAATATGATTAATAAATCTTAATATGAAAAATTATGACATTATCAGTCTAAATTGGCACTAACAAGTCATGGCTCATTAGTCTAATACGTCATCACTTGGACGGTTTTGATTTACAATGAATAGTTTTCTTTTAACTGCTTGCATTTACTTATCAAGTGATTATTTTGCTATCATGTAAAATTAACACTCTACTGTCAGTTTCTCTTCTAGTTGACGTACCAAACGGCCGTAGGAGGGAAGCCATAACACACATTTGATACCATCTCTTTAAGAATTATCACAGGACAATTTTGCTTTCATCTTTAATTACAGGGTAATGTTTCCAAATGAACACTGGCTATTTAATTGGTAATATTGACTTAAGGATAGTAGTCTTTATCCTCTAGTTCGTATTTACCAATCATTATTGTGTCCATATCAAGATTTAAACGAAGTTTGGTAAATAAGCCACTCTTCCTGGATAAAAAATCCGTAACAATAGGTTACCAAAGTATTCGATTGTTGTTGCGTTGTTTGCATAATTATAATAACAGAATATGTTCGTCCGCTCGTCAATCATCACTGATTTTTGGATATGATAGTGCAAGATATTATTATTAATATAAATCCAATAGCCTTATGAGCCTTTAAAGAAGCTTTCGTAAATGAGCACAGAAGGGACATATATTATGATACTTCATGATACAATTTTAACACTACTTAGAAAAAGAAGCTTTTTTGCTGTTGAGCTGGTTGTATTGCCTTTTTTAACGTTTCTATTTCGAAAGGCTTGTCGTTTTTAGTCCCACACTTTCAAAATATTTGTATATAGTTCGTTGCACGTGTCAAATTCTAAATTGACAATTTTCATGTTTCCATTAAGCATTTATCTTTGATCCAGCACAAACTATAAATGAACATCGACAACTCTAAAACCAACCGTACCCTTTATTATTTTATAAGCGTTTCATAAACTACCACAGTGACTTTTATTCATTTTAATTTGCCTGCATGCCGAGGACCTTTTACAACGAAAGTGAATTGTTAACAATAATTATCCCATTAATTATACATAATGTAGTTGTATATTATGGAAAGTAGCCGAATGAAATTGTAAATCCGTTACAGAAACCTGTGATGACAGTTTCCGCTCCGGGTGAGTTCCGCAGAATGGGTCCCGGGGAAAAATGTCGCAACGATAAACGACTATTGATTCCCGCTATACTCTGGGGATGTAACAAAACTATACAGCAAGAATTTCACTCGCCTACTCCGATTACCCGCTATTGCTTTCTATAAGGTGGCCATACAAATCTACGTGATCCGTATAAAATTCATTATTGCCAACCATTGTTGAATATAAATGAATATAATGATCTAAATGAATTTAATATTATATTACAATGATTAACTCTTAGTTTTTGTTAACAGTAACACATACATATAACTGTTAACTAGATATTTCTCTGTTTATAAACTCAGGATACCGTTACCACACAATAATAAAGATAAAACAGTTCGTTGGTGTACTGCTTCTTTAAAACGAGCATTCGTCTAATCATACTGTGATTAAAACTATGGTTGTCTTTACGCTGGTTGTATATTTTAAATATTTTATACGTTTAAAGACAGCTAAGGCAATCTTTTTCTTTGTCGGAATACATATAGATAAAATTGTTGAGAGTTAAGCTAATTATAAAAAGAATGGGTAAGAAACGGAGAATGTGGAATGGTAATAATGCAAGTACTTTGCATATGCTTGTTCGTGATTGTCATTAATATAACATCCAAAATATATTAAATACTATATAATAATATATTTAGTCCTACGAAAGAATCTTATAAAGTTGATATTACGAATAAACTCGATTTTGGGGTGATCCACGCCTTGTATTTCTTTACCCATACCGCGCCCGGCGTCTTGGCAGCAGCTCGTAGGACTTTATCATATATTCTTATTAAGCTTATCCTTGAAAACAGAAATGGTATCCCTCAATCTATAAATGTACAATGAAAGTTAGTGAGTAAGACAAAACACACAATATTATGGAAGGGGATATCCGCCAATATTCAATTTCTAATTTGCAAATTGCAACACTGCATATGCTTAAATTTGTTATGTGTTTGCACAAACACGTTCGTTTTACATGTATCTAATTCACATTTCTCGTATACAATTTAGTAAATTAAAAATCCCAAGTCACAATTATCAAGTCACAAATGTTATGTCCGCTTACAATTTACAAGTTACAAATCTCAGTCACAATTCTCAAGTTCACAAATCACTAATGTACAAGTTAAGAATGGGCATCATTCAGACGCTAGGTGGCGGTACCACAAAAAAATAGACGTCACTAAGCTAAAAATAGAACGGAATATCATAAGTTAAAAATAGAATGAAATCATAAATGTATCTTCAAGGGAGATACAATAGAAAACAGCCAACGTTATTTGGCGTCAAATTGAACGCGTTATCTTTTGCAAAAAGAAGTTATTAATGTATATATTAAAATTCTGCAAGTAATTATAAGTCTTTGTTTTCTTAAAACTGCATTCAATTCAATTTAATATACATATCGGACATTTCCAGAAGAACATACTCTCTCATTCACATTCATATTTGTTTACAATGCATAGGAATTGAATTGAACTACATCAACAGGAGTACTTGATGTTGTGAAAATGTTTTTCCCAGAGGCAGGTGCCCATGTAGCTCAGTTGTTAGAGCACCTACCTCAAGAGCAGGAGGTCCTGGATTCGACCCTCGGTACTGGGATTTTTACAGCCTCTTTTAGTGGCGTCAGAATAAATTCATTAGAACACCTTGTGGAGCAGGAACGTGCTAGGTACTGGTGATTCTGTCCAGTTGATACCTGGCTAAAATAAGGAAGGTTAAAAGCTCTCTGCCCAGGTAGGCCAGGTGGTAGAGTACCTGATTACGGAGGAGGTCTTGGGTTCGAACTCATTACTGTGTACCGTTAAAGGAATTTTGTCAGCTCGGTTTACTTCGGTTAAATCAGGATATATGCAGTTAATTGAAAGAGATTGACCCATAGAGGTTGAAAGGCGTGGGGCGGGGGTGTATTGGCTGTAAATATGGACCAACTTTTATTGGCGCATGTCTACAGTACATGTCACAAATGATTATAAATGCATGTATCACGCATTTTTCTTAATGTGCCACTAACACTGAATTATCACTTGATCTTCTATAATCACAAATATAGGCCTATATATACGTAGTCATATCATGGTCAGCGGAATAATATCCCTAAAATTGTATAGCACAAATAAATAATACATGTGTAGGATTCTGTCGGTAAGAAACTCACAACTTGAAAGTACACTCGAACGCGGACAAGTTCAAGCGATACATTCTATTTATAGATGGACATTCCCGTGTTAGAAGCGCCCCCTTGCGTCCTAATTATGAACTGGTGTTATGCGGAGTACATTTTAGATTAGAGATTTGCGCCTCTAGATTAGTAACTTGTAAATTAGATTCTAGAAATGTAAAATTTAATCGTGATTTTCGCCTCAGCGATTTGTAACTTGTAAATTGTATATGCGGGAAATGTGAAATTGTTCAAATGTTATGAAGAATTGTGAACATTTTCATGTGATATATAAAATAATAAGATAGCGGTATTTAGCATGCGCTGTGTTGCAATTTACAAAGTGACATTTGAAGTGACAAATACGAGTATTGAAAGTTAGAAATAGTAATTAGAATATTGGCGGGTATTCCCTTCCATACAATATCATAATTTTCATGTCTGTTTATATATATATATATATATATATATATATATATATATATATATATATATATATATATATATATATATATATATATATATATATATGCCCCAGTTTTTGACAATCGTGATTGAAAAAGCGAAATACTATGCAAAATAAAAAGTTAATTTCAGTTAGTGAGGATCTTCTTAAAATGATTTGTATTCGGCGTATGTAACCACGGGATTCTTTTAACCCTAATATTATACATTAAGTATTTGTTAAGGTAATAGCACGTGTGTTTATGCCTCATAAAATATCTGGCTAATCAGACTTGTTAATATAAGCATTTACATAATCGTTGAAGTTTATCAAAATCATCAAACATGAAGCATGAAGATTTATAGATTTGGTAACATGTTTTCTATACTCATCATTCTTATGTTAATATCAATCGTGTGATTATGATCATGGTCATTTTTCCGCCGTGTGAATATCCATAAACTTATATTGATACCATAAACATTTGCTAGTAATTATGTTGATACCATAAACATTTGCTAGTAATTATGTTGATACCATAAACAATTGATAGTAATTATGTTGATACCATAAACATTTGCTAGTAATTATGTTGATACAATAAACATTTGCTAGTAATTATGTTGATACCATAAACATTTGATAGTAATTATGTTGATACCATAAACATCTGATTGTAATTATGTTGATACCATAAACATTTGATAGTGATTATGTTAATACCATAAACAATTGATAGTGATTATGTTGATACCATAAACATTTTATAGTGATTATGTTGATACCATAAACATTTGATTGTAATTATGTTGATACCATAAACATTTGATAGTAATTATGTCGATACCATAAACATTTGATAATAAGTATGTTGATACAATAAACATTTGATAGTTAGAATCTTAATACCATAAACATTTGATAGTTGGTATGTTGATACCATAAACATTTCATAGTTAGTATGTTGATGCCATAAATATTTCATAATAAGTATGTTGATACTGTAAACATTTGATAGTAATTATGTTGATACCATAAACATTTGATAGTAATTATGTTGATACCATAAACATTTGACGTAATTATGTTGATACCATAAAGATTTGGCAGTAATTATGCTGATACCATAAACATTTCATAGTTATTATGTTGATACAATACACTTTTATAGTTAGTATGTTGATACCGTAAACATTTGATAGTAATTATGTCGATACCATAAACATTTGATAGTAATTATGTTGATACCATAAACATTTGACGTAATTATGTTGATACCATAAAGATTTGGCAGTAATTATGCTGATACCATAAACATTTCATAGTTATTATGTTGATACAATACACTTTTATAGTTAGTATGTTGATACCGTAAACATTTGATAGTAATTATGTTGATACCGTAAACATTTGATAGTAATTATGTTGATACCATAAACATTTGACGTAATTATGTTGATACCATAAACATTTGGCAGTAATTATGTTGATACCATACACTTTTGATAGTTATTATGTTGATACAATACACTTTTATAGTTTGTATGTTGATACCGTAAACATTTGATAGTAATTATGTTGATACCATACACTTTTGATAGTAATTATGTTGATACAATAAACATTTGATAGTAATTATGTTGATACCATAAACATTTGATAGTAATTATGTTGATACCATAAACATTTAATAGTAATTATGTTGATACCATAAACATTTGATAGTAATTATGTTGATACCATAAACATTTGATAGTAATTAGGTCTATAATTATGTGTAATTCTCCTCATCAACATGTAGTTAAATTGAATAAAAAATAAAATATTATTTTTATTTTTGTGGTAAAAAGTACTCGTAATATGGTAATCATTGAACTATAACCATAATGGCAATCATTCAATTATACGAATATTTTGTAAACATTATCATATGACAATAGGTGTTGCGTTTTTTAATCAATATTACAATCATTATTTTCTTAAATTAATGAAATCAATTTCGTTTTATAATTCACGTTTAAGTAAAATGTCTTAAATAGTTAAAATGTTTAGTTTATTGACCAATTAAAATATAACAAAATGCTTACATGTTCAGAACGTGGCTTATTATTATATGTATGACATTTCCGATGGAAAAGTTAATATAAGGATAATTTAGTATGGTAAATTGTTTAAGTGCAAAATAAAAGTTTAGTTTTTTATATAGCCAATGACGATTATATAAATATAGAATCTGACATAAGCAATCAATTAATTATGAAATATTAAACGAATTATATATGAAACGAGACTGTGTAAAAATATTGTTTAAAGATCCTCAACAGAAGAAAACAAAGTGCATTTTATGTGGGACATTGTTGTTGAGTGTGTTTTTTTTTATCAGTTAGATGTTTTTTTGTAATTTTATCGCATTTTATATTTTTTTACTTCAGAAGAAAATGTCATATAGAGTAAGAGAGTTAAACGTTTGGATTCAGATGGTATAGCCTACCATAATTGATGTCATGTGTGTATTGGTTGCATGAAATTCTATGACAAAGAAAAGTTGATTTTTCTGCTAAGGTGCAAGTGTCGAATATTTATTTGTCGCATACTTTGTTCAAATAATGAATTATTTTGTTTATTGACTGAACTATATATGGTATACGATTAATCGCACCAGTATTGAACGATTAACAAAAAACGTCTCTCCATGTGCGTACAAATAAGATGGACAATGCATATTCTATTTTTGTCAAAGCTTTAGCATATAATGTGGGAAGGAACCTAATTGATATTACGGGACGGAATAAATGAATGTTGTAAATCGAATGAATGAGATAAAAAAGTTATCTAGTAATTATAGTATAGTTCGCTTATCCACAGGAAAAACATGTTAATGGAAGTGGGTCTAAAAGGTCCAAGTTATAGAATAGGATTGTTTGTTTATTTGTTTTGTTAAATCGCACCGACACAATTATGGTCATTATAACGACGTCCAGATATTTTTTTGTGGAAGAAGACCCCAGATTTCTGCTTGGATAGAATTCCGGCGCAACGCAGGTTGACTGGAACACCTCCCCACACAAAAGTTCTCGTCCCGACGGCGACTTGAACCCTTACGGTGAGGGCCTGAGGCGTTAGAAGTCAGCGACTGGAACCACTTGGCCAAGGGCGCCCTTAATGAAAAGGTAGAATTTGTGTAAATATTGTCGGTGGCGCATTTCTTTTCTTTTTCCTTTTATGTATCGTTTTCTTCTCCTTTCGGTTCCTTTCACTGTAGTTGTTAATTGTCATCCTTGTCAAAATGGGATGAAATAAGAGTTTGATTTCGTTGAAAGTATAATATAATAATATATACTTTCGACGAAACCTTTCATATCCTTCTATTTCTACTAAAATTACTGAGTCATTTTTAGCTTTGTAAGACATGGTTTTAGTGAAAATAATTTCCTTTGATTCTTAAATCAAGATGTCATTTATATATACGTGGACAGTTAAGTATGCATGTATTATGTAAGTACAAAAGCAGAGAATTGTTTACAAACAATTAAAACGAGATCCGGCATTAGTTTAATAATAATAATAATAATATTAATATATTTTAATTTTTAATGTCATGTTTTGTTTTGTTTTATATTAATGACAAAGGACACTGAATATGCAAGTCTTGATTAATTCTATTTTTGTCTTTTTTCCTATCTTTATAATAAAAGATATTTAATTATTTATTGAATAGGTCTTATCCCATGTTAGAGTCACCAAGCGCAACATGTTTTGACGTGTAATTTGTCGTAATGATTGTTTTATCAACAATTTACGTTGATACAAAAATAAGTTGTTTTTTTTTCGTTTTTAACTGTTTATAACAGAACGCTATTGCCTCTCACAGCGTAGAATTAGTTCATGGCAAATGCTACAACCTTCGTTAACACGTTTTTGTTGTTGTTGCTGCTGCTTTTCGCTATAGCCTGGCTAAAAAATAAAATATCGATAAAACGGTGATCTTTTCGGTCTGAATTGATGCTATTAATTTCACGGCCCAATAGTCAAATGTTTGCTATTCCAGAACAGTGTACCATCTTCTAGATAGTGTACAAAGCGAATCATATTTCAATAAAGCCCCAACAACGTTTGATACAATCTCTTTTAAGGCTTATCACACGCCTGTTTTGCTTTCATCTTTAATTACCGGCAGTGCTTTCATCTGGGAGATAACCTTTTTGTCTGTGTTTGCGTTCGTATAATTATGTCTTCCTTGTCAACATTAACACATCATTCTTGTGTCCAAGTCAAGGCGTCAACGAACATTACTTGTTCAATTTACTGATTGTAACTAGCGCATATACAAAATGATTTGCACGTGCAAAAAAATACAGCGAATGTGAATACATTCTGAAAGAAGAAATTATGACGAGGCCCTTGAGCATTGCAACTTACATTATAGTAAAATCTTAAAATTTGAAAAGACCAAGACAAAGATATTCACATTTAAATAAAAAATGAAAGTTACAAGGAATTACAACGAGACGTAATATAAAATAAGAGAATTTCATCAGTAACGAAATTGAAATGGTCAGTCAGCAAAAAAGACGACTGGGGTACTTCAATAAGGTTTACATAGCTATAACTTGGTACTTTCTGAGGGGTTTTAGAAAAATACAAGCAGTAAAAATAAAGCAAAGGTATTTTAAACAAAACAGCCAAAATGATGAGTATAGTTCGATTTATGTAATAATAATAATAATAATAATAATAATAATAATAATAATAATAATAATAATAATAATAATATCCACATTGCATAAGGGTAAGAGGAGAAGTAATTGATTTACTCAGACAGCTACATAAAATTCAAGATTGTTAAAGAAATGAACTATTTCAATCAAAAACAAAATCACATGAGGAGAGCTGTAAATTAGGGTAGCATCTTATTTAGAGGTTTAAAAGTCTGACTCAAGTGATCCTGACAAACTGACAAATCGATGAATAAGTTACGCGAACAAGTCACTATCGCAAACACACTCCGTAATCATCGCTTAATGTTGAGGTAGTTTATCAAACACAAACTCTTTAAACATTCTTCTAAACTTATTTAGACACAAAAAGGTGTTTAGTTAAATTCGAAAACATTAAATATACCAAACATGATGTAGGTTTTGAAAAATAAAAAAAAATAAAAATGATATTTTGTCCTCGTGAGACTGTCAAAAATATTAATCGTTAGGCATGTTATCATATGTTTCTCCTAATTGCTATCAAGTTCATTATTTTCTCCTGATTGCTATCAAGTTCATTATTTTCTTCTGATTGCTATCAAGTTCATTATTTTTTCCTGATTGCTATCAAGTTGATTATTTTCTCCTGATTGCTATCAAGTTCATTATTTTCTCCTGATTGCTATCAAGTTCATTATTTTCTCCTGATTGCTATCAAGTTCATTATTTTCTTCTGATTGCTATCAAGTTCATTATTTTCTCCTGATTGCTATCAAGTTCATTATTTTCTCCTGATTGCTAACAAGTTCATTATTTTCTTCTGATGCTATTTCTCTTACTAGTGTACTTGTTTTGTTAATGTATACTGTAAAAATCGGCATGCACATGTCACTACATTCGCTTATTACTTGATTTATTTCTCTGCCATGTTTTGTTTAATTGTATTAACTATGAAGTTGGAAATAAATTGTTTGAACAAAAACTTAAACCGACTGGGTTCGAGTCTTCGACATGTCACACTTTTGCAAATAAATATAACCTAATGATAACTCGTTCTGTAGTTTTATAATGGTTGTTTTCGCATTTTCACCTTCATCATATATGCCCTTTGATCCAGCACAATAAAAGTATATAGAAAAATCGACAAATCTGCAAAACAATAGAACATTCAATGAAACATGACACCACGATAAACGACTATTGATTCTCGATAGACTCAAGGGGTGTGATTAAATATACAGCAATATCCGCACGTGATTACTCCGATAACCTGCTATTGCGTAACGTCGTGTGAGAATAAAAATCAACAAAACGTTCCGAGTATAGAGGTAATATTGATGCCAACCATTGTTAAATGTGGTTATAAATATTCCTTACTCTTAACGCATTATTAATTGCTTTTTATATCTAAATGCACCATTAACTCTACATTGCAAATAGGTGGACTTTAATTGTTTTAATTGGTCACAATGATAAAGGTTTAGTTGTTGTTTTCTTTGCTAACATGTGCATGTAATGTTAACAAGATATTTCGCCTATTCATCTCGTATAATTGAAATATTACAAGATATATTTAATACATATAATTACTCGTTTCAAAAACGTTAAATCTAACAATGACAATGGATTATGTTATCAAGGGTCATAATATAATAATTCTCCTGTTTTCACCTCCATATCAATTATTTCATGAAAACACGTTCGTGGCTTTTCATCGAAATGACATTATGATAATCATATAAATTTAATTATTGTCGTGGTATTATTATTATACTTAAATACGCTACCTACGTATAGTGAATAGGGAAAAAACTAAGTGTTTGGTATTTTTTAATTCATTGATATTGGTGCATAATCACGTTATTATTCATAACCTAAGCACAACGAATTGAATTAAGCTTATGAAATTAAAGAATAATATTTATAATATTGAACAAATAATTATCGATAAAAGATTAAGAAAAAATACTTGCCAAAAAGGCCTTTAAATTTGTTTTATAAAGTAAAACTTACTGTTTACTGTTTACGTCGGACATAATCACATAACTTCTTTTAAAGGTAGTATTTGAAGTGTGTATATACCAAATACACGTAACAGTCTTCAACACTGGTTTCGGGGATCGGGGGGGGGGGGGGCGCATAATTTCTGCAGAAACGTGCACTTTAAGTCTGAATAAAACAATTTGGAACACTGCCTGTATTGTTAAATGGGACAAGTGATGCAAAAATCTCTCTAAATGTTCATTCTTTCCACATCTTTAAATCATAGCGATATTGATAACTCTAAATATAGATATCGACGTCAGAGCAAATTACCTGAATGGTAACATGACGTTGCTAAGATAGGAATAGCCTGTTTGCAGTGATGATTGGAATTTATGCTTCATTGTTAAGATAGATATAGCGCATCAATGAAAGTCATTTGAGGGACCTTTTCAGGTAATTTTGACTAAATCGGTTACTTGAGGCAATAAAAATGGCCCAAACTGTCGGATATCATATTTAATGTGCATTTTATATAATACTCGTATTATATATTAGTTGTCAGAACAGTGCTGACAATTTGTGCTTCAAAATAAGTATTTAATAGAAATATGTTTCTATATTAATAACATTTATCCGATTTTAGTAATAACCGGGATCGTCACTAAGAGAATGCTTTGACCATGTGATATAAAAAAAATTCGTCTTACTTGCAAAAAAGTTCTTTCTAAATTATAAAAGTTGACATTTTTCAACCACTTCTGATTGGTGCAGTCAGACAATCAATTCAGCTTCTTATTAGCAACATTCGATTGATTTATCACAAACACGAATTTTAAGCATTCCTAACATATATGCGTTATGTTTTTTTATAATTATTTAATTATATTTTATGTAATTTTACATTTATCTCTTCGGATGCAATATCAATCAAAATTGTTTTTTGCACATGCTTTTGTATGTATCAGAATTATCATGGCCATAAAACAACCCAAGTATAATTATACACATTTATAAGAGTGTTCCGTGTTTTCATTATTATAACATGAAACATTACCGAGGAAAATGGCCGTATTATCATAATTAAGTTCTTATCGCGTTTTGTCAATTGTATGGTTATAGTATTTTGACGAGTTAGTATTTCAAAACAATAACGCATTCTTTCTTATAATGTCGTATTAAACATTGTATCAAGTAAAAGTCTGGAAATTATGTTCATTTAAGCACAATCACTGTTTTTATAATTACAAATTTGTTATGATTGCATAATCATTGCAATAGATAATAAATTATGATAGTTATATAATCGTGTACCCGTCAAAACACCTTGGTAGTTATGGATTGAGTATGGATTGAAAAGAATCATAGATGAAGTGTTTACCGTAGTTGCAGACTATTATCATAATAATGATGTATTTATTCACAATTTATTCACAAACTGACAATTCTTTATTAATAATTAAAACTCGCGTTTCGCAGACCAATTTAAAACAATTGTCTTTTGATCTGATTCATGAATGCATCTTCAATGAACTTTGATGTTGTTCTGATATTTGAAAGGATCCACACACACACACACACATACACACACACACACACACACACACACACACACACACACACACACACACACACACACACACACACACACACACACATACAAAAACACACACACACAGTATGCATAAGAATATATATTGAATATTTTTATCATAATACAGACATCGACGACGTATAAATATGACTTGTTGGAAGTACCCGGTATACAGACTGTGCCGCCTGCAATGACTTCAAATCTACATCTTCGGTTTGCACGGATTATGCTCATAATGTTCGTAGCAGGTAAATATCTAACGCAGACATTACACCGTACTTATCTTTTAAAGTGGTGTTGTTTTGTATATATATATTTCTAATTGTATACAGTGCAGAAATGGGAGATTTACATATAAAGCAAAACAATTGAGAGAAAATTTACAGTTTTGCTTATCGGTTATACATTCCTGCGCATGTTTTTGTTGTTATTGTTTTTGTTGTTTGTTGTTGCTGCTGTTGTTGTTATTTTGGGCCGCATAAATACACAATCACTGGCAGAAATACTCGTTCATACATGTACATACGGTCTGTGTCATTGGGTCTATTTTGTAAGTAAAAAAACACAAACAAAACATACAAAACAAAAAAGTGCATTATGTATACATATTCATTTCAATTTATCTTGATGGCGAGAAAAACATGTTTTATACTATTTTGAATACAAATGGAATTAGCAGTTTCATTTTCTAGTAATCAAGTAAAAGCTTTTGACTTATGTTATCAAAAAACACATGCTAAATATATCAGCAATAATATTCAATACACAAGTGGCTTTCATATACAGCTATACAGCTATTCACATACATCGCAATTAGAATTCTATTTTTGAACCAAAGAGTGTGCCTTTAATTGCTTATTCAATTTAAAATGGAAGTTTGATTAGTTTAAAACTCTGATAATAAGTAATATAATAAGTCAGGTCGTTTAAAATAAGTTTAACAAAACTGACATTCAGATCGCAGAATCTGATTGCTGGACGTCGGGTAAAGTTTTTTAGTTTTCTTTTGTTTTTCGTATTATTCATGTGTTCATTATTGTTATACTATTGTTATATAGAAGTCGGACAGTAGTTTTTGTCGGTCGATACACTTTTTGAAGTTATTTTAGACTGTAAAGCAGTTGAACATATGATTACAAAGCAGCCGCTTATTACATTGTGACCAGACCATTTAGAGACAAAAGGTTAAATATCATTTGTTTGCTTTCTGTCAATTTTTAAAATGACAAACTTTTTATATAAAAAAAAACACCGCCTTGTCGTATACAAATATTGCTGAAATCCAATTTTGCGACATCATCCTGTTATACACAATAATCACAATGAAAGCGGAGTGAAGCTAAACTCTGCCGTCAACAGATACGATATAAATAATTATATAAAGAATTGTACTCCCATCGTAATTGTTTTTCATTGGATACGCTGAATGAAAAGCCATACTATACGGCTTTTGTTCTGTAGATTAACCGATGTGAATATTCGATAGTCGCACATCACAGGTCAAAGTGTCCTGGGATTGATTTCTAATTTCAAGCAACCCATTAAAGGTGGCCATATTTCTAATAACAAACGATTAGATGCTCTCTGACGTAGTTTAATGTCAAAGCCTACAATGAACGATTATTTATTCATAAAACTTAGTTTATTTGAGTACGTTTAAGTAAATTTCTATTCATAATATTCTTAATGGACGAGCAATTAGAAGCGGCATAAAGTCAAACGTAAAACGCTTTCAAAACAATTTTGAAAGAGTCCCCAATGAGACCAAGGGCTACAAGAATACCGTTTAAATGCTTTGACGATTGAAATAAACATATATTGGTCTAATGGGATATTTTGTATCTTTGTGAGGTTACTATAGCAAACATTTCATTTCCAATTACGATTTTAACGTATATTTCGTTGGTATAAACATATCTTATTGCCTTATAAAAATAAAATATCAAAGTAATTGACACTACAATTAATCTTTCCTTATATTAAATGATATAAAACGTTTGCTGTTGGTTTGTCTATGTTTAATCTTCTATACTGTTGTCAAAGAATATAAAAGAAAATGATCGATCCATATAGAGTTTGTCTACGTGACCAAGAGACAATCATGAACTTAATGATCAAATGACAGTAGAATTTTACCACGCATGTTCATTAAAAGCAAATGATTGTTAAAATCAAATCAAATGCAAATCGTAACGATTAAGTGTTAGCAAAAGTTAGTTGGCCATTACGGAATATTGACTACTCGATAATTGTGTATATAGGGTCAGAGATCACAGAACACTGAGATTAAGTCTGAAACCTTAAGCCAGTTTAATTAAAATATACTTATTATCATTTAAAGTCTGAGCCAAATGGGTCTCCGAGAATGGTTTCGACCTTGAAGGCACAAAATAGTATTTCCTGATAACCTTGAAGTCGTTTTGTGTTAATGATTTCAAGCGGATTGCCATAATCTGTCACATTATTAAATACGGATTGTTGCAGACTTCGTGGAGCCGTTCACAATCAGTGACCGGCGGATGGTGATCTCAATGCACACGTACGGCAAGTCGTGGAACGAAGCTGAGGCCATATGTGCTGCCTCAAATGGCAGCCTGTTTACAACAGATTCAGAAGAGAGACAGAAGGTTCTCATGAAGTTCTTCGACGAAAACACGTTACCGAATACGTAATTATAATGAACTGATAATTATTATGATATGACGAGAGAGAGAGAGAGACAGACAGAGAGAGACAGAGAGAGACACAGAGAGAGAGAGACAGACAGACAGACAGAGAGAGAGAGAGAGAGAGAGAGAGAAAGAGAGAGAGAGGGAGATGTCAGAGTCTCGGAATTTTTTATTGTCTATAAATCATTGATTTAATATCTTAGTAAATGGGAACTGTTGTTTTGATACCGTGAGATAGTTGTACCTAAATGAAGGTTTGATGTCTTTTAACATATACGTTGTACCAATTCTTATGTCAAGTAGGGCCACTGTGATAGACCTATCGATAGAGCAAGTTTAACCACGCCCCTAACAGGTGGGGATGAGCTCGTGAAAAACAATTGACTGTCAAATATATGCAGTTTTATCGATGATCCAGTGACCTGTTAACGTATAAAGCAATATAATGTCGAAATAGTGTATGCTTAGGTATCACGAAACCAACTCAGAAATCTTTGTTTTGGTAACTTGATATCCTCGTCATTGAACCATTGTGTTCATCCATACAAAACCATAATTCGGCATCTACAATGTGATCGCGTGCCAAGTCGCGCTTTCTGATTGGACGGACCCTTAGGAATTATTATCGGTAAATGACTGTGCAGGTTTTTTATCACTGTAAAAAAACCCACCTGAACACCGGCAAGTCTTCTATAGCGCAAATATGGCCAGCTAAAGTGATTATCTGAACGATCATTCTGGAACGTAATATTTCATATTTTAACTAGTTCAGGAGCTTTGCATACTTTATTTTGCCACACTAGCACCTTACTTTTTCTCCATTGTATTGCAGCAAGGACCATTTCTGGATCGGGCTTCATTCTCCATCAAGTCTACCAGTAGGCACATACGGCTGGGCCAGTTGTCTGATTATTGACATGACCCAATACTCCGGATGGGCATCTACCTCCGAGCCGGCCAGCCCCGACACTAACAAGTGTGCCTTCGCTGACAAGAATGATCAGACATGGAAAACGGATCTGTGTGATGCGCAGAAGTCCTTTATGTGTCTGAACGTTTTAACAGGCACGTAATTATATTAACTATTCTCATTGTTATCATCCGGAATACTGTTGTTGTTGTTGTTGTTGTTGTTGTTGTTGTTGTTAATATACTTCAAAATTTGTTTATTGACTGTGGGAGAGATGCGTTAACCTTTCCGTAAAGTGATATGTGAATTATCTACATTTTCCAATATTCAGATCAAAACCACAGTCTAAGGCTTAGTTATATGGTCAGTATAAATTCGTACAATTAATTAAAAAACATTAATTAATTGCATGACTATCTAACATTGAATATGTTTATTCAATGTCAATAAATTTCTTTCGATAATTCATTAAAGGTGGTACATATACGGACAGTTTGGGTCGCATTTTCTCTTCATTATTACGATATTATAACCTGAACAGGTACCGCAAAATGTTGTCTATATATGTCCTACATACACCCCAATCTTCATTACAAACATTTATTTCCTACTTGAGCCACGATGCACAATTTTAGATCACGTTATATCATCCATTCTTACAGACAGAAAAGTGAATTGTCTGTTGCCATAAAGTCTGTCACGGAAGTGTACAAGTTCACCACGTCTCGAAAGGTGGTGATGCTCCGGGACAGTCAAGCTGAAAAAGTCCGTCAAGCAGGACTGCACGTAAGCAGTGGCAGGAAATGGAATGGCGAATGGAGGCAGAGTCTAATTAGGACACAATAAAGTACATGTAAATGTAGTTGTTACTGTATGTTCGGGACGTGACGTGTGACGAGAAGAAAGTGAAAGATAGATTCGGCCAAACATCGTGGAGGACTTGAGCCAGAAGTGGTAAGAGGTGGTCGTGCAGAATAATAAGAAAGCCGACAGAAAGAGTCATTGCACAAAGCAAATACTCTATATTGATGGAATGAAATCCAACAATATAGACAAGTTAGACAGACATCGGGACAATGGGCACAGATAAGCTTCCAGTTAAAATCTGTGTACGATACACTTTTATCGCAAACATGTTCTGCACATTTGGGGGCTTGGTACGAGATACATCAGGCAATTTGTGTGAAAAAACTGCCAAACTAGAGCAAGAGCTAGTGTAATGCTCAACATCCCTTACAATTTGAAGGTACCGCCGGCGCCAATGGCAAAATCCACTCATAGACTGCCTCAGTATTGGACAGGTCCAGGAGAGAAAAAGAACAAAAAGAAAGGCGAGGAAAGGATCTGAGTTCATCGGCTTTACCATGGGTAGGTAAAAGTGCAGCTGTGGAAACAACTCAGAACTGTCTAAACATCAGCTGTTGATGGACGAGCGCAACGCGAATAAATTGAAAACATAGTGCTTCCCAGATGAGGCTTCCCTGTATAGTCTCTGTGGCAAGCATTCTGGTAAACTGGCCTCAGGGCCAGAAGCTGAAGAACATGAGACCGCCTCAAAATGGATGTGGATAAAAAGAATAAAGCAGTGGTAGAAGAACAATTAAACCACTTTTCTCCTCGGCACTGTCTGCTAGCAGCGACAAATGATGTAGCTGTTCCAGCTGATAACTTATCACCTCAGTCGGCACACCTCTGAAGAACGTTGTGGGTAGCGCCAAAACGTCCAGTGAAAAGCTCTACATTGTTCAACCATCTGATGATAGAACAAGCTATAGAGCTTTTCTGTATTATTCTGTATTATTGACCTCATCCGAGTAGTTGTTTTCTTTCTTTTTTCAGAAATCCTAATCGTGATTATTTATAGATTTGAACAGATGAGCCTTTAAAGTTTTTTTCACGAGTTATTATACAAATGAGGTAGTGTTCAAACTGTTTTTATGAAACCTGAGTATGAGTTTCTACAGAAATACGCCCAAACAGTTGTCAGATATTTTACATGTGTTTGATATGGAGAATTTGTTGGGTACTAGCTTTTAAATAACTGCGGAAAATGAAGTCCACGTTGTCATTGTCATAGTGTTGTGTCAGCCAGTTAACTCGCTTATTTTTTCAGTATCTTTCCTTTCATGTCGTTTTGACCCTATTCGTATTGATTGCATCAACCATTCCAAGTACTTTATTTCCTTGCTGGCCCTATCTTTTAGCATTGGCCCCAATATTCCCGAGCCTTATTTTCACTGAATGGATGTCTTTTGGTACAAATGGAGAAGAAAACCATTTAATTTAACAACATAGCATTAACATGATAAGAAATCTGTAACTAAAGATACAACTTACTTATTTAAAAGTGGTACCCGACGATTTCCCCAGATTAAATACACGATGTTTATGTAACGATAGCATAACATTGTCTTCCGATATTTGGGAATAATAATTGACCACAGGTATGGCCTGGCTTTTTACTTAATCTCAGATTAAATGGTAAGTTTGTGTTGGTCATGAAATATTCAGCTGGCTTTTTCATGATTTTCTAATCTTTTTTAAAACGCAATTGCGAATTTCGGAAGATATAGTCTTAACAACGACCTAATTTTGGAACCGTTTAAGTATTGTTTGTCAATATCAACAAATTCTACAAAAAGAAAAAGAAGAATAGCATCATAACTTTGAATTGCGTTTGTGACCAAGCGGTTCTTAACACCTGGAAAGGCTTAGAGGATATATCTAAATTAGCTAACAATTCTGCATGTGCATTTTTGCTACTTTTCAATACCCACACACATCTGTAAAATCAATATGCAGCTTTTACTTTTAGCAATACCTTTTAAGTTAAGCATAAGTTGTTTGCATGCCACGCTATGCGATGTTATTTTTAGCTTGACGGTTGCTACACATACTTTATGATATAATCTCATAGATATTCATTGTATTGATCATCCTTAATCGTCTAAAAATGTTAAGTTATTGATGAGGCAGTTACGGAAACATGGAAATTAATTGTTTACCATTCTTCTGCAGACCCTTGTACATTCGATGCGTTCACTGGTCAGATACCTTCTGATCCTTCTAAGATGACAAACACCACTGCAATCTGGCCTCACGCAGATGCCTGTAAGTCTGCCTGCCTCAATCTGACGATGGACGGGGTTAACTGCTGGGCAGTGACATACGATACCGGCAACAATGAGTGTACGTCATACTTTACAACTGACCCATTCTTTCTCACAGCGACCAGTGGTGGAACAGATATATACATCAAATCCTGCTATACAGGTACATAACAAAAATATTTTTTTTTATTCTCTTCAAGTATCAGATCAACCATTACAAGCTTCATGTTAAACTAATTGATAGAAAATCTAAGTTAACCTGGTTCAAGGTTTAAACCAGCGAGAGGGGATTTCGTTTTCTCATTGCATCATTCCGCTGTAACTAATTATACTTTGCTTTAAATTTTAATGTATACACATATGGCGAAAGGGACTTCGGTGGTCGACTTCTTCAGGCCGCTCATCTAGCTGTCATCAAGACATTTAGTTCAAACAAACCAACGGTATCGTAACAATAATGTAGGTTAACCTTTTGTTTTGGATTGTGCATTCAGTTTAGAATTATACTCTAACGAACGAGCATCAATAAGCTTATGAAGACTGCGTGAAACGTTGTTCCACTTATTCTTATTCATGTATCATGTTTTGCATTGTTAATGGTCAAAGGAAATGATTATTGCTGAAAATCAATAAAAGTTCAAATTAAAGGGTTTTTTTATGAAATGAGTTAAAAAAAAAGTAGTCCGCTGAAATACGCCGGTAGTTGATAAAGCAAATATTACCACACCTTGTCAGATATGAACTTGTGATGCTTGGATAAAATATATAAAGGTGAATTGTATGAGTTAATATAAGCTTTCAGCCTGCTAGGCATGCATTGGTCATGATTGTGTAAATTGTGTAGATCAGGCGCATGTGTACGCAACTACGCAGAATTCACTGCTGTGTACACAAAGACCAAAGATTGTTTGAAACAGTCTAAAGATTCTAAGTACGAAAAGGTGTTCTGTGTAAATGGATAAATCTCAACGAACCAGTAAGTACTGTGTGTTTTTACTATTCAAATATTTCTTTCATTTATACATTTATAATAATACATGTATTCATTAAATCAGTATGCACTTATCTTATTTAGGTTTCATTTATTGGCGCGTTTCAATATCAAAAAGCAAAAAACCTTGATATCAGTTTTATGCTGGATATCTTCTGCATAAAAATGATTGTGTAAGGGTATAATATTTTATCCGTTGTACTGGAACTCCTTTTAAGGGAAAATTGTACTTTTATAGGTCGGACCAAATGCCAATTTTCCAGTAATTTTGTTTTTAAGTGTGGCATAATACATCAGATTTTGTATTACCTGAACTATTCGATTTACCGTCAGGAACCAGCATCACAAGAGAAGATACAACATTAAGTATAACGGCCATCGCGAGTACAGAACCAACCCAAGTCTGTTCTGACTATTTTCTGCCAACGACAACAACAGCTGAGCCTATTACCATGGCACCGCAAACAGCAACAGCTTCAGTTGCAACTACAGCCTCACTGACGACAACAGCAGTGCCATCAACAGCAGCGCCAACTACCGGTGCGCAATTAACAACAACACCAGTCACAACCACACCATCAATATCTTCAGCATCATCATCATCAGCCTCGACAACAAGTACGTCGTCTTCATCTTTATCATCTTCACCATCATCATCAACACAATCCCCATCAACATCATCATCACTTACATCTACTTCCTCACAATCATCAACATCATCTCCATCATCCTCATCAACGTGTTGGTGCCAGTGTGATGATGACAATGATAATGGGCTAAACAAAACACTGAATGAAAAGGTGGCTGCGATTATTCAGAGTTTAAAGATTGACAGGACGGTGCTGTCGAGCACCATCCGAAAGAAAAGTAGTGCGTCTGACGACCGACCAGTGGCCGTCTCAGTTGGAGTGGTCAGTATAGGTTTCATGAGCACCTTATTCATGGTGATAATATCACTAGACATTGGGCGCTTGATACGATTCCTGAAGACTTTAAAGAATAAACGAAGAGTGTGAGAAATATGTAAGCATAAGTAACTTGTGGATATAAGAGACTAAAATAGGGAGTGATGGTAAGATGTAAAGTTTCGAGGAATTGATACTGCTTATAATATATAAACTGAGACTTCAAGCAAGAAGTGAACTCATTCACGTCTCACACGAGGAAGCTATATTGTAATTCAGTCATCGGTATGATCGTCCCGCGGATGTATCTGGTGCGAATGTATGTTCGACATGAAGAAGAATAGCGAAAGTTTGTCAACAATGTATTACCTTATTGGGTTATTTTGTTTTACAGTCTTTTATTTATCAATTTACATTTAACAATTCGTGAGATATGTACATGTTACTTTTTCGTGCATGTTCAGTAGAGAAAACAATAATATTTATGTTGTTGTTTATTTTCGCGGAAGGTTTCCCTTCATAAATCCGAGAAATTATTCGTGAGTTACCAAGGTGATCTAGATGCCACGACTCACTGAACACTAGTGTACTATATATAGACGTGTATCTTAAACACATTTTTGTAGAGTTTATTGTCCATTCGTCAATGCGTCAGTCATCCGGAAATGAGGCGGAAATATTACTGCTTTCACTGTGTATAGCATGCAGTCGACACATGGCATGACACTACACCCAGTCACATTGTTTTATTATTGAGGTTGCTATTCGAGAAGCTACGATTATAACTGATAAAAGCGTTAAAGATGGTATGCGACAGTTTGCCTGAGTCAGATACATGAAATAATCTCAGGCTTATGTTTAGGAAAAATGTGCATAATTTCTAAGAATACTTGTACTTTAGTCTAAACAAAGACCAGTGTAAGCACTACCTATATTGTAAGACAGAACACTTCATAAAAATCTCCCTAAATGTTCGTTCTTTCCAAATCTATAACCAAGCACTTTTCGAATTTCTACCTAAATAGACATCATTACCAGGATACTGATATACCGTGATCTTAAAACTTAGTGGTCACCTGATTTTCTTGGTTTAAATATCGATAACAGTGTGCAATATGGTTCAGATGAAAAATACATGTTTGTACAATCGGAACTCCTCGGGTAATTCAGTCCTCGGAACAGTCATCCCTCAGATGTAAAGCCACGTGACCACTTACTTTTATAGAGATATCCTTGTAAGCCGCAAAGACGTCGTTATCTATTTTTAGAAGTGACCACTATCGCGCTGTTTATACAGTTAGAGAGACTGAATATTTAGAGTATTATTTTTGAAATTAGTACAATCAAACAATAAAGTTAATGTTCCAAGTCATCTTTATAACGACTAAAGTATGGGTTCATGCAAAAAGTATGAAGAAATTCCTCAAAAAAAGTGGTTAGATATTAGTACGTGTATTTAAAAAAATATATATAGGCAAACTGTCGAATAACACATTCAAAAGACCATTCTTTTAATTCAGTTTTGAATGTCGCGGCCCGTGTTAGAATTTTTGATCTAAGCTGGGGGAATACTTTTTGCAAATATATATTTGAGAGAAATCTGTCTTTTAGTAAATAACATATTGTAACGAATTTACATCAGTAGTAACAAAAGATGTTCGCCTTTAGTTTAACTTATCTCTCTTATAACTAAACTGTCCCGTCATATACATCGTTATTACACATAATACCGTGCTCATTTTAAAGTGATATTTACAATAAAAATACATTTCGGACATTTGATTAAAAATCGTTAAAATAAACAAAGTAAACAAACCCTACACTCTTTCTCGAATCCAAATTAAATACTAACAATGTTGCCTTATTCTGTTCCTGTAGTTTCTAAGCCATGTTATGTTTAGAATCTGGGAAGGTTAATTACGTAGTCTTCGCAGAAAATTGCGTCACGTCACCGCATGTGATTCCATTACATGAACAAAAAAGGAGCAATCTTATGAGACCTTATTTTATTCTTGACTATCTAATTTGATTAAAAGCTATTGAGCTCCTTTACATGTAACTAATTTTAACCATTTTGACTACGTTTGGAACTTCGCATATACAACCCCCGATGCAGCTTTGGTGCGCTTGGTAGATCCCACTTATTAGAACTTGCAAACATTACTTTATTTATAAGTATGTCATTTTTAATCAGGATATCATACAATATAGAATTGTTGATTGATAGTGAGCAGGAAATGTGGAAAAATCTTGTAACTTACAAATCAGAGTTTTAGGAACATGTTTTAATTATATTTCATGAATGTTTCCGAAGTCTTCGATTGTTCGAATTTACATAAACATAACTTAGTGACCAGTTTATTCAAAACTGGCAGAGAGGAATTAAGGACACACCTTTACATTACTATTTTAAGGATGAATTTCAATACAGATTTAATGTTTTCCATGTATTTCTTATATTGAGCATAGAGTAGAGTTCCATTAATCCGATTCCGGTTATTCACACATTAGCATAGTATCATAACTGGAAAATGTAACTAAACTAATAGATAAAAATAAGAAAATTGAATATGTACTCTCTGTAATTATAACAAGCCGTAATCTAAAAACGATTTTCGCTTGGTTGTACATGTTATCAGTTTCTGCGTATAAAATATATTAAACTCACTTCTTGGCCAACAATTTCTCGTTTTCTCAGCAAACTTTAAACAAAAAGTTATCCGAAATCTGTCTTCATATATCTGTCATTCTACATAGTCATTATGCCTATTGGAATCATAAGTGTTTTGCTTTGGGTGCCTTCATCGATATGTACAACTCTTATTGACACTCTAGTAATTTACTGTAGTTGATCTTCTAGTAATCTGAATCTTGACTCGCTTTAAACTACATGTCGAACTTCGGTTATTTGAAGTCATTGGGGCCGCCTATTTACTTTCGAAAAATTCATGGGTTGGAATAATCCTAATTGCCTTCACTTTTGCAAAATTTTCCGACTACGAGCCCGCCATTTTGAATTATATAATTCTCTGCGGTAGTGTGCATATACAATAAAAATTTTAATACTGAAACATAAGAAAAGTTAATAGTTGGAAAAGAAATAAACAATAGGATAGGCATGTTGTTGTTGTTGTTTTTTTCAAGACAATAACAAATCGAAATTTATTCACGTATGTATAAAGTATTGTCGAATAGGCTTGAACATGTTATCAATCGTCAATAAACTGTAACATACATGACATAATGGTTACAAGCTCATAATATTTAATCGCACTAGTATTAAATCACATAGTATTAAATTGTAGCTGATCTCGGTATCCCCCTATTGCTGGGTCTTTCTCCAGATTACTAAGCTAAGATTTTACCCGTTATACTTGCTATTTCTCAGTTGAGATGACTGGTGATATCGATGAGCATTCAAACCTATCCATCCTGACAGTTTGCAATACCGCTGTGAGACAAAGTGCATGCAAGTCTGTCTTAAAATGCAGTGTCACTCTGTTTAATTGATTATACTGATTGTCAAACTAATCAACACGTCATGTCCAATTAACAACTTCAACCAACCAATTAACGAAGCCAAACATCGATGTTACTGGCGTAACCTTCCTTCACAGTTTGAATGGTAGCAATACACAATGGTCGATCAGTCATCGGGCTTTGCATAGGATGTAGTAAGATAGCATTTAAACTGTACGTTGAGGACTAAAATCGACTTCGAATAATGTTAAAGTTTTGATTAATGCAAATGAATAATCGGAGGGGTTTTACATTAAATTATATAAGAAAAAATCGGGAACAACCAATGACTTCGAATTATGCCTAAGCTTCGGACCACCCTTCGAGTTTGAATAACCGAGGTTTGACTGTATTTTACATTTTTGTAACCTCTTTTATAATAAAAGGTGTAAAAAGTAGTAACTGCTTTTGTAGACAGCTGTTTTGTATATTGTATTTGCCACAGTTCATTCTTATATTTCACTGTTACACAGAATATAATTTCACTTATTCTTATTCTTGCATCATGTTTTGCATTGTTAATGATCAAAGGCAATGTTAATTGCTGAAAATCAATAAAAGTTCAAATTAACGTTGTTAACGAAATGTTTCTTTGAAAAAAGTCCAATGCGCGTCACACGATTATTACGCCGGCGGATGACAAAGCCAATGTTATGACACCGGGCTTCAAATATGAAATGTCTGAGATGATTGACAAAATATGTGAAGGGACATACATATGTACATGATTTAATATAAACTCTAAGCCCTCAATGTTTATTAATTATAACCAATAAAAATAAAGTACATGTGTGTCATCAAATATTGCAGTGCATTTAATTGTTATAAAATTAATCATGATCTAGTAACGTAGCACGACACAAAATATAGCGTAATTTATCTTTTTTTTTTTCGCTGTGCATTAAATTGTATTAAAAGAAGACAGTCTAGTAACACAGCACGGTAAATGTATGACATAGTTATTCGTTTTGGACTTTACGATTGGCGCAATCGATCGATATCAAAGTTGTGTGCGAAACAAAAGTACGACATAAAGATTGTTATAGGTTGCATAAAGTTGCTGAATTACATTGTACTTATTATCAAGCAAAATATACTTTAAGTTTATTTTTACAACAACCTGCAAGGTTTGTCAGATGTTTTGTTTGAAACTCAGCAGCAGGAGCAGGCTGATCAGAGTCCCACATCCGGGTCACTTAGTGCTTAGAAGACTGAGAGTTAAGCAGACGACAAACGGTAAGTGGGCATTGTTCTTGTATGGGTTCGAGAATTCTTGCATTGTGTGAACAACTTTCGATTAGCATAAAGTCTTTCTACAACATGTATGTGTGGATACATGTGTACAGAATTAGAATAGACAATGTGTTTCTTCCGGTGTGTTACCGGTCGGCGACTCAGCCCACTCATGTTGGAGATGCCTTTCCTGTTTAGATTGTGCTTGATCTTGACATACTCCTGCCATTTTTCATCATTTCGTTAATTTTAAGGTGCACAGTGAATTTCCAAAAAATACTGGATTTCAATCAGACCTATAACCCTTCCTTTCTTAGAACGGTTCTGGCGGCCGATTTACAGATTATCCATGAAAATACTGAACTTAAACTCTTTTCTTTCCTAAACCAATTCTTGAGACTGAATTATTGTCGAACAACACTGATGATAGATTGTCCCTGGCGATACGGGAGCAAACCCCTTTATTTCTTAAACCGATAATTGCCTTTGAATTATGGTTGAAAAATACTGATACTAGATATTCCTGGCAATACGGGGACCTCAAACCCTTTCTTTCTTAAACAGATTCTTGCCACTGAATTATTGTCGAACAACACTGATAATATATTATCCCTGGCAATACGGGGACCTCAAACCCTTTCTATCTTAAACCGATTATTGCCACTGAATTATTGTTGAAAAATACTGATAATAGATTATTCCTGGCCACTACCGGAACCTCAAACTGTTTCTTTATTAGACATTTCTTTATGTATGTCTATTTCTGCTTTAGTAGTCAAACAATGGCAATATTTCTGGTGGTTATTTCAAGAAAGGCCATCTTTGATATGTATACAGAGTTTACCACAGCACCATTCACTGCACTGCAGGGTTTTATCAATAAAAATCTTGGTTATTTTTCTGACTTAAACTAAGCCATTTCCTTTAATTTGGAAAAAGTCCTAAGAACTTCTTATGAATGAAACTTCAAAAATATTCATACATTGCATACTTTGATGTATGGAAATTTATTCGATTTAGGCAGAAAAAATTTTTTTTTTATGAAAATGACCCTTATGATCATATTTATAAAAAACTTAGATCTTCTTTTTAAAGATTTTGTCTTACATGTTGACAAGCGCTAAGAAAATTCTTAGATCGAATGGATTTATAATTGACACCTTTTACATTTTCTTATATTTAAAGAAGCATATTTTAGACTCAAAGAATTCACAGTCTAAGTACATAAATTATAACCAACATTCTAAGAATAAGAATATATGACAAAGTCTTATGAGCATTGCAACATATACCAAACTCCGAAGAGGCACAACAAAGGTATTTCACATGCAAGCCAAGCGAAAAGTAAGTACAAATTTGCCGACTGGGGTGCTTAAACCGGTTTTACAGAGCTATAACCTCGCACTTCCTGACGAGTTTCTCAAATGCAAGCAATAAAAGAAAAACTATCTATTTGAATACAAAATGTCCTAGCACTGATATTTTCTGTAAGTTATGAGAAAGTAGTGACGTCATTGAAAAATAATGTCCACATAGTGTTTAGAAAAGAATTTTGTATTATTTCGATTTGTTAAACTACACATAAATGGTTGACTATAAATAAAATTAACTTAAGAACACTTGTGTAGCATTCATAAAGAATCTAAGATAATTTTTCTTACTTGAACTTAGAGGATACCTCAAATCTTGAAAAATAATAAGAAATCTCTTAAATTTATTGGTTCTATGATTGATTTTTTCATATATCTAAGAAAAAAATAGATTTAAGGAAATTCCCTAGTTTAACTATGATAAATAACTAAGATTGTTAATGAATATGACCCCAGGGGTTGTCATCATAAAGAATCTCAGATGATTTTATTGTTTTTTGTTGGATAAACGAACTGTTTTTACGTTTCATTCATGAAATTTCTAAGGAATTTAATATAACCAATTTAAAATTAAAATACGTGAGTAGAAGTATAAAAATCTATACTTCAATGCTTAATACTTTAAATGAAATTGGGAATATTCATAAGTATTATATTAATAAAATACTACACAAAGAAACAACAAAAAGTAAATATATGTAGGCGGGGATTAATAAAAACACAAGATTTAAACAAGGTTGATTGTATATTCTGACTAGCAAATCTACCAATAAAATGGAAAACAATACATATTTTATCCATGGATATTTTCATGAAAAATATTTAATACATGAAAAATACTTTATACATTTCGTAGAAATTACAGAAAAATGCAAAAGTTTTTGTGGTGATGTATGAAAAATTGACTGTGACAGCATTCTTAACAAAGGTTAAAAGTAGGCACAAGTCGTGTACTGCTTCACAAGTTTTGTTTTGTTTCTTTTTGTTTTTGAGATACATCGCAGCAACTAATTATGATCATTATAGTAATGTCCAGCTGTTCTGGTGGAGGAAGACCTCAGACAAATGTCTAGGGTAGAACCACCAGCGCACCGCAAGTCAGCTGGAAGACCTTCCCACATTAAGTCCTTCACCTCGAACGGGACTCGAACGCATGCGGTTGGCGGCTAAGCAGTCAGAGGAAAAACGAATGGGAAACTCTACCACAAAGCCACGGGCGCCCCTACAAGTTTTGTTTATCGATTATTAACTCTTAGCCTGCTAAACAAAATTTATCAGGACTGAGGCACATTTGCCGGAAGCTGTTTGAACAGGATTTACACTTTTTTCAGTCTATAACAATACAGGATCATGATCAATATTATCAGCTGATGTCTTCAGCAACATTATGCCAACTTTGTATGTAGGTTGCTTTAACAAGTAACTGATATTTTGTAATTAAGTGCTGATTTGGGGTAATACAATTGGTTTTGGAAGGT
Source organism: Sinonovacula constricta (assembly GCA_007844125.1). NCBI lineage: Eukaryota > Metazoa > Mollusca > Bivalvia > Cardiida > Solecurtidae > Sinonovacula > Sinonovacula constricta. Next base: position 32,222,709 of record CM017569.1, on the reverse strand, counting down.
AAAGAAAAATACAAAGAGTTATGAATAAATTAGAAATAGAAAGTGTTATGAATTTGGTTCAGTTACCATTTCATTTAAAGGCTCAAAATGTATGTGTGGTGAATGTGGTGGTTGTTGTTGATGTTGTTTGTTGTTGAGGTTTTTTTAAAAAAAAAACATTCTACATTATTTGTAGCGATCATTTGTTTAAAGCAAAAGCGTTATAATATTATATCACAAAGAAATTTTAAAAAATGTTAGCAATTATGACATTTACCATGGTACATATTTTTCATTTATCACTAGCAAACATAGCAGCTAGACTACAAATTTCTTTCTAATGCACAATCTAATGATTTTGGCCGACTAAACAGTTCCTCAATGAAAATCATGTCACTAATTACAATTATGTCTTTCGTCATAGTTTTAAAATTCAAAATTCCCTCGAATAATGAGCACAATGCAAGCAGTTGCTGTTTTGCTGTATGATATGACTGACAAGAAGAATCAGGGAAAGACATGCTGATACCAATATTAGAGTTCAAAACTAATGATAAATAATACCACTGTTTTTGTGAAAGGATAAAACTACAGACAAACATTAAAAAATATAAGATTTGACAATAATTATTTTGTGTAAAGTTGGAAAAATGCTTCACTCAATAGATTAATAATAAAACTTAACAAAATTAATAACATTAACTTTTACTCGGTGCTGAATTCAAATGGCAGCATTTTGAGAAAAAAATAAAAGGTTTCTTGATAAATGCAAAAGTTACTGTATATTGCAAAGGGAGGTAAATGCTGAATGGAGCACTGAAGACGGGAGAATGAACAGGGGAGGTAACTGTATTTTTACATTAAATGACTGTGTGATCTAAGCATTTTATCTCATGGCAAGAATGGTTCAAGAACAACATTTTTTTCAAACGTATTTAAAGTTGTTTAAAAAAACATCTGAGACTAGATAATAAAAAAAGTTAACACTTTATAACACATATGTATAAAGTAAGGTGAAATAAGTTCTTACCAAGTGATTGTCAAACACTAGAATGGGGACAAGAAATGATTGATAGAAAACAAATAAGCATGAGAGAACAATGTCTACGAGTAATTTAAGTACAAGCCAGCAAAGACAATATCCCGACTTTCCAATTTTACAAGCCAGCACAAACAATATCCTGACTTTCCAATTTTACAAGCCAGCACAAACTCTATCCTGACTTTCCAATTTTACAAGCCAGCACAAACTATATCCTGACTTTCAAATTTTACAAGCCAGCACAAACTTTATCCTGACTTTCCAATTTTACAAGCCAGCACAAACAATATCCTGACTTTGCAATTTTACAAGCCTGCATAAACAATATCCTGACTTTCCAACTTTACAAGCCAGCATAAACAATATTCTGACTTTCCAATTTTACAAGCCAGCACAAACAATATCCTGACTTTGCAATTTTACAATTTTACAAGCCAGCACAAACAATATCCTGACTTTGCAATTTTACAATTTTACAAGCCAGCATAAACAATATTCTGACTTTCCAATTTTACAAGCCAGCACAAACAATATCCTGACTTTGCAATTTTACAATTTTACAAGCCAGCACAAACAATATCCTGACTTTACAATTTTACAAGCCAGCACAAACAATATCCTGACTTTACAATTTTACAAGCCAGCACAAACAATATCCTGACTTTGCAATTTTACAAGCCAGCACAAACAATATCCTGACTTTGCAATTTTACAAGCCAGCAAAGACAATATCCTGACTTTTAAATTTTACAAGCCAGCATAAAAAATATCCTGACTTTCCAATTTAACAAGCCAGCACAAACTATATCCTGACTTCCATACCTCTTAACCTGTAACCACATAGTAATGGAATATTTGCAAACGTCTTGACTATAATAAAACATTACAAATTAGTTCTTGATATCTAGTTAAAAATATTTTATGTCAAATACCTGTTACAGTATCAACTTAGGTTAACATATCCTATAAACAAGCAGAAAACTAGTATGTGCCTACATTAAAATAACATGTTTTACAGTCAAACAATGTTATCTTCTTGCAGATTAAAAAAAAAGAGGAATACGAGACAAACAAAATGAGACAGGGATCAAGCATATGACTTATAAGCTCCGAATATTGTTGTAAATATGATGCTAATAAACAATCACTAACAACAGCAAAGTATAAAGAGAAACAACAAACAGAAAGTGTACAATAAAAAAGTGGTTTGCGTAAAAAAAATGGTAGCAGTCACTTCATTAATGCACAAGACAAGCAGTAAATAACATGCATTTTTTTCTTATCCCATTTAACAAAAGAGATGTACTAGTTAACTTTAACCCTCTCACTCATGCATTGCCCAGTTTAAGCCTTTATGAAGCAATCACAATTTTCAGTCTTATCTTTAATAGAATCTGCACTACTTGGGTTTTATATGTTCGCACGGTTTGACAATGGATTTACTATTAAATGATGAAGCATACATGTGTTAAAGATACTTTGAACCGTTTTAAAGAATATGACAAAATAGGTAAAGTTTCCAAACCGTGTAGAAGTACTATGAATGAAAAGGTTTAATGCTTTTGAGTGACACTAATTTGGATCTAATCAGATAAGAATGAAATGATAACAATTAGGCAAATAATGTAAATCCAGACCAGCCAATTTCCGCAGAGTTGTCTGACTATAATTTGTTATGTCTGCTGCTGCAAGTCTCACGTAAAATTATCATTGCACAAAGTTTGTAGCAAACATCTAGGAATAACTTAGATATAGATAGTTTCCACATTAGTGAAAATCCATTATCGTGGCGTCCATCTTTGATGATAACTTCAAGGGATTTTCAGATGAATTGTATAGAAAAGTAAATTTTAATTTCTAGTTATTTCTTCATTTGTGGTCGAAAAAAAGCTATACACCATTGGAAAGCTCTTGAAATTCATATTTTCAAAATACAATATTTTCAAAATTAATAAATGCACAAAGAATTAATAAACAAAAATAAAATTATTGGCTCATCCTTAATCAAAATGAACAGTGTATCTTTTTTACCATTTAAAGTATCAAAATATAATTTTGATATTTAAAAAACTTCATAAAAGCTGTTAAATCTTAGTAAAATTCAGTAAAATCGGCTGAAAAATATAAACATAATGGTGACTTTTAAACAGCACATATTTCCAGATTTCAGCCTGAATTAGCTTCTGCCTTCAAAGATGGCTATCTTAAACTTAGTGCCTATCACATCACATGGAAACAATCTATTACAGGTTAGGAACTTTAGGTGAAAATGTACCGTGCAGCAGGTGACTGTGAAATGACTATCCAACTATCTAGTGAAGACGGGCTAAAAAGATTGAACACTTGATGAATGCAATATATTAAAAAATAAATTAAAAGCTTGGCAGATGTAAACCAATAAAAACACTCGACATTTATGAATAAGATAGTATTAAAAACAATGCTGACATAAGGCAGAAAATAAAGACCTTAACAAAGGAAATGAACTCTGCCCTGAAAATATCATCAAAGCCTTGCATTGTGTATGTTTTTGTTTTATTTTCAAAAATCAAGAAAATGAAAAACAAAAATCACAAAAATATATTGAAAAAGTATGGAATGAAATTGGATATGTAAATATAATGGAATGTTATAGAGCCCATGTTATGTTTAGAATCTTGAAAGCAATAAAGATATTATGAATGCATTAGTAACACATTTAATAATAAATACATGTCTGTTGACAATATATTCTTTTGAATGACAACATGTTTACATATAATCTAGTGACCAGAGTTAATATTTTAACCCACTATTCAATGTAGTTCAACGAATCTTGCAATACTGGATTAAGGATTAAAAACTGCAATTTCAACCTACTGTGGCCATTATAATTATTATAACTTGATTTAAGATGGAATTCATTCAACAAGTAATTGTGTTTTTACCTGTAAGGTAATGACAGCAATAAGCTACATGGATTGACAATATAAATACTGAACTTAAGGGTTTATTTTCTGCTGATTTTCTGTTGATTTTCTGCTGATTTTCTGTTGATTTTCTGTTGATTTGTTTACGTTAAAGCCATACCAACTCCAGAATAACAATATCATTGGAAAGAAATCAAAACTAGAACTGTCTTCGACAATACCCGGAGGACCGTGGCCCGAGTCCACCAACATCTTTGTTGGTCCATTTAATTTTATAAGTTCAATGGACCGATGGTCCACCAGATTTTTCAGCCACATTATTTTCAAAATTATGAATTATTATGAAAACATATACTTAATTAAAATACACTATGCTTTGCAGACTTTTACAGAACCCAACTATTCGTAACACCTTGGTTAGCCTACTACCCTTTTGACTGGCCAAAACAGTAAGAACTGACCCCTAAATGGGCTGACTTTAATCCAGATTAACTTACAAGAGCTGGGTCAAAACCTTTACATAGATTATGTTGAAATTTACCAAGAACCAGTGGCACATTCAGCAGTGCACCAAACTGCTATACAAAATGTCAAGGGTTTGAATCCTACAAAAACTAAGCCTTTAATTTAGGTTTTATTATATCTGTGTCCATCTTTTTATGGTTTTAGTTCCTAAATTTTATCCACAATCTAGTTCCAAGTATTTATTTTAAACAGCAGGCCATTAATAAACTGTTATGAATTGGGTAACATAGCATGCCTGCCAGTGGTACTGGTACAAGAGCTGTAATACAACAGCTAAATCTGTCCAATCAGACCCCCAGCTAATAACCTCAGTCAGCTCATAGCTTTATAACATAAACCAGTCATTTATTCCCAGCTAAAACTGGTGGAATTTTCAGTTCTTTTAATCCGATATATTATACATTGTTAGATTAAATCTTTAAATCTACTAACATTAAAATAATATAAAAATACATATTAAAATTTATAAACTGATAACAATGTCTCCATAACAAAAGACAATGTGTGTCAAGTGAATAAACATAAATTTTGATTAGTTGCAATGATTTTTAAAAAAACATTTTCAATAAGTTGTAAAGAAAAAAATACAATAAAAGAAACTAACTTAAGCAAAAATATAATATTTAGATGAAAAAATACAAGTAAAATGGACTAGCATAGACAAAAAGCACATAGGATAATTTTTAACATAATACTTCTAACATGTATTTACATATATCTTTCACATGTATAAAAAATACTTTGAAACCATAAGGTTTTCCAAGGAATTTTTTTTTAAAAGGCTTTGTTCCTTAAAAAAAGTTTGTTTTGTGTAAAGCACGGATCATATAACAAATGTAAAATGTAAAACATGCTAGCATTAGCAGTGTAAGTATTTTTGGTAAACACATTGCTTGTCTTTATTAAAACAGACAACAACAAAGATATATGAAAAAAGTTCAATTCATGAATGTAAACTTGGATAAACAACCATTAAAGCACAACTCGAGAATACAGGTCTTGTGAGTAATTACTTCCTTAATAAATAAAGTGGCAAAAAATTTTCCTATATATATATATAAATATAACAAAAACAATGAAAGCATTGAATGACAATCCCATATTTTACTTGATAATTACTCTATGTTTCCATATTAAATACTATAAGTTATATATTAAATATTATAAATAATATGTTCATGGTAGTATCCGACAGTTTGGGTCAAAATTCTGTTTGTCAAACAACCAAATAAACTACTGTCACCCAAAAAGGTCTCGAGATTTATTGATGCCCTACATCTATGTAAAAACTAAAGCATAACTTCCCACAAATCATCACCAATATGAATTTCCTATCTAAGCCATGCTACACAGTAAGCTATTTATACATAGACCACATGACAGCCTACTTTTGAGTTAACATTCTAACGTCATCCAAGTAACTCGCTCTGACGTCGATATTAAATGGAGTACATTGGTGAAATGGAAATTGTCTCCCTTATTAGTTCATATCTGAGGTATTCCAAACAGTAGGTAGGTCCTTATAGTTGAAATTCTTGGACTTTATCCCCTGTTCTTTTGTAGTTATTGCAGTAACAAACAGTGAATTTCTTACTTTAGCATAGATATAAGCTTAAAATTAATTTAAATACTTATAGGTTATTTAAAAAAGAAAAAAGTTAGTGTTTATTGATAATGGTTAACCTGGGTATCATAACAAAGGCAGAGCACAAGCATAAAAACCAAGTAAAACAAATGAAAGAACCTACTTGCATTTAGGCATCATTCAGGGGAGACTATTCATTAATGTCTCTCATTCAAGCAGAAATCCCCATTGTGCTTGTTTATAGATTTGGAAAGAATATACAGATAACCAATTTATTTCACAATTTGTACTGTCTAACAACTGAGGTAGTGTCAACATTGTACTTGATGATGAAATTATGCTGTAAGATATTGTTACATGTATTTGATATGGGCAAACTGTAGGATACCACCCTTAATTGAAAACTCAGAAGTACAAGGCAAGTATGTGCACATGAAATGATATGATAGGCAAGATACTCAACATAAAGTACATCATAAGTTAATTCTGTGTTCTAGTAAAAACTAATAAGATTGACAGTTCTTCATGAAAACAACTTAATAAAACAATTAAACACTTAAACATGAAAAAATATAATGAACTTATTAACAAACTATTAAAATGTGTGTGAATCAACTTTTAAAGTAGGGTTTGTGAATCAACTTTGTAAGGAGTGGTTGTGAATCAACTTTTTAAAGTAGGGGTTGTGAATGAGTTTTTAAACTAGGGATTGTAAATTAACTTTTAAAGTAGGGTTTGTAAATCAACATTCATAGTTGGGGTTGTAAATCAGTTCTTTAAGTAGGGGTTGTGAATTTACTTTAAAAGCACCATCAAAGCTCATAATAAAGTAGAGTTTGCTTTTTCTACATATATGTTACATATAATGGTATGTTACATGCACACAGTTATGGTGTATATGATCATGCACATTTATTAAGAGTGGAGCAAGTTCCTGGGCAAGTGTAGTAAACATTTTTTGTATTAAGTGTAATATTGCAGTATCATTTTATAAGAAAACTTAAAAGTTTGTAACGGATACTTTTTCCCTCTTAGCCCGCTAAACACGAATTAAACAGATTCAGGCACGTAGTGTAGAACCAGACCAGACTGAGAGGTATCTAAGGAGGATCTTTATTTTATGCAACTTTTACCTATTTTCACCCCTTATTTCTACAGTAAAACAGCATATCTCATATTTGTCTAGGCAGCTTGTACCGATCTATGCAATCTGTATCAATCTATTCAGCACATGAAGGCGCGTAGCTACCTGTATGCAGAATACGCAGTTGTGTACACATTGTCCGTAAAGAATTATTAAATCTGCAATAAAAATCTTACCCTAAGTAGGGGTAATGTGTACATTTAATGCAATCGATTATTTACAACATGAAAACGAATTTCTAAATCGCTTCTAATAACTTAAATGTACGTTTGGTAAGGGACAAGTTTTATGCTCCTGTATTTTACTTCAGAACGTCTAAGATAATTCTATCTTCGGGACGATAACACCTTGTGTGTGAATAGCTTCTCTATGGAAAATAAAGCAATTTTATGATTAAGTATGATTCTTATTTAAATGTCTGTAACATAACATTTAACTTAAAATCTAGTTATATCATGAGACCGAAATCTCAGCAAAAGCCAGCTACGATCTGGAAACACAATTTTGCTAGAGGGGCATGCACCCGATCCCGCCCCTCCACTCCCCTCTGTGCGTACACATGATAGCATGCTTAGCTACGTCCCTGACATGATTAGACTTTATCAATACAGTGAGCACACTTTATTAACAGATGGTAGTTATGAGTGCCTTGAAGGCCATTTCATCAAATGTCAGGACAATACATTTATGACCAGTGCTAGGACAGACCAGCTTTACAACTTAATGTGTCTATGTTTTGAGGCAACTCCAACTATAAGGATTTTTTTGAAATGCACTTAAGATGATTAAGTGGTTTTATCACCATAAACATGTCCTAGAACCAATAATGAAATGGTACCCAGGAATACAGAGTTTGAATAAGAAATAGTCACTTTGGCAGAAGAAATACTCCCCAACTCTTAAGCTGTGGATAGATTTTCCACATCAACTGATGTATTAATGTTGCAGAATAGATCAAATGCATGTCAAGCAAGAACAACAATTTTCAAAAGGCACTGACAGTAATGAAGCCGCCAAGATGTAAATCTTGTCTACTACAAAATAACAACAAAAGTGTATTCTGTGACAAGGTTAACAGACTTTCAACCTACTTTTATCAAATGTTTAAAAAAAAACTACATTCTGTGTGTCTATAAATAAGAATATTAAAACAGGTAAACTTTTCAAAGATAATTAATTTACATGTTCTATATATAATAAACAATACACATCTAAAATGTTTTCTATTAACCAATGAAATGAGACAATATATGGCCCAATCTGCCATTCATAACAAAACTTGGCACAATCTGACTACATATGTAACGCCCTTCATACAATCCTTTCATAATCCCCTACTTTCCCAATGTACAGATATGATGTTCCCTGCCTTGATTCTTACATGCTAGATATGTTATCCCCACATTCTCTTATATGTACATGTCAAACCAACATTGTATCTGTACATTGTACACATGTGACATCCCCCACTGCCCCTACCCCCGACTGTCCCCCCTATTCCCTCATCCAATATAACTCCAAAGGCATCAAACCCTGTGCTAGTACAATATGACCCCATGGTCCACCACCTTTTCTGCCTCTGTGAAGAAAGAGCAGCGGATCTTGTAACCAGACATACAAAGGAGAAGAAGGTTGATGAAGTAAAGGGCCACAGAGCCAACAATCATGTAGAACGAGTAGCCAGGGTTGGTGAACTCTTCCAGCTTGAACTTGTCCCTGTCTTCTTCTAAAAGAAAGTTTTTCTTCCATGTTGTGAAGAAAAGGACCAAGAACAGGATCATTTCTAGCACAGAAAACAGGCCTGAAAAAGAGGTTTGAGAAAATGTGCAACATGTTTGTTTTATTTGTTTGTTACATCGCACCACCACAATTATGGTTATACTAATGATGTTCAGATAATTAATGGTGAGGAAGACGACAGACTTTAGTCTGGTTGGAACCACTAGAACACCACTGGTTAGCTAGATACCCTCCTTATGTGAAAGTTCTCACCCCGACCGTGACTCGAATCCATGCAGTGAGGGGCAGAATAAAAGTTTCACATAAGAAATATATATTTATTGGCTGCACACACACAAGAATATTACCAATAAGTTCAACATCAAGTAAAATTCACTTACTGCAAGAATTGTCATAGCACATAAAACATCTATATTTTAAGAATAAAAAAATGAGCATGATATTGATGTGCAAAGAAGCAAGTCTGAACTGAAGTATACAGAAGCCTAATACAAAGTACCAGCTGTTTTGCTAAAAAAAGACCATGTTTAACTTACGACCCCTTTGCTCCTCACTGTGTGGGTTAAAATACATTTATTTGCTCTCTTTCCCTATTAAAATGACAAAATGCATAATTGCATTTGTGTAAAAGTTATCCACCCACTGACAATAGTTCAGTTATTTAGAGACAGTGTCCACTAAAAGCAGACTGGGGACATGCCTGAGATTACGCACAAGTAAAAAGGTCAGAAAGGGGAATAAAAATCGTCACCGATGCCGAGTTAGGCACTAATAGTTAGTTGTCGTCATTATTTAAATCCAGGTAATTTAAGCCTTTTTTTCCAAATTCTACCAATTCTACTGCAATCCTATTTGACATATTTCTGTCTCCAACTTCCAAGACCAAGGGCTAGGACACATTGACACCTGAAAGTCAGGGCTTCAAAAAAAATCTAAATGGAATCCCTGATGTTATGTCACCGTCTGGGTTTGCATCCCATGTCTCCTGTAACCGAACTCTACCATTTTTACAAGGGGTGAAGCAGCCTTTGTACTTACATCCCAGTCCGTTCCAGACATAAAGCCCCATAGGCCCAGTGATGGTCTCAATTGGTTTGCCCCAGATGTTGAACACAGCAAAGCCCATGGCAATGATGCCAAACACAAGAGACATGGATGCACATAAGATGATAGTCACCCAGTAGCCATAGTTGAACAGGCCTAGTTCATGTAGTGGAGCTGAAAAAATGGAAGATGAAATTAAAACAAAATGCAACTAAGGCACAAACAAATTTGCTTTTAAAATCTTTTAGAAGACCACCCAAATAACAGGAACAAAATAACTGGGTGTTTGCTATATGTTGCATAAATATACAGACTTTTTACTAAACTTGCATCTTGGTTGCAAAGCAAATTATTATTTTAACCATTATGATGATGACTGATGATCATAATGATGAATTATTATTATTATTATTATTATTATTATTATTATTATTATTGTTATTATTATATGAAAATAATGTATTTCCTTTAACATAATAAGGAAAAAGAAATAAATATTCCAACTAGCCCAACAAGCCGACAAGCTTAGACATTTAACTTGCGATGGCCTAAATTAATATTTCACTGGGCTCTAGGCTGTGGACTTATGGATTAGTCTAAAAGCTGGGTAAACAAAATACTCAAAAGTTAATATATACAATAGGAAATTCACATCATCACTTGTACCAACAAAAGCATAAACCTTTATCTCACTTAAGATTAACCTACATAATTTATTAAACAAAAAATAGAAGATTTTTTTACTAATAGGGACATGCCATTTCACTTGAACGTGAATTATAGAAAATATTTTATGTTTTAAATAATGGTTATCTTCAGTTATATAAGGGTCATATTTACTGAAAACAGACATAGGACTGCTTTCATTGTAATAGAAAATTAACTTCATACTCTGCTACCACAATCAGCCACATAATCCTGACAGTATGGTCATAAAGTACATCAACATGTGCCTGAATACACAGAGCATATCCCAGATATGCCAGGACCTTATTAAGCATGACTATTCTATGAATAAGCAGGCCTTATTCCTCTAACTCGAGCATCAGCAGCGACGTAAGTGCCCATATCAACGTGGCCGTAAAGCTTAATTTGACCTTGTGCCAGCAAGAATTATCAAGCTTATATCTCCTGTGCATTGACTGTATTTCAGCTTTACACAGCTAGCAAGCTAGCTCTTGTCAGCAGAGCTCATCACCTGTTCCTTATTTGCCCCCTGCCCTTGTGCTCTGCTGGTTGCAATGCGCAGTTTCCAGTCAAAAATGCAAATCTGGGTACTGTTATGATAAAAAGACAAAGCCTTCCCAGGGCTTTTTTTCACCATTTTGGGAATATGACCCACACCCCTGGAATTGTGAATTTTCACAGTCGTTTTGCCAGAAATTGGGAGTTTTTTACACCTTTGGGGAATAAAAAGCTGTACTGTTATATGTTGTTTTTTATCATGTTTGCCACATATATTTAATATTATCAATAAACAACAGATTAGCTAGCCTAACTAGCAATAAATTTTATTAAATGACTGCTATAGTACAACCACGTATATATATATATTTTTTTTTTTTTATTGGGAATTTTCTTCTCTGATTGGGAAAAAAGTATATGTTTTGCCATTGGGAACATGACCGAATATCGGCTATAAAATCGGCCGAAAAAAAGCCTTGCTTCCATGGGCTCTGACCACCTCCTTAGACTGATAGTGACAATTAGCTTGACAATTAGCTCTACCTACTACTATAATGAAATGCTATGTCAATCAAACTGTGAAATAATTTATACTAATTAGCCCCGCCTACAACAGTAAAAAAAATGATATGCTATGTCAATCAAACTGTGAAATAATTCATACTAATTAGCCCCACCTACAATTGTAAAAATATTGAAATGCTATGTCAATCAAACTGTGAAATAATTAATACTAATTAGCCCCGCCTACAATTGTAAAAAAAATGAAATGCTATGTCAATCAAACGTGTAATAATTTATACTAATTAGCCCCGCCTACAATTGTAAAAATAATGAAATGCTATGTCAATCAAACTGTGAAATAATTAATACTAATTAGCCCCGCCTACAATTGTAAAAAAAATGAAATGCTATGTCAATCAAACTGTGTAATAATTTATACTAATTAGCCCCGCCTACAATTGTAAAAATAATGAAATGCTATGTCAATCAAACTGTGAAATAATTTATACTAATTAGCCCCACCTACAACAGTAAAAATAATGAAATGCTATGTCAATCAAACTGTGAAATAATTAATACTAGTTAGCCCTGCCTACAATTGTAAAAAAAATGAAATGCTATGTCAAAGCAGCACATGTTGTTATTAGGTAAGGATGTAATCGTGCTAGAGTACATGTTTATAATGAAGAGATAGATGATTTTAGAGATACAATTTTGTCCACAGTGTTATGATTAAAGTCCGCAAAATAGTATTACCATTTTATGTAATAAATTGATCAAAACTGATATCCACCCTATGCAGACACATTTTAAAATGAAACAGTGTCTACTAAAATTAAACTACCAGTTCCAATATTCCCACTCAAAACTGTAAACTGTTAAGAAGCATGTGTTTCCTACTTTTGGCCAATTGTTTTCATTTTGTGCAATTGTGTCAGAACAGCACATTTTGATTTTAGGTCACCAAATGTCTTCCTGTTATCATACCTACCTGATATACTTAAGTTTGATTAGTTCTAGTTTGGATTTTGTGAGAAATATGGCCATAAGTTACAGGTGGTATCTGACGGTTTGGACCAAAAATATTCATTAAACATCTTAATGAACTATTGTTACCTGAATCTTGCAAAATGATGTCTTAGACCTGTATGAAAAGTGTACCATAACACCACAATCGTCATCACAAACATGTATTTCCTATCTGAGCCATGCTGCACGGTTGCTTTTTTTTAAACTAAGACAACCACGTGACCACTTATGTTTTAGCTCGTCCACATCATCCGCTGTGACGTCAATGTCTATTTTAGCTGAAATCACACTCATTCTTATTTATAGATTTGTAAAGAATGAACATTTTAAGCCTTGATTTATGAGTTTTACTGCCCTGAAATTGAGATACTGAAGAAAATTGCCAAAGCTCAGACTAAAGTTTGATGTTTTCCTACATAAATAACGCGCAAATACCCTTTAACAGAGGTCAGATATTGTTACATATATCAGATATAGATAAACTGTCGGATACCGCCTTTAACTAAGAAAATATATTGCAGGATGAAGCATCAGGCTTACATGTACATCATACGATCAAGCACTTGCTAGATGCTGGCACCAGACAACCAGCCCTGGTAAAATAAAAGGCAGAACACATGCTCTGGTACTAAAAGTCCTGGATTTAATCATTAGCCACAATATGCAAATTCATGACAAACACACAAACACTGGGAAAGCTCCATTATTTAAGCTTATTATATAATGTCTGTTCCATCATGGGTAGGCCCAGTGTCAGGATAATATTGCGAGAAATTGTGGTGTCATGTCAGGTGTTTTTTGCACGATATCACAGTGAAGTCAACGGTATATCAGACATAAGTAGGCACCCTGTTGCTACAACTGAAATATTGTTGGTGGAATGCCAATTCCAACAAAAATAAATCTCTGGTACATCTTCAACCGGAATCAAACATTGAACCCTACTGACCTTGCAGCTTAACCTACAGCCTGCATTCAACCTACTGCACTACCTGGGCCAGTAATGTACATGAAGTCTGGGTCTATCTTTACAAATGAAGATAAACATTCCTAAACAACTGTTGATATGTTATGAATATAACAAGAATAGCAGTCTGATAACACTTAACATGCTAGGCATAAATAGATGTAGATTTGAATCAGCGAGCTCTTGAAGGGGTCATATGATCAGGATTTACACTATTTTCGGCTTAGTCTCTATCTATACATGACGTAACCACAGCAGAGAGCTCATACTAGATACCAAATGACTTAGTATGGGCTGACAACAAATCTAGCAGGCTATGTGGTAGGATGTGGACTGTATGATTAAGTTGGGTAAGTTTTATGGACAAGCCTTACTTCCTGTATTGTTCAGCACACTTTCGATGTATTCCTGAGCTGAGCCACCTTTATCAGGAAAACATACACACACTCCTTCAGATGATACACAGGTAACTGAAAGCAAACAGAAAATGGACACGTGTTATACATAGTTTAAACCCCATATGGCAATGGGCACATGTTTACATAGTTTAAAACCTGTATGGCAAATGGGCACAAGTTATACATAGTTTAAACCTCATATGGCAATGGGCACACGTTATACATAGTTTAAACCCCATATGGCAATGGGCATATGTTATACATAAATTAAACCCCATATGGCAATAGTCCCATGTTATACATAGTTTAAACCACAAATGGCAATGAGCACATATTATGAAGTTTAAACCCTATGACAATGGCAATAAGCACATGTTATACAAAGTTTAAACCCTATATGGCAATGGGCATAGGCTATACATATACCCCATTTGGCAATAGGCACATGTTATACATAGTTTAAACCCCATATGGCCATGAGCACATGTTATACATAGTTTAAACCCCATATGGCAAAGAAAACATGTTATACATAGTTTAAACCACATATGGCAATGAAAACATGTTATACATAGTTTAAACCACATATGACAATGAGTACATGTTATACATAGTTTAAACCCCTTATGGCAATAGGTACATGTTATACATAGTTTAAACCCCTTATGGCAATAGGTACATGTTATACATAGTTTAAGCCACATATGGCAATGAGCACATGTTATACAAAGTTTAAACCCCATATGGCAATTGGCGCATGTTATAAATAGTTTAAACTCCATGTGGCAATGGGCAAATTATGAAGTTTAAACCACATATGGCAATGGGCACATGTTATACAAAGTTTAAACCCCATATGGCAATGAGCACATGTTATACATAGTTTAAACCTATATGGCAATGAGCACATGTGATGCAGTTTAAACCCCATATGGCAATGGGCTCATGTTATACATAGTTTAAACTTCATAAGCAATTGGACATATGTCATACAAAGTTTAAACCTAATACAACTAGTGAACACATGTTATACATGTATACATGTATACATTAAAAACTAGGGCTGTCATGGGTTCTACTGTTTGCATACTGACTATATTGATGCATCCAGAGACAGATATCAATGATATATTGATATATCAAACGATACAAACTCCCTTTCAAATTAAACAGGTATGTGCTAAGACTTCTCCTGCTTGTTTGGTGTATTTTATAGTTCCAAATAGTTTAAATATGAGATGATATTGTTCAGTTAACTTTAAAATAAATAAAGAGTAAAAAATATTAACTTTTCTTGATTTATTTGTCATCAGAAAGACAGTAACTATTTTCAGAAGGCCTGGTACTACTAAAGCATGTGTGTTTATTTTTTATTTGAAACTTAACATACTGTTGATAGTTTGTTTTAAAAGGCAAATTCCAAATCATTGGCCAGTAACATGTTATCTATTTGTGCCCATATAGCTAATAATCACATTATAGTATAAACCCCATAGTGGGTACATGTTTTACACAGTTTAAACCCCATATAGCTAATAAACACATTATATATATAGTTCAAACCCCATAGTGGGTACTATGTTTTACATAGATATAGTACTCTATAGTACATGTATTACTACATGTTTTTGTTTTGATTTTTGTTACACTGCACTGACACAGTTATGGTCACAGTGGTGATGTCCAGATAATTGAGGAGGAAGCCCTCAGACTGTTGCCTGGTTAGAACCACCCGCTCCTCGCAGGTTAGCTTGAAAACCTCCCCACATTTAAGTTTTTACCCTGACCAGGACTCGAACCCATGCTGTGAATTGTTGAGGACTTGAAACTGTGCATGAAGTTCTGTGCAATTTTATAAACAATGCAAATGATCCATAGCCTGCTGAGTTGAGTACCAGACCTGGTAGCGCAATCGGTAGAGCGTCGGCTCCAGGTACAGGAGGCCCAGGGTTTTATCCCGGGCAGCGACATACCAAAAGTCATTAAAAATGGTAGTGGCATAGCTCTCTTGCTAACGCTCAAGCAAATATAAGGGTAGTTCCACAACTGGTTGGCGCAGTGTCAGGATAATGTGACTGTGTGTGGGATCATGCCAGGTGTTCACAGCATGCTATACACAGTGAAGGCAGCACTATATCTGCTTCAAGTGGACACCGTCTTTAAATAACTGAAATACTGTTGGTGGGACAATAAACCCAATAACCAAATTGACTTGTTACATTTCTGGCTTCATAATCCCTTACCACATCTGTTTGGACTGGGGTGAAAACTTTTGTGTGGGGAGGTCTTCCAGCTGACCTTTATTGCACCTGTGGTTCTACCCAGACATTTGTCTGTGGTCCTCTTCCACCTGCAACTAGCTTGAAGTTGAAAATATGACCATAAATGTACAATCGGAACTCCTCGGGTAATTCCGTCCTTGGGACAATCATCCCTCTGATGTATCTGGTGCAATAATACTTACAGAAATCACGATCGTTTTGTTCGCCGGAAATCGGAAGAATATGTCTTAAATGTAGTTCGCTCAAAACGAAACAATGGCGTGGTTTGACATTTGTGTGTTTGCTGTGATGCATAAATTAAACTTGGATGATTTAAATTTGAAGCAGCCACAAATTGAAATTTAACTGGCATTGTACTGTAGTGAGCTGTCATCCGAGCTGTGATCTTTGTTTTGACGTCTGTCACAAAAGAAGTTTCATTTAGAGAAATGGCCGAGGTGATCCGACTACCTACATACATCCGAGAGATGATTCGTGAACTATCTGAGGTGTTCGGATTGCATAAATATATTGGTGCAAATAACTTCTAACAAACAAAACAAACCTGAATTCTTTTCCAACAACTACAAACAAGTTATATTGACTCCTGATCAAACACCTGCCACCATTATGGCTGATATGGAGCTACACTTTTGGTCTAAGCTGTTTCAATAAATGCTTTACAGACAAAGAAGCAAACAATATTACATTGACCAAATACAAATCAGACTCATTGAACACCTCTTCAAACACAACCACAGCCCTCAAGTAACTCAGTCAATAAAACTTTATAACCATGGTGGTCGTAAAAGTAATACATGTACTTAAAATTATGTACACCACACTCAAAGAAGCTGGATTCAACTTTTTAAACAATGTGGGAACTTTTCCAAACAATGAGTTCATTTTCCTATCAAAATACCTGAGTCCACCCAGGCTCAAAAGTAATATTCAATTAAAGTTATAATTTCTAAGAAGGATATGGCTAATGTGTTATTATCATGCAATGTTTATACCCTCAATGAAGTGGTTTCACACTAACTCAACATTGCTTTGGTCTGGGATTACAATGTATGAAGTATGTATCAACAGACATGTATGTGGCTGGCTATATGTATGTGAGTATGCAGGAATATATACCTAATGTAAACACTTGACACCTTCTCTCAGCTAGTAAATGTTACAGGACAAAAACAGACATGAGAGTGGTGATCAATTTACCTAAAGTGAGTTGTACAAGGGTAACAGTTACAAACGTTAGTTATTAAAATTTAATCTGATACAACTTATGACACCTAATCTCAGCTAGTAAATTTGACCCGGACAAAAGAAAGACAATGAGGGCTGTGATCAATTTACCTCAAGTTAGATGTACAAGGGTTAGTAACAGTTAAAAACATTAGTTATTAAAAAATAGAACTATCACTACCTATTTCAATCTGACTGACAAGTTGACCAATGGATAAAGCCAGTTTAACCATGTCCAAGCCAATTTAGAGGTAAACTCCAACAAATTTTGAACTGTCAAATGCAGGAACATTGATTATAAAACATTATTTTGAACAGTGTTGTTGATGATGCAGTGTAAAGTGCACAACGTTTAGTTAAGATGCCTAATGCCCTCGTCTCTAGGTAACTGCACATCTGAATGCAGCACTGTGCATTATTCTGTGATATATCATGTTAACAGACATACCATTAGATACAGAGTTGGGTATGTGTTATGTTAATGGTTTGAATTGTGCTCCCAACAAGTTAAATGTTAAAACATAAACCAAAACAAATGTTACTCATTACTGTACATGCATTTGTTTGTTTGTTTGTTTCTTGGGTTTATCGTCCCACCAACAGTATTTCAGTTATCTGCAGACGGTGTCCACTTGAAGCAGTTATAGTGCTGCCTTCACTGTGTATAGCATGCCCTGAACACCTGGCAGGTTACCACACCCAGTCACATTATCCTGACACCGGGCCCACCAGTCATCAAACAATCCTAACATTTGCTTGAGCGTTAGCAAGGGAGCTATGCCACTACCATTTTTAATGACTTTGGTATGTCGCGGCCCGGGATCGAACCCGGGGCCACCCATACCCTGGAGCTGATGCTCTTCTGATTTCACCACCAGGTCCGGTGTACAAGTATTTACAAAGAATAATTCTATTACATTATAACCATTATTATTAGTCCTATATTGTTTCAGCTTATAGAAGCTGTTAATAGAAAGCAATGCCAAAAGTTCACCTACACTTCAACCTTTGAGAAAGTTCAACAAAATTTTCAGGGAACCTTGCTGAGAACACTCCTCAGATATTTGTCATTAAACCAAGCAATTAGTTACCACTTTGTAACTCCTCAGCCCCTTTACTATGTGAGTTTGAGTCACAGATGGAATGAGATATGGGAAGGTCCATAAGCTAACCAGTGCTGCACCGGTAGTTCTACCCAGAATTTAAAAAAATATATTTTCTTTTTTCAAATTAAGTAATGGTTCAAAGTTGGAAATAACCTTTGATAAGATTTGTTTCCTCAATCACTGAAGAACAAATAAAGAGAATTATTTTCAGAAATCAATTAGTTATTACATGTGATATGTTATGTTTTTATCCAAGAACCTTTGAAGAAAATAAAATTTCATTTCAGAACTCCATTACACACAGACTTTTGATGTTATCATCTGTGTGGAATTTATTGGCAGATCAATAGATTAATCTACAGTCTGGCTGGAATGTTGACCATTGAGTGTTGTTAACCCATATCATGCTGCCTTGGTTTATAACCCATGCTAAGTAATCTGCTTACAACTTGATGCAAAGGTAACTAAGGTACTGATAAACAAATACAGCAAATGGTATAGATCCAGATCAGACAGCACCCAGCAGGAACTGGCGGGTCTGGATCTAGACCATTTTCCCTAGCAAATTAACTAGTTCTGGCTGAATTCACTGCTGTGCAACAAATTCGGAACACCTAGTGCAAAAAAATGAATGGCCGAGGTGATCTAATCATCTGTGTGCTGGACAACAGTGGAATGTCCATTGAACCATGGGAGGATGTGATAAACATCTCAGTACGTGTTCAGCCAGTACTAGTCAATCATGGTTGGGTATTCATAGCAGCTCTAATATGCTGTTACCCAGACAATATTTCATTAAGTTCGTAGTTTGCTAATATTTATTAACTGAAATTTAATTGAAGTTTTACGCTGAATGTTTCTATTTTATTTGAGAATAGTGACCAAATTTCTGGTAAAATTTCTTCAAAATTTAACAAAATAGGCAAAATGGTTATAACCCAACATGACCCCAGTTTCCCATTCTCAAAAGACTTGTTATATGATTTAACTTCTTAGAAAACGCCCAGAAAACTTACTTTGTCATTTCTCTATATTTTTGTATAATAAATAAGTATAAATACAACAGTTATGACAATACTGTTTGTATGCTCGGGTATTGTTTGCATGTTGTTATATGCATTTGGGGAAGAGGGTGTCTTTTCACACCAAGCCCTGTGTCTTCAACTTGAACACCTTCTCGATCTAGGCTGTTGTGTATGAAATATGTTTATGTTTATTGGGTGATACATCCCACCAACAGAATTTCAGTTATCTGGAGACGGTGCCTACTTGAAGCAGATATAGTGCTGCCTTCATGGTGTAAAGCATGTCGTCAACACCTGGCGTGATATCACACACAGTCACATTATCCTGACACGGGGTTAACCAGTCATGGGACTATCCTTATATTTGCTTGAGCGTTAGCTAGGGAGCTTTACCACTACAATTTTTAACGACTTTTTGATCAAACCAGGGGCCTCTCGTACATGGAGCTGACCCTCCATCGATTGTGCTACCAGGTCCAATGTAGTCTTTTACAAATAAAGTAAAAAGTGTTGTTAATTATGCTCTCCCCTGTCTGTAGAACCCACCAGGTTGGTAAGGTTACATGCTAGAAACTGTAAGTTTTGTCCAGCTGATCCTTGGCTGAAAAAAGGTCAAAGTGAGCAGTTGTGTTGAAAATATGTTCTCTGTGCTTCTCCTTATTACTGTCTAGGTGGGTAGCTTGATTGGTAAACATAGAAGAGCAGGTGTCATGAGTTCAAAGACCATCCAAGTAATTTGGTTAATGCAGCTTAGTTTACCAAAATCACACAAAAGACATGCTCTAGATACTGTCCTATTCACTTTTATAAATATATATAGTTGTAGACCGGATTACCAGTGATACTAAAATACTGTTTATTTCCAAGTTTACAAATGGATACATCCTAATTGTGGAAAAACACATACAATACAACACCAAGTGACTGTTGTTGAATATGAATTTGAATATTGTTGTTGTTGATAATACTGCTGTGTTAAAAAAATAAATTCAGTTTGCTGACAAATGTAGAACAAGATTAGGTCACTGGAAATAGGACCGGCCGCAATAGCTCAGGTGGTAGAGCGTCGGCTTGCGGATCGGGAGGTCGTAGGTTCATACCCCGGCCGGGTCAAACCAAAGACTTTAAAGTTGGTAGTAGTGGCTTCCCTCCTAACACTCGGGGCAAAGGGGACAGCATTACGCCTGACTCGTCAGTGTCAGTATAATGGACCGGCCGGGTTCAGTCCCTGGGCACCTCATAAGTGCCCCTGTGCTATAATGATAGAAAATAATGTTGCAGCGCAGTATCTGCAAAAATGCCGGCTAATCCCGAATCTCACTGGCAATAGGGCTAACAGAGGATAGTATATAGACCTAAGTTAAAAATAATGTTTCAACGTTATTTGGTATCAGTTCTTAGACTATAAAATCTGAAGTGTTCCATGTAGGATAGAATAATTTGGAAAAAAGAACAAAGAACATAATAACAGATATGAAGAACACAAAGACGGGAGAAGCGGAGGAAGAAGAGGTCTTACCATCGATGACATTTTCTCGAATTCCATAGCCATAGTTTAGTCTACTTTTTCCTTTAAATAATCCAAAGTTTACGGCATTTTCCTGTGTATCTGAGTTGGTGAGGTTTGTTAAGGATGATCGAGGATGTGACTCCACCCAATGGTCTGTGGCCAGAGACACGACGATCAACACCACCGCTCCCATGGCCAACAAAAACGTAATAGAAATTATAACCTTCCTCCGTTGCTCCATTTTAAGACAGTATGTCCAATTATTTTCTTTTTGTCGACAATATGGTGAATAAACCAGGAAATTTAAGTCAGTTTTCGTTTACTGAAAAATGATATCGACTCATTTCTTATCATCTCATATCGCTAATGTCAACACCAAAGCCAAGCTTGCAAGCATTAAATTTGACCCACCTATTAATTTTCAGTGCATCCAGCAGCCAACGTAGCTATTCAAAGACAGCCAGCAACAGTCCTGCTGTTAGAACTTACGCTTAGCAGGCTATATATAGACAGTACATTTGAAAGTATTAGACAAATGATTACCAAATCTACAAAATGTCAACTTTTTGTTTGTAATTTTATTTTGTCAACAATCAAGAAGAATCTTAGGCGCTTTCTCAAAAGGTTAGAAAAGACAGCAGACAGAAAGAGAAAGTAAAAATCTGAAACAATTCATAAGAAAATATAACAAGGTCCTGTGCGTATTGCAGCATAAAGTTAAATCTGAACAGACATGGGATAAAGGATTTCACATGTCAGTCAAATGTAAAAGTTACATCAAAACGGTGACGAGACATAATATGAAATAGCGCACCCACCCCACCCCCTCAACCCCCACCACCAAATGACCTCTTAGAGGTAATTATCGCTCTAAAGTGGCGAGTCGGCAAAAGAACCAACTTATGACGCCAAGCTAAAATTCAGATATGAATTTGAAAAGACAGTAGAAGCTTCAAATCGGATACACAAAAAGCTTGTGAAAAAAAAGTGGGACAACGTAAATAATTCGTTTAGTTCTGGTATCTAAGTGTATGGCTTGTATGCTTAAATTCGCGTAGTTATCTGCAATGCGTAAAAAAGTACATAAAAAGTCCTGGTACCTAGCCAGCTTTCTCTCAAACGCTTCATCTGACATTCCCTCCCAAGGCTCAGGTGAGCTCCGCCAATGTAAATTTGGACCAGCGTACTATGTCTGGTCAGAGAGACGTTTAAAGCACATTAGGAAATATAAGTTTCTTCCCTAGGTCCACTTGCATTTCCTATTCACTTGAAATATATAGTAATTATAGTGAACTGTTTAGCAGATGGTGTGGTTGATTTCCCGTCCTCTTTCACAAAATGAATGACTTGGAGACCTGAAGTCTTATGACATCTCCTCCGTTTATTATCTTTCTCCAGTATTTCATCATGACGCCAAGGGAAGCGGGCCTGGGTCAAAGCAACTTTGCATGATGACAGATTATGCTGCGGAGTTCCTCTGTTCCCACACAGATGACAAAGGGGACAAAGTGGATCTTCTGCCATCTTCTACGTATAGAGGTTAGCTGGGGAGGGTAGGAGGTCGTATACTGCTCGGAGAAGAAACCTAAGTTGAATGTTTTCATATCGCCATAGTTTCTGTCCTGTTCGCTCACGCATGCTCAACTTGGTCGTCCGTCCACCTTGCAATGCCATTTGTACTGACTTTGCTTCTCTTGCTTCATCATCTGCCTTCCCTTCATATTCGTGCACCAGCACTCTTTCCTCTGCTTTGTGAGTTATTTTTTTTATCTTGGTTACTGGGTTATTCCTAGTCCTTCTCTATCCCTAGTGGTTGTGCTTACTATGTCTTAAAGCTTCAAGTTGCTCTTTGCTTTTTCTACCGCCTGCTTTGCTGACCACATTTCCGAACATGCCATCAGTCGAGTCTCTTAGTGTCATCACTAGTCTTGCCATCTTGTCAAATGTTTATATAAATACAAGAAAAAACACTAGTGTAAGACATCCATGACGTCACAGAAAGCATGTGCTTTGAACACGAAGATGACTATACTGGGAATGAAACACTCTCTTAAACTGTTAATTAATTACATAAATATGTATAATAATAAAGAACAATGACTCTGACGGGAACTAGACTGCTACTGTTGTTTTTCTTCCTTGCTGTCTGCTACGTCTGAAATTACAAGCTGTGTTGAACACATCGGCATACTCGGTTTCTTTTCTTAAACAAGACCTCGCCAAACAGCTGCGAATTCTTATCAATTGTTTTGTTATTTTTTCGGTCTCTTGATTTTCTTACCAACTTCATGTACTTTTCTTTTGATTTTTTCTTGTGTGTGTGCGTTTTTTGTAAATACTTAATTTATAGTTGGGTTTTGTATTGTTAATTTATTGCAAATACGTAAATGGCCAAAATATATGCAAAACAACATTTTACGTACATGTATGCGCCCCGTTTTTCTCTGATAGCATTTACTATCATAAGCAGTCTTACCTGGTTTTGTTATTTTTTCGGTCACTTGATTTTCTTACCAGCTTCATGTAATAAATTTTAAAGGATTTTTCATACAGGACTGAAAAATACGCTTTTCATTACTCTACGAACTCCAATGTCATTCAGGAGTAATATATTAGTCTTATCTTTTTATTTCCATTTGTGTGTGCGTTGTTTGTTTGTTTTGTTGTTGTTGTTTGTTGTTGTTTTTGTGTGTGTGTTTTTTGTGTGGGTAAAAACTTCATTTTTAGTTGGGTTTTTGTATTGTTTATTTATTGCAATGTTTTTTAACGTTCGTTTACTAACAATTAAACGCGGTAAGGAGTTTAATACAGATGATGTGAGTTTTTGTTAACTGAATCATTTAACACAGAAAAGATGAACATTATGATGTGAAAATTGTCAATACCGTAAATGTATACATATATTAAAATAGTTCATTTGGTAAATATTCAGACAAATAAATTCAAAAAATACATTTATATACTTTACTTCAGAAACAATATCACATTTCAAAAAGTAAATTTGATACATGCCAATTCTTTTCTCGTATGACATGCAACAAGACCACTGACAATAACTGAAACCAATCAGTCTGAAGACTCGTTGTCTGATGTCACAGCTTCTATGGTGCTCATGTTACTATCTGATCGTGAAGTTGTTCTGTTTATCAACGACTGAAGGTATTCTACCAATCCGCTAAGTTGGTAATACTCGGCTTCATTTAACAGCTCCCCCCACAGTGTTTCATTATTCGGCATGGTGCCTTCCCGGATACAGCCGTCCCGTAAGTAGTTTAGAATGTATCGGAAGTGCAAGCCGTCTCTGTCGATGAAATAACTGCCATCACTCTCCTGACGTAGGCGGTGACGCCCGCTAAACATAGGCGGACAGCATGGAGTTATGGTCCTTGGTCAGGGTGAGTAGAGATGTGGTGAATTGATGGCCGCCAATGTCCAGTTTGATCTTATTCTCCTGGACTTTGTATACTTCAGACATCCGCTAAAACATTAAAAAACGATACAACTGATTATGTCGATTACAAAGCCCGGGATTGATAATAACGGAAAGAAGTTTATGACTTTGAGCCGTATTTTACCTTCGTGTAATTTTCGGGAGTATCACACTTCCTTCATTCGCATTATTTAAGTTGTTGACCAAGGGAGTTAATTCTATCACATCACTAGATTAAGGAGCGAAAGCCATCATTAAACAGATATGAGGGCCCGGACCACCTGTTCCTTGTACACACCACTCGTGTGGCTAAGGGACAGAATTAAGTGGGATACTTCGAAAATTAAGCAAAGGTAAAAGAATACTGCTCAGTCAAAATATGCATTCCGTTATTTGTTCTTCTTTACTGCGTTTTCCATATTAATGTCGTATTTGTTAAAATATTGTTCAGTAATCATTCTGGATAATTGTCTAAGAATTTGAATTTTTCAACTTACTTTTAACCGGATAGAACTAAATGTGAAATCACATATATGCAAATAATGGAGATCAAGACGTGAACTTGCCAGTAGTCTGGTCAGGATTTGTGCATTTGCTGCACATTCTTTAGCAGAAAAGAATTACGCACAGGTACAAATGTGGTTATAACAGTGACGTCCCTTTTCGTTTTTTGTTGTTATTGTGTGTGTGTGTGTGTGCGTGCGTGCGTGCGTGTGTGTGAAGGACGACCTCAGACACATTTCTGGGTAGGACTACAGGCGCACCACAAGTGAGCTTGAAGAGCTGACCGGGGCTCGAACCCATGCGGTGAGAGGCGAGCAGTCAGAGAAGTTACAAGTCAGCAAATCCACCACTCGGTCAAGGAAGGCACTTCATTTACAGTGTAAAATGCAAGGGTGTATGTTTAAAAGGTTCGCGCACTATCCATATAACAATTATAGTTTATCTTTTAAAAAAATATCAAAGTATGTTGTGAAATAAAGAGATTAAATAATAAAAGATAATCTTTTCTACATAATGAAACACATTTCTTTACAGGGGCGGGGCGGACAATCAAGATCCATACAACTTTAGCGCAATAAAATCAAAACCCATACAACTTTAGCGCAATTAATATTGGATATATACAAACATACAAACAAATATGTACATAAACAGTTAGGGACCTTAACTTCGACTTAAGCAGTACACAGACAAAATTTACTTTAAAAGCTCAGTATTTTTTAAGTTTACATGTATGTGTTTTTATAACTCCCACCCACCCATGCATCCCACCCGCCATTCCCACCCCTGGATCCATCCCTGTTCCTTTACTAAATAAATAAACACAAGTTGATAGATGTACCAATAATTATCGTCGAAAACCAAGGTAAACAAGCATTTGATAGTATTGCGGGCAATACAGTAGTCCCCTACCGGTCCCTCAAAAAGTTATGGGCCGGACACGATTTAGCTGCAAGGTGATGCTGTGGCTTTGACCTTCAAGGCAGCGACCCAAATCTTGTGCGTGCATATTGTACACATTGCTACCTATTAACATACCAAGTTTCATGCGCCTAGCTTTAATAGTTTTTAAGTTATCAAAGGATCCAGATTTTTAACGGACAGACAGACAGACAGACGGAATGACGGACGGAGGGTTAACCTATAGTCCCCTCCGGTGTAAACACCGGTAGGGGACTAACAATTGAAGTAAACATTCCGTTGTCAATGAAACAAAGTGATACAAGTAACGTGGGCTGCCAACAATAATCCCGTTACCCTGAGCTCATTATCGAACGTCTCTTTGGCCCTTATGAAAATGGCGTGCTCCCGATCCATTTCAGCTCTCCGCCGAGACGCCTCTTTCTCGAGGGCCGCTATTTTGTCGTCGTGCGCGGCCTGAAGTTCGATCTCTCGGGCATCCAGGGCCTGCCGGCGACATTGGTATGCCTCGGTCTCAGCCGCCAGTCGACCCCGCTCGTCCTCTAGCATGTCCCGTAACTCGTCCAGATGGGTCTCCTTGCAGCATGCCTGCAAATACACCATACATGATAATAATAGTAATAATACATGATTCAGTTAATAATTTTGTAAATAAGGTCTTTATTCGCCAGCCTTTAACAAAATATGTCGATTTTGAGCCCATGTAACGTGGCAATCACCTTGAGCCATGCATTCACATGCCATGAAGCAATGTGTTTATAATACCTTGGACTTGCCTTGGCCATTGAGAGATTTTTTACGGCTTAATTTGTTCGTTAAACTCCAGACACATTCATCCCAGACACATAGGTCAAACATATTTGAACACGAGATCGTGTATAAAATTGTTTCAAGGCGTTCTGGCATTCGCATCATCTTCGGCCGTATCCGTACTCGTTTGGAAAAGAACTATTTCGGAAAGTAAAATAGCCGAGTCGTTCCGGATCGCTTTCTAGAATGACACATTTACATGCTTGGGATTGGCTTTAAATCTGGAGCTTAGATAGATTTCAAATATTAAATATATAAAAAGTTAAAAACGGGTTTCCATGGAAACTACGTATGAGATATACGTAATTTTAGCTTACTGTGAAAAGCCTTGAAGTCTGGCAACTTGCACAAAGCTACCTGTTGTGGCTTTTAGCAATAACTTACGCCACCATTGCCACCATTGAACAGAGGGTATGTAAGAAATCCTTCATGCCTGCTTCAAGTAGGCACCGTCTCTAAAAAACTGAAATACTGTTGGTGGGACGAAACCCCCAATAAAGATACAAACAAACAAACAAAGCAATCATTTAGTAAAGTTTTTAACTATGCTCGTACAGTGGTTTATCATATACATGTTAATTATATTTTTACAATGTTGAAGATTGTTTCAGAGGCAACTGTATTAATTTTATTTTTTCTAAAAACGCTCTCACAAGAGTTAAACATAAACAATTTCTGTCTCTAAATATTTGCAAATTTTTATATGCGCTGCCATATTAGAAAACACGGAAACGACGTTGTATTTTTTTACTTTGCTAGCTGGGTAAACAATTATGTCCAGCGTCTACAAATGAATATCAAGAGTGAAAATAATTTTTAAGTTATAAGTTATTGGAAAATAAGTCGAAGTAATATCCTTAAACTTTATTTTTATTTTGACAGTTTAATGTTGTTGTGTGTTTTTTTTTTGTTGTTGTTGTTTTTATGGTTAAATTATATATATGTTAAATAGGAATGTAAACTATGAAATAACCAAACAGGTACCTTTCTCTCCCGCTCTCTAAGCACGCTGTCCCTCTCGTACACGAACTCCTTCGCCTTCTGTACAAAACTGTTAAAGTTCAAATGGAGCCGCTCCACGAAGTCCCTGCCAATGTGATCAATCTGTTCGTGGACGTCCAGTTCCCATGTTGTGGTGACGTCCTCAAATAGATCGTGGTCGTACAAGATGCCAATGGGTCCATCTTGGGTCGGCTGTGCGCCGTCCGGCTGCTGGTTCCACTTGCCCTTAGGGTCTCGAACCTCCAGCGCGAAATGAAGGCGACTCAGGTCCGAGTCTACCTGCAGCTCCTTTCCAATCGTCCGGTCGCGGACCAGTAATGGTTTCCAGTCAGCATCTGCGTCCGGTTTTGCCCAAATCCGAGTGTTGCTAGGGACCGAAATGTTGTACAGCTGTCGTAACTTCCACTCAACATGGCCGACTTTCTCCATCTTGCTGAATTTAACATTGTGAAAATCCTCTGGAGGCGATTTAGTCAAGTGTAGTTTGCAATTGTTTAAATTATGCTCTATTTCTGGTGCACGGGTATAGTTATACACAACAAGTTTTATACACTTGTGACCTTCTGCCAAACCATACCACTGTACGAGAAGCTTCCAGGCGTCCTCGTGAATCACTTCCACTGTGTGCGCGTAGTCCCTGCGCGTGATGATGGGTCCCGGATGCACGCGCTGGTGGTAGGACTTCCGGCTGCCGGGAATGGCGAGATATTTCTTCAGTTGCTCTAACCACTCTGCTACCAGTACATACCAGAACTCTCCCTCGACCTGGCGCCTCTCAAACATTCCCTCGATGACTGCTCGCTGTGTCAGTGGGTCCGGGGTCGTGGGTCCAAGTGGGGACGCCATCTTGTTGACACTGGACGTCTTGTACACAGCAGTGCCTGCGTTTGTCCCTCCACTGTTTGACGGCACTAGAGGTAAACTCCAAGAACATTCCGGGCTCCGCCCATTCGGTGACGTAGTTCGGTGAGCCAACATATCAGCCTGTGTGGATCGTAAATAAGGGGAAAACAGTGTAAGACCGATTTATCTTTAACATTTACGAATGCGGAGCTTACGGTCCTATTACTCCGCTTACCTGGAAAATCTCAAAATTTCGGCGATAGTTTGTTCACCCTCTGCCAGTGCCGTGGGATGCTGCCAGACGATTTTGCGCATCGAACGTCTTGTTTACAATACTATTTTAAGCTTAAGGGCAATACCAGTGTGATATGAAGCTCTCTATGTTGCCAGGTGGGCAGCCAATGTAATTTATTATCTTTCAGTAGAGATTAAGAATAGCCTCATTTTTTTCATTGTTTGTGAATTAATTTCATTTTCATAATTATAATAATTTCTTTAATTTACTAGTCACGATCAATATGATCGTCCGCATCATTAGTGACCATCGATCGCATTCATTGTTATCGATCGTTCAACGTTTTTTATTATCGTCACTTTCATCATTACTACTTTCATCATCGTCGTTGTCGTTATCATCACTATCATAATCATCACAATTATCATCATAAATGTCATCGTCTCTATCATCATCACTATCATCATCACTATCATCATCATAACTATCATCATCATCGTCGTCGTTGTCGTTATCATCACTATCATAATCATCACAATTATCATCATAAATATCATCGTCTCTATCATCATCACTATCATCATAACTATCATCATCATCGTCGTCGTCGTCGTCGTCATCGTCGCACTAAAACCATCTACATGTATATGAAAATCTTAAATTCTGTGGAATCGATGTAAAGAGCAATGTGGCACGCTTTGTGTTCTCATCGTTAAATTCCGTTCTTCTTATTATTTTCATGTTCTATGCTACATATTATCGCCTATTGCGCGTTTGGTTGTGGGTTTTACAGGTGTATATCGTCAGTTTTTTAGTACCACACAACATTCGGATTTTTATGTTAAAAATGATTGTCACCAAGCAATCTCAAGCGGACAGTATTCTTGTCTTCCAAAGATCAACACAGTGTCAAATATCCAGACGAACATTTTAATTGTTAATGGATGAGAATCTATGGAAGCAGTTGATAATGTAGAAAACAACATTGTAAATTGTTCTACATGGAACCGTAGAATAATATTTCTTTACAAAAGTTTAAACTCAGTTGTTTTGGCAAAATACACTTTTCAAAAGATAGACACAAACAACTGCATTTCTACTAAGTTTTATTTACATTTTTTTCAATATGAATACACGATTTAAAAAATATAAAAGGCATTTGTTTATATTTAACTTTTGAAAAAGGGCATTTTGCCGAAAATTTGAGTTTGAGCTTTTTAAAGAAAATAATGCTGTTTGATCGAAAAGATTTGTTCAAGAATGTGACATAAATTACAAGACAAAATTAAGCTTTTGTAATTATTAACCTGGCGCTAGCTTATAAGACGAAAAGCTGAAAAGAAATGCTTAATTAATTGAAAGAACGTGTATACTGCTTTGTTCTGTAAGATCAAGGCTTCAGCGAGTTACAAACGTGTGCTTAGAATAGATCTTAATAGCTCTCAGAAATTATATTAAATTGATGGACAAACTTTAGATATAAACACAATTCATGATGCCTGTTTTATTTGTATTATACCATTCTGTATTTAGTCCACAATACAATGTCCTACAATAACACAAATCGAGATATAGGCATAATTCATAACATCAATTATTCTAGCAATTCTATATAATTTAATCTCCACTTACCGAGAAATTTTACAAGCCAAATAATTTGAATAATCCAAGCATTCGAATTCCAACGAAATGTATCCTTTGTATCAAATCGGCACCGCTTAGACTTCCTGTATTTGTTAATTACTTCCTGAATATCGTCTGCTTCTTTGTTTACATCCCTCTCGCGCCACTTCTTTTATACTCCCGCGTGATTTGAGGCGCCTACATAGCGGATGTCTTGTAGGCGCTCGCTTCGGAGTTCACTTGATACTTGCGCATTAAAATTACTTTCTGATCAATCGTTTACATTGTAACAATGTGGCACAAAGGCAGCCTTCTAATTATTTTTTTTATTTACAATTAGCCCCGGATGTGCTTCATGTTGTATAACGTTGAGCTTGAGTCTGAGAGCATGCGCAAGAGTCTGGTTGGTTATGCTTGTATGTGTGTATTATTAAAAAAAAACATAATTCTAGGCTCTCTAAAAACAATCTCTAACTGGAACTGAAAATGTTACAATCTGCTTCCTATGTTCCCATGCCAATACTACCTACTGTAGCAAATACAGTGATAGATGCCGAGGTAAGAAAGTATATGAATTCGTGTTTTGTTGTTGTTGTTGTTGTTTTGTATTGTTTTTGTGTGTTGTTTTTGTTGTTGTTATTGTTGTTTTGTTAGTTTTTGACATACATTGCAGCGACCAAATATGATCATTATAGCAACGTCCAGCTTTTTGGTGGATGAAGACCCCAGACACATGTCTGGGTAGAACCACCGACGCACCGCAAGTCAGCTGGAAGACCTCACATTAAGTCCTTCGCCCCAAACGGGACTCGAACCCATGCTGTGAGAAAATGAATTCTATACCCGGTAAAAGGCATTCTGGCTTTGGAATTATGTTATTGAAATATTCAAAAAATCACCTTAGAAATGCCTTTATACATGACATGTACTGTAAATGATGTACAGTGTGTATTTTCTCTCATACATTAATTGCATTTGGTAATGCAAGATAAAACCTTATAATTCCTGTTGTGTTTGTTTCTTGGTTTTTGATGTTGTTGCTGTTGTTATTGTTTGTTATTTTAAATAATCAAAGAAACAAAAATATATGGTTATTAAAGTTCTAAACACATTACATTTGAAGATTAGTATGATAACGATGATGCTGAAAACGATGATGATGATGATGATGATGATGATGATGGTTTCGACCCGGCGAAGCCAAACTATATTTTGAGAGACTCGACAGAAGGAATGCATGTATAGGCTAAGCTTTCTTGAAAAAGGTGCCTGGTGGGCGCTCGTTATATTGATCTTCGAGAGGCAGTGTCGGCATTTACCTGTCCCAGTCTTCACTGCCAGCAACTCTCCGCTGGATATAGCAGCTATTACGCAGTTCTAGAGATAATCAAGCTCAAACGGCCAGTTACGCGCAATATAAATCAATGCTGATAACCTAGTTAATTTTGATGTCCGGGCGGCCAGAAAATTAGGTTTTTGCTAATTTTGATTGATAGCGGTAAGACAAACCCGTTGGAAAGCGCGAATCGGGGTGGTGGTGTTGGTGTGGGGGGGGGGGGGGGGGGGGGGGACTTTGTTTCCCGTAGAAAGCTCAACAGTCTAACTGCTGTTGTTTGAGGGAGGCTGTAACTGTGTTGTAAATGTGATATCCCACTATTTGTCTTTATCTAATACATGTAACAACATCTCAGCTCTTTTCTGAGGAATCTGTGCATAATGGTCGCATAAACTTATACTTAGCTGAGGCGGATCCAGAAAAGTTTGGTGGGGTTGGAATCAAGATCCTTTCAACTTTATTGCAAACCGGACGTAATAGCTCAGTTGGAAGAGCGTCGGCTTGCCGATCGGGAGGTCGAGGGTTCAAACCCCGGCCGGGCCAATTGGATTTATTGTGGTCCGGGTCAAACCAAAGACTTTAAAGTTGGTAGTAGTGGCTTCCCTCCTAACGCTCGGGGTTAAGGGGACAGCATTACGCCTGACTCGTCGGCGTCAGTATAATGGACCGGCCGGGTTCAGTCCCTGGGCACCAAGTGCCCATGTGCTACAATGATAGAAATGTCGCTGCACAGTATCGGCAAAAATGCCGACAAATTCCATTCCCACTTTATTGCCATAAATACTGGATATATATAAACAGAAAGGGATCCTATCTTCGACCTAAGCAGTCAACAGACAAAATTACTTTAAAAGCTTAGTACTTTTTAAGCTTACGTGTATCTGTATATATATACAGGATAATATATACCCAGATAATCACGTAAAGTGATCTCATAAGTAAGTGATCACGTGGTTTTCTTTGTTCCAGATAAATATGCAGCGTGGCTCGGATAGGAAGAACTTATTTTTTTCTTGACAGGTGGAGTGTTTGGCTTTACCTGTCACATGGATGTTAAGCACCAAAAAAGCAGGATTTCTTGGGATCTATTCAGGTATGAAGAATTTATATGGTTGCCTGTGAGAGAAAAAATAGTCCAAACTGTTGGATACCACATTTAACAGTGGTTTACGACGATCGTCACCAATAAGTATACCGATTTAGATGTAACAATAGCAAATCATTGTCTTTTGGGTATTTAGGAATATTCGCTATTAAAAGAAAAACTAAGGTATCCATGTGTTTGTGGTCAAGAAAATTCAAACGCCCGGCGGCTGATTCCAAAAGTATACATAATATAAAATACATACAATATAATAGAAGTTGAATTTTAAACTTTTTTTTTTAATGTCGAAACATTTTTTCCCCAAAAAATGTCGATGCTTCTGTACTAAATAATCATATACAACTTTCACTTTTACTGTACTCCCGCTCCTTCATTTTTTTTTTTTTTTTTTTTACTCGAACAAGGGAAACCACTGAGGTCAGAATGTGATGTAATAAAATAAATGTTGTCTCCCTTTGATCGTAAACGATCCTAAAATACTAAGATCGCTTAATTCATTTATTTTCACCGCCACTGGAATAAACCTGATCTTATCATGGGCAAAATGATTTTACTAAAGCAAAAAGAATTACTCATTAATAATTATTTTTAATCGACACCATGATGCCAATGACGAACTATTTGCGGTTATCCTTTTTCAGTTCCATTATTTCACATTATAATGGTGGCTTGACCTTCCTTAAAAGTGAGTGTAAAAAAACGCATTCCTTGTCAACATCTACAGTAAAGTTAAAAACACTTTCTTAAAGGTAGTATCCGATAGTTTGGACCGAAATATTTTCATTACACATCTTAATAACGTATTGTTACCTGAACAGATATTGGAAAATCCTGCCCTACACTTCTCGATATGAACCGTTACGCCTTAATCGTAATTACAAAGGTGTATTTCTTATCTGAGCCACGCTTCACAGTTAGCTATTTTTAAACTAAGAAAACCACGTGACCACTTTACGTTTTAGCTCACCACGTCATCCAATGTGACGACGATGTTTATTTTTAGTTGGAATCCCAATCGCTCTTATTTAAATATGTGTGTGTGTGTGTGTGTGTGTTTTCTGCAGAAATTATGCACGAATGCCCCAAACATGCATCAGATGTTGTTATCTATGTTTAACATAGGCAAATTGTCGGAAACAACCTTTAAATGAGCGTTGTGACTAAAGTTGTTATGGGGTTTTCCATCAATTATTCATGTGACAGAAATACATCAGGTTGGCGTTAGGCCAAACATGTTTACTGTCACTTTGGTAAAGTCCCTTTACGGTTACGTGCTATTCAGGGATACTTCTATGAAAGGTCATATACATACCTGTCTGAATATGATGTTGTTGTTTTGGTTTAAGAAACGTTTCAAGTATGCATACAGAACATTCGACACTCCTCCCATCGGTATCATTTCGCCGTGCAATTGCAACCAATGCCGTCTTGTAACGCGCTGGCCAATAGGTAGCCATGATGGATATCGTGTTTGTGTCCAACGATAGCAGAGTCAATGTAGAAGAATGAAAAACTATTTAAATACAATAAAATTAAAACAATTTATTTATTTAAAATAAAAAAAAAATTCCATAGACTTAATCGTTAGAATAAAACTTTAATGGTATTACTAATTTCAAAATAACTGTGTAAAATAGGGTAATCGCGTTCAAATCTCGTTCGTCAATACGGTAATATGGTTCAAATTTTGTTGGTCAATCCCATCGACAGTTTTGCTTTTGGTGACAGAGATAATTTCGATCTGAAAGGCACGTGAAATCTGCTGGGGAGACTGAGAACAGACTACAATTTTACTAAATATGGTTAATACTACCCACTACAGTAAAACCTCTTAATACTCTGAATATGACCGTGACCTTTAAAAGTGGTATCAGGAAAGTTTGGAACAAATTTCTTTTCTCAAATTACCAAAATAAATCATTGTAACATGAAAAGGTCCTGCAAAATGCTGTTTATTGATGTCCTGGATCTGTGTAAGCAGTCAAGTATAAATCACCACTCTTCATTGCAAACGGGTATTTCCTATCCAAGCCAGCCGCAGAGATAGACTTGTATTTTTAAACTTAGAAAACCACGTGACAACTTTAGTTTATTTAGTCATCCGGGTAATCCACTCATGATGTCGATAGCTATTTTTAGTAGAGTCCACTACCGAGCTTTTTATACAGTTGGAAAAAACACACATTTAGAGTGATTTTTATCGTGATTAGCTCTGTCTTACAATTCAGTAATTCAGTTAGGTGTTCAAAATGGTATTTATTAAGCCTAACGTATGGGTTCATTCAATAAAATATGCCAAAATTCCCCAAAGCAGTGGTCTGGTATTGAAATATGTATTTGATATAGGAAACTGTCGAATACCACCTTTAACATTTAAGCAAGCTTTAAGTGTCTTACATACAGGGGCGGATCCAGAAAAAATGTGGGGTGGGGGTATGAACCAAGATCCATTCAACTTTAGCACAGAAAATACAGGATATACATACACAGCTAGGGACCTTATTTGTTAAGCTTTCATGTGTTTTCACAATTCTACTCCTTTAACTGATTGGTGGGAGGGATCCCCAGCCCCCCCCCCCCCCCAACCTCCCGCTTGATCCATCCCTGCTTCCAAGCACTTAAAAAGTAATCTTTTGTGTAAAGTAATTTAAAGTCCTTTTGTAATTTTAAACTGTGAATATCACATTGATCTTTGAGCTAGAAATCTGGTTTTGATCACTTGGTCTAAATAATTCAAACAATTTATCTTAGTTAAGTTGTCGACCGACAGGTAAATTTTCAGTCATTGTAACCTTTGACTTGTGTCAGTTTGACATTGACCTCAGAGCTAGCAATTGAGTTTTGCGCTGACAAGTAAATATTTTAGCCATGTTGGCCTTTGACCTGTCTAAATGACATTGACATTTGATCTAGCAAACTGATTCTTGCATATAACATTCTGTCGTTATACGGTTAATATAGGTGTTACTTGAAAATCTATCAGATAGATTTACGGACACAGTAACACTTATAGAACAGTGGGGGTTGTGAAGGGTGTATATTTTACAACTGACCAAAGGGTCGAATTACAAGTTCTAACACTTCCATATGGCCTAAAATAGTCTGATATGTTTTTGTTGTTATTCAATCATGTATCTAATTTCACTTACGATTCAGTATAAAAAATGTCAACGTGTATAAGGTTGGGGTTCATAATCTGACTCATGTAACCATTGCGAAGTAATAAATTACAGTAATGGCTACAGTAGCGTAGGTTCATGTATAAGCGAACAGTGTAGTCATTGAGATCATCTGTTTAAACAGGAACATTGTCGAATATCTGGTTACAAGCATAAAATAACCAGAATATGCTTAGGGAATAAAAAGTACATAGTGACTGGAAATGAAAAGAAAAGAGCAGCAGGCAAGTTTTATTTTCAGTTAAAAATTTATTACATGGTTTCAAACACAGACAACACAAGATAAAACATCAAACATGGCACTACTTTCAGTATGTACACTCATTCTTTCCTTTAATTAATGCCAATAAATCTGCAATTAACCCGTTACATCAATTAGCTTACTTTTGATGCAATTTTAAAAGCACACACCTGGATTATATAGCTTCATTCTGTTTGCTTTGCTTAAGATATAAATTACATTTTGCCAACATGGAAAAAAAATCAAATGTTCTATAAACCAATCATCGGTTAAATCAATTAATCGATAAAAATTAGTATGAAACATTTTAAATCATTAAATATATGTGCATATATTGATTAAGTAATCGGCCCGATTTAATCAAACTTTCTTAAGCAAAAATCATAACTTGAACTCATGTTACCATTACTACCAGTTTATATGCAGAATCCACGTAATAGAAATAAACACTTAAAATAGTACAATAAATGTGTCGTGCAAATTTTTTCAGATATGCATCTTAAATTACTTGTTCCAGATGTAGTCTTATGAAATCTATTCTAACTTACAAATGGTGGATGGATACGAGTCCAAGTCCTTGAGGTAAATGGTTATATGAAGTTTTACAACACTGAAATAAAATCAAATATATACCAGATATATAATCAGAACAAACAAGCTTAGGAAATATCAAATCCTCTTGCGCACATAATTCAGAAGACAAAAAATAGTCTGGTACATACACCTGTAACTATGGAAAAGAAAAATGGAAATTGCATGACATACTTGGACAAAATGCGTTGCAAGCTCATGTTTTTTCTATCATGTTTATTTTGTCTTTTGTCACTTTCAACAGTACCCCTTCAAATTGTTTAAACATGATTATAAGCCAATTGTGTAAAATGCAAGTAGCAAATACAGCTTGCAACAATGAGGTATTGAAGTTCAGTACCAGATGATGATCATGAAGATGAAAGTAACAATCATACATGTGAACTCTCCCACTTCTGGAGGGAGACTCCCACTTTAAAAGTTCAAAATTAATTGAAAATGAGGGGTGTTTTACACATTTTCAGAAATCTTCCTACTTGGAAACCAATAACTTCCTTCTTTGTTTATATAAAAAATAACAAATATCCCAATTTGCAAGTGAAAATTTCCCACTTTGGTCTTAAAAAAAGACCACATGAGAGTTACATTGCAACAATGAAACAAACATACTGCTATTCGAACTGATTTTTCATCTCACTCTTAAGCTATGTCAAAAAAAATATAATTCACAAAGATGGCACATGGTCAGAATATTATTCTGTAAAACAAATATGCTACAACAGCTCTGCTTATATGATTATCTAAAGAATCAATCATTTCCATATACATCCCTTTCATGTACTAATGTATGAATCTGTTATATTAACCACTACAGCAAAACGTATCTGCAGAGAATAACTGAATGTTCCCTTTTCTGTGCACATGATATGCAACTGTGACATTAAAATTTGCAATGAATAATGGATTTTTGATGATAGTCATAATGACAATTATGATAATAATAAATATAAATAAAATTAGGGCAGTTATTTTTTCATTGATATGGTATAACTTATTTGTGCCCATCATATATGTAAATGGTTTCTCCCTGTCCTGTTGATTTGGACCCTAATAAATCAATCGGAACTCCTCAGTCCGTCCTCGGAACAATCATCCCTCGGATAAATCTGGTGCAATGATACAGAAATCATGATCGTTTTGTTCACAGGAAGTCCAGAAGAGTATGCCTTACATGTAGTTTGCACAAAGCAAACAATTGCCTCATTTGACAGCTGTTTTGTTTGCTGGGCTGGGTAAATTAAACTTGGATGATTTATTTCAATTTGAAGCAGCCACAAATTGAAGTTTTACAGGCATCGTACTATAGTGAGCTGTCATCTGAGCTTCCATCTTTGTTTAAGCGTCTGTCACAAAAGTAGCCCCATTTAGGGAAATGGCCGAGGTGTTCAGACTACCTATATACATCCGAGAGATGATTCGTAAATTATTATAGGTGTTCCGATTGCTTTATAAATATGTGATACATTGATATGACTTTTCAGCACTTACAGCTGATCCTGTACAGAATGGGGCTATATTTAAGCCATACACTTTACAACTGATAACAGCAGTACACTTTATGTCCAACAACCCCGGATTCCGAAGAACAGTTCTGTCTAGTTCTGAGACCCTTGATGAATAAGCCACTGTGATACAGGTAAAAAATTAAACATCTGCTGCAAAGGCAAAAGGGTTATACCATCTCCCTATATCATATACCAACTAGCCTTGCAGTTATTTTAATAAAATTGATAAAGAGGTTCGATTTTTTACTCCTGGCTGGAGAGTGGGATACCTAGCCTTGATCCAGATTTCACAATCTAATACTGGTATAAAGCACACACAGTGTACAAAAAACCCTTTTCTTGTATCTTACCTATTTGTGGATCTTTCTATTCTAGAAGTCTCGGTGAACTAACAGTCGAAGCATTATGTATTAGGCTCTTAGTTTAAGTCTTTGGTTTAGAGGTCATTGAGTTATTAATTCACATAATATAAATGAATATAAACAACTAATAACAAGTTATTTAGGGTTATAATAGTCATAAGACAAGTTTACCTGTTGCTGTCTACATTAATCTCTCAATAATCTGACGAAGCATGACAATTATAAAATAATCAGTTTAGTTTACATGTCTTAAATTGTCCCATAATCAGCCTGTAAAGGTGGTATCCAACAGTTTGGACCTATTGTTTTCCTCAAATAACCAAATTAGTCATTGTTACTTGAAAAGGTTCTGCAAAATACTGTTGTTTGATATGCCATAGAAACTGTAGCTACAGTGAAGCATATTTTCGCACTCGTCATTGCAAAACAGGGTATTTGCTATCTGAGCCATGCTGCAGTTAGCTATTTTTAAACTATGAAAACCTATGTATCTTACTTTTCAGATCAGGTATCATCATCCACGTAAGAAGTCCATGCAGAAGATTATGCCCAAATTTCCTAAAGCAGTGAATTAAATGTCGCTACATGTACTTGATTTAGGCAAACTGCCAGCTACCACCTTTAATATAAGAATGAACAGAAAACGTTAAGCTATTTTAATCATTTTAAGGATATTTGTGCAAGGCATGTAACCAAATGCACGGGATACACAACCTTCAACCGACACTATTTAAGTATAATGCTTATAACAGCATATGATTTAATTCATCTTTAGAGCAATATAGTATATTTGATATATATATTTGAAGTCTGTATGCATACATACAAAAGGTAACTTCAGTTAGCCAAGCTGACAAACCAACATATGATTGTCTCAGCTACCCCATATACCAACCCATAGCAGCGTACATGAGAAGCTCCCATTTCCAAGTGGCCATTAAATTTCTTTTAAAGAAATGGTTATAAAATATAATTTATTTATAAAACTTAAATTTATGCAAATACTTGTTCCAACCTTTCTGGACTTTAAGTGACCATTTCATGAATGGCTGAATTTAGAATAACAGCTTATCCTGTTGAATTAGATATATCAACTTTCTTTTTCATTTAAAAACTTGTGAATTTTATTTTCCAGTAGAATTTGGCTAATCTGGCAATTGCTGTAATAGTTTTGTTAATGGACAATTATTGATATGGACTGTGTAAATCTTGCCAATAAGCTACGGTTAAATTTCAACCCAGGAACCAGCGCAACTGGGAAATAAAGAATTCATAGAATTCAAGCAACACAGTGACACTGCTGTATTACATTTCTTTATACAGTTTCACAAAACAGTGACAAATAATCAATTTCCAGAATACAGTTTATCAACCTATAAACAATGTATCCCCCGACTTGATCAATACCGTGCCGTCAAAAAATGACTAGTATTGGGAAATTTTTAACACCTGTTTTAGCGAAAATGTTCCAAGCATAGCCTTGTCTTTTAAATATAACAATATAATAAAAAATATTTAACCTGATAAAAAATCAGGCAATAATTGTTAATTTCACTAGAGCATGGAGTTAAGGTCAAAATTGCTCATAACTTATTCAATTCCACATTGTATAACAATGAATGAATGAAGTTAAAACAAATAGCTTAGAAGTAATAGAAATGTGATCAATGAATCAAATGACATTTTGTTACTGGAATACAGATGATCCAAAGAGTAAACATGCTTAGTAGTGGACAATTGTATAAGGACAGTGCTTGTATCCTACGTCAAACTCAAAAATTGATGATCTGCGTAGTAAAAATACAGTGATGAATCAAACATTTGATGGATTGACTGTCCTTCCGTATCATAGCAGCCGATTTTTTACCAAAAAAGTCGCATTACCAAAAAAAGTCGCATTTTCTCATATTATCTGTAACATCTTTTAACTTCTGTTGCAATCACAAATCAACCAAACAAAAATGGTAAAAGATTAACAAATGTTACCATTTTAATACCTTTAATAACATAAAGGCTTTTTTCCCCCATTATGACTTGAAAAACATGACAAAAAATACAATTCAATAATTATATACTACTTTGTGTAACAACATAGGAATAAATGAAACAATGCATTTTAAACATTATATGATCCACCGCTTTTTAAAAGCCACTACGATGACAGCCTTTATATCACTTTTAACACAGTGTGTCCGAGGTAAACTTTGCGCTCGAGTCTGAGATCGGTCTTGGGTCTTCTAGTTCTAGCCAGAGACAATACTCTTTCATCTGCTGGATTCAAATAAAATTTGAATTGTGACCAATCAGATGTTTGAGAGTTGTCTCAGGCTTAATCTCAAAGTTTTATAATCTTCAACCCAGATTGATCCTATTTTGAATGTACATGTGGATCATCAATTGACCAATCAAATGCTTGAGAATGGTCTAAGACTTGGCCTCATGAGTTTTATAACCTTTGACTGTTGTCTCCAATTTCCTGTGATGATGATTTGTTTATTTTTAAATCTCCAGACAGAAACTTTTAAGCTCCCATATTCACCAACCATCCTTCAGCCCAAGTCACAATTTTCTTACCAAGAAAAATAATGACACGTCACTGTGAGTTTAAGCTTAAAATAGCAAATTTAAAGTGTCCTGCAAAAATAAAATAAAAATAGAGACATATAACTAAATGCATAATGAAGTTATTGTGGCCTGAAATCCATGAGTTGAGCAATTCTTACGTAAGAAAGGTTGGTAAATATGGGCCTAAATCTTTTACATACATGTATATATATGACAAAGCAGCGTAATTTCATTACTTAGATATGTTCTTACAGAACTGTGCCAAGGTCACAATATAAACAATAAACTATCGTGAGTTTCTAATCTGGATCTACACTATTTGCCAATCCTGATTTCCTGATTAGCAGGCTGAAGAGTACAAACTGCAACTTGACAAACTTCTTCCTGAAGGAATATCAATTATTTAATTATTACCACGATAAATTTATGACACATGGTAATAATTTGCTTCAGTTATCAATAATTTAACTATTACCATGATAAATGTATGACACATGGAAATAGTTATTACTTTCTGCAACTCTGTTTTTATTGTGAAAACTTTGTAAAAAGCAGTGGACATCATATTAAATAACAACAAAAGTGCACATACAAGACAATTAAAACAATCAGAGCTCGACAAAGTATCAGACTGAATCATGAAGTGCATCTCAATCAACAAGAACATATTCCACTTTTCATTACAGTGGAAATAATTTTCTGATCATGAACATCTGTGATATACATATATTGACAAATGATGTCTCCTATTCATATGCTTAATGCCAACCAAAACCTGATTGGCTGGCTAAACAAATAGGACAGCCTATTGACCAATAACTCGTTGGTTGCCACCTTTACATATGAATAGATAATTGGATGCCTTCTAAGACCTTCAATGCTCATACATATCTGGAATTCTTCCCTTCTCATTCCATATTTATTAATAGGGATATAAATTGGTGGTTATTTTCTAACCACTTGATGTAAATGTAAAAGACATATTTTGCCGGCGACTCCATAGGAAATAGTGCAGATCCTGGTCAGGCAGCTCCAAGCAGGAGATGGCCAATCCGGATCTATACCATGTCTTCTAAGCCCAAGTCATGCTTAGCATACTTTAAGATTTACATGCAGGATTTTGGGATAAACAATACTTTTCTTAGTATAGCTCTGGACAATAAACGTAAGAACTATTGTTAGTACACATTCACTTTTTACATGATGAACTAATGGAAG
The DNA here is from genome assembly GCA_007844125.1 of Sinonovacula constricta. Lineage (NCBI taxonomy): Eukaryota > Metazoa > Mollusca > Bivalvia > Cardiida > Solecurtidae > Sinonovacula > Sinonovacula constricta. The sequence continues at coordinate 32,180,038 of CM017569.1, read as the reverse complement.
GCTAGAACCATGGATAGACATGGTCCTGCTACTAATGTAAAATGATTTAACTGATGACACCATGATTTGGATGACTGAAAAATCACAAACAAAATGATGAGAAAAAAAAGACTTAACCTCTCTCCCTGAAAAACACTGTAATCAGATCAAAATTGAAAAATGCAATAATGAAAACAAAATAAAAACGTTTAATAAACTTCCGGACTTCAAAACTGTAACATGTCAAAAAGGTTGCTTATCGAGTCATATGAAATGTATGACCAATTTAGACATGCTTTCTGGTAAAAAGATAGCTTATCACTTTAAATCCAAACAAAAATTAGATTAATTCCTCGTGACAAAATAGAGAAGATCTATGTTTAGATATCCTATCCAATGAACATACTTCCAGATCAAGTTGTTTTTTCTTTCATCTTAACACAATTCTTTCATATTCCCAAGTCACCAATACATCAACCTTTGTTGACATGTTACACCTTTCACTTCCTTACACCTTCACTCACCTCGGAGTAAAATTCAACAATTAGAACGAGGTGGGGGAGTAAATGTTGCTTTCTTTATGAGACACTTTTACCTTAGTCGTCGTGCTCCAAGAAATGACAGAATTAATGAATGAAGATTTATCAGTCTTGTTTGATTTGTCTCCCCCTTTATTCGGTCCCCCGCTTCCACTGGCTCCTAAAACCCCGCCTCCATTGTGTCCCTCCTGCTTTGACGTACTTTTCTTATCCTTTTGCTCGTCCACGCCATCTGCAGACTTCATCGCAACAAGTATTGTCCTTTTTCTTTTCCTTACCTCTCCTCTAGCTGTTCTGCTTTGCTTCTTTGAGCTAAATGAAGATCGCCAGCGAGATGCGAGAAAATAGAGAAACCAAATGGTCTCTTGTGCTCAGCAACTGCTTTCTTCCCAGGATCAGTCTCATTGATGGTTTTATTTTGCCTGTTCTGCTGAAGTTTTCTTGTCATGTCCTGGGAATTACTGAAGGCCTTCGACTTGTAGTTTCCCAAGGTGAATGCATCCTCATCATCAGTAGCCATGTCTGCTAAGCTAGAGAGCTGAGGGGTGCTGCTGATACGGCGAAGCTCTGGCTCCATCTGAATCTTCATTAAAAGTTTTTCCTCTGAAGTGTCTGGCTCCGACTCGTAGCCGCAGGTCTTTGCAACATTATCTTTCTCTTTTTTAGGTAATAGTGTCTTTTTCTCCTTCTCAAAGGGATAGTAGAGTCGTCGAAGGCTCTTGCCTAGGTGAAACACTGGAACATTTATGCCAGATTTGTTGCGGTCCTCACGAGGTTCTATATCTGGAGAAAATGAAAGATTTAGCATTTAAGTTTCTTTTACAGTTTGCCATGGTAATATCTAAAATATATTCTGGTGTTACCTAAATTTGATGTTCTAAGACCAGCTGTCATCAACATTTTTCTAGTAAAACTCATAATAAACTTTCAGTTAATAACCCTAAACTATTAAACAGCAAATATCCAAACACTAAATACTGCTGTATAATTCATTAAACACAACTACCGAATTTGGGAGAATGGTGAATTTTGGAAACAAGTAAATTTCAACAGCAATAGCAGCAAACCACAAATAACATCCGAAGTAACATTCAAGTCAGTTATAACAAAATTGATCTTTTCTAAGGAAATGTTACATCAAAATTTACCTTTTCTAAGGAAATGTAAATTTCTAAGGAAATGTAAAAGCATGTTGATTGTCATTGTATCCTAATATACATAGTCTAATTGAAAACAAGTTTATACTAAGGAAATATATTTTATGTTGGCATGATCTAACGCACAATATATCACAGTTTCGATTTCAGATGCATATTAATTCAATCACGAAGGCCGTAGAATGTTACTTTTTATCTTGAGCTTAATACCCGCCAATCATCTTTTATAAAAAAGTTTACAAATCATTTATAATACTGTTTAAAATGAGACAGCATGTTGTGATTATCCAACATAATAAGCTTTTCCTTGGTCTTATTCAGGAACTATATTAATATTAAAGAAAAAAGATGAGTTTTTGCAAGGAGGCAATGTCAATTTTTTTTTTATAATTTAACCTGTTTAGCATAAATTGATCATACGAAGGCAGAGTGTGTTGATCCAAAGCAGTCATCTTCCAGCAGAAGCTGTCTTGTTTAAGATCTGCACTATATGCAGCTGAGTATCTAGAAATAAGTAGTGATTGTGCACATTTTTTGCAAATTACAACAAAGATTTATGTATCAATTATTAGCAAATGGAAATACTAAGAAAACTAACCTGTCTGAAGAGTGTCATCCTCATTTTCTTCTGTTAGGGTGAAGAAGTTACGGCTGCGTCGCCGTGTCGACATAAACTGGTAAGGCTCAAGGTCATAATCTGCAGCACCTTGGAAGTACTGCTGGGGTTCTTTGCCTACAACCTCCACCAGCTTGTAAGTGGCCTTCTTGTCCTGCCCTCGGTCTTGTGGAAGGTATTCAAGGTCTAGGGCTCCGTCACTTGGTGGTATATGAGATATTGGTTGCACACACATCACGGTTGGAACTGTCTCAGTAGCATTTGTGCTATGGTCATTGGTCATGCTACGTAATGAGTCTTTCATGGAACTGAAAACCGTATCAGGGTTAATGACCACTGGGGCTGAGCTTCTGTTGATTTTCATGTGAGTTTGGATACCATCACAGTGCAAGTTGGTTGCCATGGAAACCGAGCTTGGTGGCAGGCTTTGAGGACCGCCAGAGCTTACAGATGCCATGTTGAATATTCTTTGCTTCAAAAACAATACAGCGTCGGGGAAGGCTGAAATAGTGTATTTATACAAACATTAAGCATATTGCAATAATGATGAACAGTCATCAAACTAAGTAATAAAACTAATTATTGCATTTCTGTTAATGCTGCTACGAACAAGAACCAGATACAAAACATCCCAATGAAATACATTGTGGTTAATATATGTCATCTTTGTCAGCCCAATAAGTAAAACAATGAGTTTTTTTGTAATTGATTTAAAGGTGGTATCCAACACTTTGCGTATATCTCAATATCTGACCTCTGTTTGGGGTGTTTGTACATAATTTCTGCAGAAAACAAGAACAAACTTTAGTCTAAACTTTGATGATCTTCAACAGTATCTCAATTTTAGGGCAGTTAAACTCCTTAATCAAGACTAAAATGTTCATTCTTTTCAAATCTATAAATAAGATCGATTGGGATTTCTGCTAAAAAAAAGACATCAACGTCTCACCGGTTGACGTAACATAAGTGGCCACATGGTTTGGGTTTCATAGTTTAAAAATAGCTAACTGCGCAGCGTGGCTTAGATAGGAAATACATGTTTGAAATGATGATTGTGGCATTACGGTTCACTTTACAGACAGGTGTAGGGCATTAATAAACAACATTTTGTGGAATCTGTTCAGGTAGCAATGGTTTATTATGATATTTAGTGAAAATATTATTAGGCCCAACTGTTGGATACCACCTTTAAATGGCAGATAGAAATAAATAAATCATAAGAAGATTGGCTACTCTAAAGACAAAAACAATTTTTTTGCAATAAATAAAAAAATATAATGGTGCAAACAATGCATATCATTTTTACCTGGGTTTATCATAACAGACTAAAAAATTTTTAAGTCTGACATAGCTTTAAAAACTCATTTGTGAAGTTAAACTCTAATACTACAAAGCATGAATTGATCAAGCTTGGTTAAGACAAACAGTGTTAAAACAGATCAGCCAGCTGCCAGCTGGGAACAAAGTATATTATCGTTCATCTTATTACATGCGTGAAGTTGATAGGTTACTCTCAAATTTAGTTTTGGGCTTTTTTTTTCTTGACTTAGTTACAAGGTTTGGCGACATGCTGATGAGAAACTTAAATAAGTGTTATTCTTTTCCTGCAGTAATGTAAATACTATATATTATGCAATCACATGCATGCAGCAAACACACATGTGGGTACATGTACTGATTGCAAGAAGCACTTCAACAAGTAATGCAGATGCTGATCATACAATGTACTGGTCTTAATATACACTAATTGTCCAGGTATACAATGTACTGGTCTTAATATACACTAATTGTCCAGGTATGCCTGATGAATCTATGTCCAGTTGGTAGAGAAAATGAAGTGTGGGTACAGCCATAGGTAGAGATAGTGAAGTGTGGGTACAGCCTCCAGTGGAGATAGTGAAGTGTGGGTACAGCAAGCAGAGATAATAAAGTGTGGGTAAAGCCGTAGGTAGAGATAGTGAAGTGTGGGTACAGCGTCCAGTGGAGATAATGACGTGTGGGTACAGCCAGTAGAGATAGTGAAGTGTGGGTACAGCCGTAGGTAGAGATAGTGAAGTGAGGGTACAGCCGTAGGTAGAGAAAGTGAAGTGTGGGTACAGCCATAGGTAGAGATAGTGAAGTGTGGGTACAGCCGTAGGTATAGTGAAGTGTGGGTACAGCCGTAGGTAGAGATAGTGCAGTGTGGGTACAGCCGCCAGTAGAGCAATGAAGTGTGGGTACTACTGCTGGTAGAGACCATGAAGTGTGGGTACTGCCGCCAGTGGAGATAATGAAGTGTGGGTACAGCTGGTAGAGATAATGAAGTGTGGGAACAGTCAGTATAAGAGATAATGAAGTGTGGGAAGAGTCAGTAGAGACAATGAAGTGTTGGGTACAGCCAGTAGAGATAATGGAGTGTGGGTACAGCCAGTATGGAAATAATGAAGTGTGGGAACAGTCAGTAGCGATAATGAATTTGGGGTACAGCTGGTTGAGAAAACAAAGTCCCAGTAGAAATAATGAAGTGTGGGTACAGCCGGTAGAGATTGTGAAGTGTGGGTAAACATGATTTTCTCTTTCCTTGACGTTCAATGGGAAATACGTCATATAGCTCTATATACATAGACTTTTGACTAATTGCCCATGAAAAACATGTTTTGGCAACAGCACAAACCACAGTTAAAAGAACTGAATGGTGGCACAATGTAGCTGACTTTAACTGCAGCTGTGTAATATTCATCATTTGTAAACATTTCATTGTGTTACATGTTTCACATTTTGTAGTCAATACAAACGGTTTTGAATTACGTCATCAACTCAAAAGCAAGAGGTCAATATTTGGTTAATATACAATACCGGTACTTAAAGGTGGTATCCAACAATTTGTCTATACCACATACATAAAACAATATCTTACCCATGCTTTGGGGACTTAAAACTCTTAAGTACAAACATTTTCAACACTTCCTCAAATGTCTGACAGAACAGGTCTTGAAATAATTCTCTCTTAATGTTCATTCTTTCCAAATCTATCAACAGGAACAATTTCTGCTTTAAATAGATATGGACATCAGAAAGAATTACTCGGATGATGATGTAAAGTAAAGTAGTCGCATGGTTTTCATAATTTAAAAAAAGCTAAGACTGTGGCATTTTTGACGATACTGTGCAGCAACATTTTTATCATAATAGCACAGGGGCACTTATGACGTGTCCAGGGACTGAACCTGGCTGGTCCATTATACTGACACCGACGAGTCAGGCGCAATGCTGTCCCCTTAGCCCCAGGTGTTTGGAGAATAGCCACTTCTACCACCAAGTCGGTGGTTTGACCCAGCCAGGGTTTGAACCTGCGACCTACTGATCCACAAGCCACACTCTACCACTTGAGCTATTGCGGACGGTAATCTTTTCAGGTAACATTAATTTATTTGTTTATTTAAGAAAATGAAGTTTCAGACTTTTTAATTCCAACAAAAAAGTGCTTTATGGTTTAAGTAACTTATGATGTCTACATGTCTATTCCATTTTAAACATTAAATATTGTTTACACCTTACGATCATTAAAGATTTTGCTACTGAAACAGTACGTGTGATCAAAGCAAGTATACAATCAACTGTTAAATAAAAAAATATCCAAAAATTCATCATCTATCAAACTTAAATCTGTCCCATTTACCAACAAATTAAAATACTAAGATTTTGAGACTTATTTAAGAAAATAATTAATGAAAGCCTTTGCTATTAAGTTTCTAGGTAAGGGGATTTTGTCCTACAAACTACTTCCTAAATTCTTCTTAAATTCTTCAAGAATATGGTCCTGTATGGTTGGTAAAAGGCTCGCAAAGAACTGGTGTGGACTGGCTTAAACCTTACTGGCTTCAAATCCTTCATATACACTGCATACATATTTAAAAGTTGGTTTGGTAATGGTCACTGGTCAGTACACCATCTAAGGATTTTCCAACACTCCAGTAAACTTTTTAATCTCTACATGGTCTGACATGGCTGCTAGCTACACACATATTGAGGAAAATAATTTAAACCAGCCAAAACCGGTCCAAGCATGGTAACAAACTAGAGGCCTACAGTCAGTTTTATACAATAATGGAACACAGCTTGGGAGGAGCAAATTGGCATCTTTTGAGCCATATCACCAATCAAGACATTTTTTCTTTTAAAGTTGGTCAGGGATCTAGGCTCCTTTCTTGAGGGGCTGTCATGTTAAGATTTAAACATGTCCTCACTTATTACTCCCATTCAAGGAGATATGTGGTTTAAGAGGACCTTGTCGGACAATTATATCTTCTCTAAGAGACTGACTCAGAGTCCAAGTTTTACGCATACATTTGAATGTTCTCCAAGGCCAACATGGGAGATTTTCTCTTGCAAAGAGGGAGATTTGTTATTTTCATATAAACAAAGAAGGATTTTCCAAAAAGGGAGATTTCTGAAAAATGTGTAAAACACCCAATTTCAAATAATTTTGAACCTTAAAATTGGGAGTCTTCCTCTAAAAGTGGGAGAGTTTATATGCATGTTTATGGTGAAAAGGAATATCATATAAAAGAACATCCCAACATGTAGAAAGGTTCACAGTGGGTTTGGCTGACAAGAGTTCAAGCGTGACAACAGTTACTGCCAGAAACACAGCTGGGGTATGGGGGCTTGTGTGTCAGATCTGCCCCAGTTAAAAGACAACCATGTTCTGTTATTGGCATGTCCACCAAATGGGTTTTATTGTTCAAAAAATTAATGTATTGGGCATACTAGTTGCTGTAGATCATTATATTGTTCAAAATTACATACTCTTAAATAAAGACAACAGCACAATGCTTTTTTCACATTTTTTTTTATTATTTCAATTTTCATATTTCTTTTAAAATTTCTGCTTCCTCATTCAAGGTAAAGTTTGTTTGATGGGTTTATTGTCTGACCAACACTATTTCAGTTATCTGGCGACGGTGTCCACTTGAAGTGCTGCCTTCACTGTGTATAACATGCCGGGAACACCTGGCATGATACCACACCCAATCACATTATCCTGAAACCGGGCCAACCAGTTGTGAAACTACCCTTATATTTGCTTGAGCATTTACAAGAAAACCATACCACTACCATTTTTACAACTTTGGTAAGTCTCGGTCCAGGTTCAAACCCGGGCCTTCCGTACCTGGAGCCGATGCTCTTCCAACTGTGATACCAGATCTGGTTCCAAGGTAAAGTAGAGAATCAAAGCGAAATCCACTGAAAATTATGTCATCGTCATTTGTATGTTGTATCTAGGTACAGTGTGTAAACCAGCTTGTAATGGACCCTTTGCTGACTCAAAGCGGCCTTTAAATGACCTTTGTTCAGTTTTGATCAACTCTACATTAGGGTTAGGAGTGGCTGGATAGGTCACATTATTTATGGATTCTATGGAAAGGCTTGCTGAGTTCCATATACGTATATATATATGGATTCTATGTATCACCTCAATCAACATAAGTTTATCTAAAATCTGATACCAGTACATGATTAATCATTGATATAGGTGAACTTTTGGCCTCTCTAGTTACACCAAGTTGCCAATACTCATCCCTGTGAATATTATATAAACATTCTCTTGATAAAACAAACAACAAATTTCATCTCATATTGACAATGGAAAACACAAATCTACAAACTTCACTTACCAGAAAAAATCAATGATCCCTTCAAACTACATAGTAGACAATTTCTGTCACTAGCCTTTCACCTAAATGAAACCACTTTAGCAGCAGTGTTGTAAAGAAAATTTTAACAAAAACAATATTTTATAAACTAATAGTTTACTTAAAATGTCTTCACTTCTCAAGGTGTCCTTAGTACCGTCACAACAAAGAAATCCAAGTTAAGCCAAAAATGGTGGTCCAATAATAACCCAGCTAACAGAAAAACAGACTGCTAACAACAGGATATGACGATCTGTGTATTCAGAATATCTGTGTACGTCACAGCTAGCCTTCATATAACCTGCTGCCTGTAGTCTATTCAGTGATACACACTGTGTGGTAAAGTGTACACTGGTAATGCAGTGAGTTAATTTTGTAGCCTGGCCACAGGTCGATCAGCTGACAAATTGGCTTCTGGCCAAATACATGTACTGCTTATGCGTTATTAACCAAAACTTACTCTTTGTTCTTTTCTTACACTTCCACTACATAGGTAACATATTTGTAGAGAATCCTGCAGCTAATAGTGTAGATCCTGATCAGACAGCTCACAACAAAACCTGATCATGACTGATCATCCTCAAGACCTAATGGTATACTATGTGTTTCCCATTCTAACTCTTAAGCCAGTCAAGCAGGTGTTTTTAATGTTCTATGGTGATCTATGCACAATCTGCTACTTGATCTCTGGCAACATGTCTAGTTTCTTTTGAATTTATCTGTTAGCCAATAACTAAGAGAGCTAAGTATTTGTTAATAACGGTGTTGTTCAATAGTTTGCCACGTGTCAAATACATAAAAATCTTACCACTGCTTTGTGAAGAAAATACAACTTTGAACACTACCTTGTGTATTGTTAGTCAGTACTACTCCCCACCCCCACACTCCCACACACCCCATAAGTGTTCATTCTTCCTAGATCTATAAATAAACTCACAAAGGGTTCTGTCACTCTCTCAACAGTTTAGCACAATCATTACAGAGAAGAAACAAGAAAAGCATTGATGCGAATCATCAAAGGGCGACACAAGAATAAAAATTAATACTTATTAGAAATTTAGAGATGACTGATTTAAATTATAAAGTAAACATTAAAATCACAGGAATAATTTAATTCTGGTATATGAGGCTACTTAGATGAACAATCCTAAAAAAGGGACAAACATGTCTTCATTAACAAGTATAACCGTCAGATGTACATTAATGTTTAGACATTTAAAATGCGAAAACACCTCATTTGAGTGGAAGTTACAAACAAAGAATAAATACAAATTAATATAATAAGAACACCATTTACCAAATTAGGATCGTATGTTCAGAACGTGTAAATCGCCGAACTTCCGAAATACCTCGCCAATTGCTCGCCTATTCTCTAGCAAGAACGAGAATGGCCAAGGAGATCCGCTCGCAAGTGCATTTTTATAGCGTCGCCAATAACTGATCAATAATAATAAAAATAATTAACATTTGTTATTGATCTTTTTTTTTTTGTCTGTTTCAATGTTTCGTTTGTTATATTTATTGTAAAAACAAAGAAGAAAAAGACAGATTTTTTTTTACTGCAACGGGATTCGAACTCTGGAGACCGTTAACATCAGAACAAGTCCATAACCACTACGATTGTCATCTGTATGAGTAAAATTGATATTTTGTATAACGGGCGACTACAGACACTATCGATCTATTTTTAGAAATAGAGAAAATAGTAAATTTTATATGAATCAACGTCACAGCGGATTACATGAATGAGCTAGAATATAAGTGGTCACATGGTTTTCTTAGTTTGAAAATAGCTAACTGTGCAGCTTGGCTCAGATAGGAATATACATGTTTGTAATGACATTTGAGACGTTATGGTTCACTTTTCAGACAGCGTAGAACATCAGTACAACAATTAACAATCACTTTGAGAGATCTTTTCTGGTTACAATGATGTATTAAGATGTTTAAAGAAAATACTTTTGGTAAAAACTGTCAGATACCACCTTTAAAAATTCCAACAATTACATAACTAAACGGGCTTATGACTTGGCATTAGATAACATACTTACTGACCAGTGGTTGAACTTTCTGACAGCTGTGTACCTTGATGTACATGAACTGACATGCTCGACATCCTATGGATTTATCATTCCACCAACAGAATTTCAGTTATCTAAAGACTGTGTCCATATTTACAAATATAACAAATACAGTGATGCTTTCACTGTGCACATCAAGCTATGAACACCTGGCATGATACCACATACAGTCACATTATCCAGACACTGGGCAAACCAGGGATAGAACTATCCTTATAACTGCTTAAGCGTTAGCCAGGGAGCTATACGACTACTATTTTAACTACATTGGCATGTCACAGCCTGGGATCGAACCCGGCACCTCCTGGTGCCAATACTCTACCAATAGCACTACCACGACTGGTTACCGATTGTTTTTTCTCAAACGACCAAATACCCTGCAAACGTCATGCAAAATGCTGTCAATGATGTCTTTAATCATAGTGAACAGCAAAGCATTAGTCCAAACTTGTCAATGTAAAACATGCATTTTCTATCTAAACCATGCTTAAGAGTTAGCTATTTTTAAAATAATAAAGCTGCGACTGCTTTCTTTTAAGATCATGACATATCATCACCCAAATAGTCCGCTCTGTCGTAGATATCTATTTTCAGCAAAGATCAATAGCATGCTAAAATATAGATTTAGGCAGAGTGAACAGCTATAGGACTGGTGCAACTTCTATGTGATTTACAGGGAAGCTTCGCTTAAGCAAGATTCGCAGATCAAGAGGATAGTGTAATGTGATTAAGTTCACCAGTCCCGTCACAATTTGTTGACCAGAGACATGTAATAGTGAGCAGTCAGTGCCTTTCACACTTTCCGGAGTAACACACGTCGCACTTGTATGGTTGCCATTATTCAATCAACACCTTAGCCTTTATTGCTGCGCCCAAGCGTGTTTGTAGCAGGGATATGCTTTGAGTAATTAAATATCATATGTAGCCATCAGTAATAAGGACAGAATTGCTGATCGCCATTGCTGTTTTGTCAGCGGAACATTACATACAACCTATGCTGGTTTATTCTGCGGCAAGTTCTAGTTTAGAGTATTCTGAGCAATTATGTCAATACATATATGCATGTTTGTTTCATGTATAACATGAAAAATAACACCTCCACCATTGTTTGTTTTTATTGAAAATGTCACTCACCTTAACATATAAGGTGATTTTTATTGTTATAACAGTTAACAGTTTACGGCAATTGAGACCCAAATAGGACACCGTCATGCTGGGAAACTCATTATATTAAGGTTTTCTGGTGGTCTCTTGCTATCCGTTTGTGTGAGACTCGACTGTATATAATCTAACGTAAAGTTTAAAATTGTCTTTACTTTGAAGTGCGAGTTATGCCCAAATTGCCCAAAGCATTGGTACCTGTACATGTATCTTATATAGACAAACTGTCCGATATTACCTTAGACAAACTGTCCGATATTACCTTTAAACAAGTCCTGAAAATTGGACCCATAGAATAGTTCCTGTTGTATGCACCACCAAAATAATGGGCAAAAGTACGAGGGTTGTTCGGGAAGTTCTGAGAATGTTGTCATATCTCCTATATTTTTTGTTTCTAATACGTAATATTTGGCACATACTAAGATTAGCATATCACGGAACTATTCCTAAAAATTGAATAGAATCAGACAACAATAGCCGGAAATAGCAGTAACCATAGCAACACTATAACGCCGCACCGGAGCAGTCCGACTCTAAAGAAAGATATAACGCGTTACACTAATCATATTTCGTAATTTTGATAACGTAAAAAATGCGCGAAAACGCTGGTCAGCAGCGGAACGTCATGACGTCATTTCCTGAAAATATCATAACGTTATTTAAATTCTCAACGGATCAACATTGTTTTAAAGTTGTTGCCCAGAGCCACTGAGTAAACAACATGACGTCGATAGGTGACGTTGAATTGCGAAGCATCGTGAAATTTTGTGTTGCGCTGGAAAAGTCTCCCACGGAAACAATGAAAATGATCAATTCTACAGGAAAATACAAGAAATGCAGTCCGGCTACAGTGTATAGATGGCATGATCGTTTTAAAGAAGGAAGAAACTCGATCGAGGACGATCCTAGATGCGGTCGGCAGTCTGTTGTTGCATGTTCAATTAAGGACTCGGTAAAAGACATGATAAATTGCGACAGAAGAACGACAGTTAGAGCTATTGCAGATAAACTTTGCGTATCAGTTTCTACTGTACACAGAATACTTACAAAAGAGCTCGGTATGTCTAAAGTGAGTGCACAATGGGTACCACGGTTGCTAAAGGACAATGAAAAGGATTGTCGGGTGCGATGCTCTAAGGCATTTCTATCACGCTATGACACCGAAGGTGATGAGTTCTTAGACAGAATAATAACAACTGACGAAACTTGGCTCCACCACTTTGATCCAGAGACTAAGGCTATGTCATCGGTATGGAAAACCCCGCGTACACCTCCCCCAAAGAAAGCCCGGGTGCAGAAAAGTGCGGGAAAACACATGTTTATTTTCTTCATGGACCGGCACGGGATGATTCTGCAACACAGAGTTCCGGATGGTCAAACTGTCACGGCGGCTTACTATTCAAAGGTAACTAAAAGTATACATTTCTAATTATAATATATTTTAAAACATATTTATTGATAAACATATACTATTATAAACATAATATTTATAAAATTAAACATTTAAAATATAAAAGTTTTGAGTACGATAAGTGCAAATCAAATTTTTAACCGCATGCGTTTTTTACAGGTTCTGAGGCGGGATCTCGTTAACGCGATACGGAAGAAGCGCCCCCACATGGACCATGACCGCATCATACTTCATCAAGACAATGCAACGGCCCACAGAGCGGAATCTACCCAGTTAGAGATCAGCCTCTTGGGGTTTGAGATCTTAGAGCACCCTCCATACAGCCCGGACCTCGCTCCGATGGACTTCCGTGTGTTCCCGGAGCTCAAACCACAGCTGCGTGGAAAACGCTTTGACTCAGCTGACGATCTTGTTAAGCATACGCAAGCTATAGTCTCGTCCTTTACCGATAGCTGGTACGTGGAAACATACAATAAGTGGATCAGCCGACACAGGAAATGCATCGAAATTGCAGGTGACTACGTTGAAAAGGTGCGACGATCGATGGACTTTGACGTCGCATAACGTTGCAAATGACGTCGGCGTGCTCCGGGTGTTTGTTATATGGTTATTTACTATTTTTATTATGTTTTAGTTTCTGTGTGTATGATGATGATATTTTCAGATACTGTACAGTATATATTGAAATAAATGCGTATATATTTATATTTACGCTAACCCGACTACAACGTGTCCTATAAAACAATTCTCAGAACTTCCCGAACAACCCTCGTAGGTCAGCTAATCTCAGGTAAAATACAGCTGTCAGCAGTCAGCACAAAAACCAGGGTTTGTTGATCACCAATATTGGCTAAATTCCCAATGAAAAGACACATATGTTGATCGTTCTTAACAATTCAGAATTCCCAATTATATTTTCAAATAAAATAAGGGAGGTCTGAAAGTGGTAGGATAAAGCAGGGTCAGTGTCCAGCAAGTGTTTCATATCTAGCATTGGTGGTAAAACTGATAAACTGAGCTATAAAGAGCCTGGGCCAGGTCAGTGACATCAAAAGAGCTCTGGTAGCTAGCTGACCTTGGCCAAGCTTTAGGGTTAAATGCTCCCTAGCAGCTAACATTTACCCACAGCTATGCCTTGTTGCAGATGACTTAACCTAGTCAGTACCTATAAAACTAAACCCGACAGAATGCCGAAGATGAATGAGCAATAGTAAGTTTAAATAAATAGAAGTGCTAAAAATAGCTGTCCAGACAACTACAGAAAGGAGTCAAAGAAATAAAATAATACTCCTTTTTTGTTAACTTAGCTTGTATGCTTTTTACAAATGACAAGAGCTGGTTTACCTTAATAATATATGTGAATTCCATTTGGAATAGTTGATACAATGTTTTAAAACCTCATGTCTAAAACAGTCAAGGTTGGAATTCTTCCAAAGCATACATTTTTAAGTCTGGCTGAAATTCTACTTATGTCTTTCAAGATAAGATGAAAGTTGTTGCCCAATGATTAAACAAGGCTGTGTCATTATGCAAAACAAAACAAATAAGAACTAGTTAAAAGACAAGGTTAGACACGTGAAAGGTGGTATCCGACATGTATGTTAAGGTTGTATACAACACTTTGCCTATATCAAATTCATGTAACAATAATATTTTTCAACTGTTTTGGGAAATGTACAACTATTTTGTCACAGATTAGTGTAGAGGTAAACCAATCAATAAGAGATGAGGCTGAAGATAAACATTTACAAGGATAACCCTGGCTGAGCAATAAGTATCAATCAGAGATGAGATTGAAGATAAACATTTACAAGGATAACCCTTGCTGAGCAATAAGTATCAATCAGAGATGAGGCTGAAGATAAACATTTACACAGATAACCCTGGCTGAGCAATAAGTATCAATAAGAGATGAGGTTGAAGATAAACATTTACACAGATAACCCTGGCTGAGCAATAAGTATCAATAAGAGATGAGGTTGAAGATAAACATTTACACGGATAAACCTGGCTGAGCAATAAGTATCAATCGGGAATGAGTATAAAAATAAACATTTCCATAGGTAACCCTGACTGTTCAATAAAGTCGTATGATCAACTGATAATTGCACATACAAAATGCAGCAATATGCACACAGTGACAGGTTATACAAATTTATGCTCACATTAAGTTAGTAGGAGATCACATACTGCTTTTCTTAAGGTCTCAAAGTTGACTAATTTAAGGTATTGCTATAGTCTTGGATAAAAGATGTTTTCCTTGATGTAGTTTCAACTTTCTACAATCAATCTTTCAATTATCATAACACGGTGTTTGCTGAATTCATATTGTACTTCCTTTACTATGATAGTATACAATTAAAACTAACACTGTACCACAATCAGTTATTTTTATCAAGATCACCAACCAGCAATGGTCGTACAAACTGAACATAAGCAAAAGAGCTTTATAGCAGCAGCATTTCTAAAAATTATAACTTTGCACAGGAAACTGCAGACATAACAACTGATGACCATTTCTGTCTGTAGAGATGCTGATTTGTAACTCCCCTGACTGCTTAGCTTCCAAAGGCCAGGGTTTGAGTCCCATTTGGATGCAATGCAATGCAATGAACTTAATGTGGGAAGGTCATCCAGCTGACCTGTGTTGCATCTGTGGTTCTATCCAGATTTTTGTCTGGGGTCTTCCTCTAACAAAACAGCAGGATGTCACTATAATGATCAAATCTGGTCGTTGCGATGAACCTCAAAAACAAAATTTATTTCTGTCACCAGATTGACAAACTGTAGTTCTTTGTATTTCTATGGCAGAATGTGAAACAAAAAACAGATGCACAGTTAAAACTCTACAGCAGTACGACATTATCAGAACATTATGTTCCCAAAAGCATGTCCTGTCTGATAAAACTTGACTAAAATATGAATTTTAAAAAGCAACAGTAAATGAACCATGGAGTTATAAATACATACAGCATAAAAATACAGTATTCCAGCAAAACATGGTATGTGTAAAGAAACTAGTACAGAGACAGTGACTACATCTCCCACTCAAAGTTGTACTAACCGGTCTCGAGTCTAAACCTTTAAAGGTGGTATCTGACACTTTGCCTATACCAAATATACCAGCCACAATAGCTCAATTAGTAGAATGCCGGCTTGCGGATCGGGAGGTCGCGGGTTCAAACCCAGACTGAGTGAAACCCAATGACTTTAAAGTTGGTAGTAGTGGCTTCCCTCCTAACGCTCGGGGCTAAGGGGGCATCATTAGGCCCTGACTCTGTACTAGTAAATTGGACCAGCCGGGTTCGACCCCTGGGCACCTCATAAGTGCCCCTGTGCTATAATGATAGAAATGTTCGCTGCACAGTATTGGCAAAAAATGCCGGCAAATCCTATCCCCATCCCAAATATATATATAATATCTGACCTTTGTTTGGGGTATTTGGGCATAAATTCTGCAGAAAAAAAATCATACTTTAGTCTAAGCCTTGACGATATTAAACAGTATCTCAATTTAAGGGCAGTAAACTCATTAATTAACATTTCAAATGTTCATTCTTTTCTAATTTATAAATAAGAACAATTGGGACACCTGCTAAAAAAATAGACATCGACGTCAAGCGGATGACATAGATGAGCTCAAACACAAGTGGTCACATGTTTTTCTTAGTTTAAAAAATCTAACTGTGCAGCATGGCTCAGATAGGAAATAGAAGCTTGTAATGATGATTGTGGTGTTATGGTTCACTTTCCAGATAAGGGTACTACATCAATAAGCAGCATTTCGTGAGATCTGTTCAGGTAACAATAGTTTATTAAGATGATAAATGAAAATATCTTTGGTCCAAACTATCGGATACCACCTTTAACCTTCGGCGTGTATCCATGACCTTTAACTCCTGTCTCTGAATGTAACTACTTTTCAAAAGCATTGAATATCACAATGGTGGAAGTACTTTTATTTTAATACATCTGCCTGGCGATAAACAGGGACATCAGTATCAAGGGGCTGATGTTCATCTAACTACTATACCAAAAGATAAGACAGGTAAAAGAAATAATTTATGGAGTCCAATTCTATTTAGTTTATGAACTTGCAAGGTCTTCTTTCTCTGTGTGTGGGTGTGACACAACAAGTTTGTTTATTTCAGTCCGATCAAAAACATGGCTGTTAAGTGGGGACTTTGGCAAAACAGCAAGTTCAAGTAGGTAAACAGGGTCGGGTGTCTGACAATGAGTCCAATCTGGTGAAATATGCCCTGCAGAGAAATATTTGCACCAAGGACAAACTTTAGTCAACAAGCGATGTATCTTACAGAATACAACAAGTAGTCAACAGAGTGTGGCCAGTGCATAGACTGGTTTTCACAAAATGCAGCCCTGATATGTTTAATCTACAATAAATTTAAGTTATTCTAAAGGATAAATTAATTAAGGAAATAAAATCATGCATCAAAAAAAAAATTCTGCTTGAATCATTTTTATGATTTACAATCAGGCACTTGTTTAAACTCTATATCAGTTCCTAGGCTAAAGGTCATAAATGTTACCACTGTTATGCAAAAATCCTCACCGTCAATATTTTCCATCATCATGTATCTTCTTTAACAATGCTTTATTATAAACTATCAAAGCAAATGAGTGAAAAAAATTTTGGTTGACTAAAGCCATTTGCATTGAATACTTAATGAGCAATTAGATCACTGCCTTTAAAAGTGATTATTTAAAATTACTAGTATAAGATGACCAAGCCCATACACTGATGTATATGGTATATGTTTTGCTGAAATAATTGCGCAATACATGCTGATGCCTACACCAATAGAAATGTTCCTACTGTCAGAACGAGGCAGGGAGATCTATTAATACTGACTCAAGGATGATCTATAAATAGCACTATGGGCAGCTATTAATATCTGGTCAGGGGAAAGTTCCCTCACAGGATGCTTCCTATTTTAACTATCTTGTAAAGGATAAATACTTAAGGATAAATGCTTAAGGGGTTAGTATGCCAGTGGATCAGTCGCCTGAGCTGACTTTGCATCTAGCATTGATTACAAAACAGACAAGGACAAGATTACCAACTAAGACACATATAAATTCCAAGGCAACACAAGCAGAAACAAATAAACAATTCTGGGGATTTTAAAGGAATTAGCATGAAACCAAATAAATGATTTTGCAAAGTTTGTAAGGGATTAGCATCCTTTTTGATGGATAATTTAAAGACAATAGCAAAAAAACACACACACAAAAAAAACCCACAAACATGTAGTTTTATGTGTTCTTTTTTACTTTTAGAACAGTGATAGAGGTCATGTAAATGAAAAACATGTTCCCTTTTAGGTATTTTCAAGTGGTACCCACTCCCCTCAGGAATGTGATAAATTTTCCCTTAATTCCCCTAAATATAAGGGCTCAAGGCCCCTTCCAGACTTCTTAAAAGCCCTGAAAGCAAATCACAAGAACTATGGAAAAGATGCGTGAAATAAAATAAACAACTTGGTGCACTAAACAATGAAAGAGGGTGTTAGTTTGAATATTAGGATATTTACAGAAAATATTTAACCAAACTAAAAGTTAAGAACAGATTCCGGAAGTTTTTAACCTTTTAAAGTTCTCTTTTTAAATATATTAATGGAAGTTAAGAATCTTGTGTTTGCTGTAGTTGTCTTTGTGGTCTTCGTTCCAAGTAAAAGTCCAAGGGTCAATCTAATAATGATACAATAAAAGAAAGACATCATGCCATGTAAAAAGAGCTCAAGAAACTTGCAGAATTGATCAGCAAAACTTGTTCTGATTAATTAGTTACTGATTGATGCTTAGGTAGGTATCAGACAGTTTGGGCCAAAATTTCTATTCTCGGATAACCAAATAAGCTATTGCAGGGGTTCAATATTGTTATGCATTTGATAGAGGCAAACTGTCAGATACCACCTTTCAGAATGAGTTCATGCAGAAAGTGTGCCCGAAGTCCCCAAGGCAATGGTTAGGTACTGTTACCTGCACTTGATGTGGACAAGTCATTGGATACCATCATTAATAAATTAACTGAAAATAATTTAACTTACAAAAATATTGACCTGCTTAGAACAAGTACTAAGGATGTGAGTTTCTGGGACAATGTGAAGAAAAATTAAAAGTATCTGCCAATGATACACATAAATAGGGCATTTACCAACGATGTGTGTTGACTTAACTACTTACTTTGTGGAAGTTTTGGAGTAAAACAAAACTCTTATGATCTGGAATCAAAAATCAAGGATTACCCATGCTGATGGAACAATGCTTATACAAGCTTAACTTTTCATTACCTGAAAACAGTCCCAAGGTTGACTTCCAACAAAAACAAATACACTAGTCAACTAATAAAACTGTCAAATAATTTCATTCTATTGTTTACGCTCAAGCTGATGATGTTAGTATTATAGACAAATACATGATTCACAGCGTGTTCATCTTTCAGCAGATGGTTACAGGGACAACTTTCAACCAAGAAAACATAAGCATGATAAAAGCATCTCAACCAAAAGCATTAAGAAGCAATAGTATTACATGCTCATTAAGAACAAATGCTGCTATATCAGACTTAAGAATATGGGTTCCATTATCTTTAAAGCGAACTGGTTACAGATTTGTGTAAGTAATATAGAAAAAATATAGAACCACATGAACTGCACTCCATCTGAATTAAAATTGAATTAAAATTTGCAAGCCAGTCAGTAAATTGTTATTCGCTGCCTTGATACATTATATTACTGCACTTGCAGTTTGCAAATTACAAGATAGCTGGCTTAAAAAATCCAAAAACAAGAGCGCTGTCAAAACGGTTCAGTAACAAACTTTGACCATTACTCAGTTACAAGCATGATGTAAGGAAGACTAATGTGCATGGATCTGATCATCAAATGTAACTATCTTGTTAGATGAGTCTGTTGCATGTAAATTGTGCAAAGTGGCTATTTTATAAAGTGGCAACACAACTGGTTACTGACGCAACTAATTTGAGCACCCTCCTTCATTAGAAATTGAAAGAGTACAGATATAAAGAAGGTAGTTGTCTCTCAATATATGATAAAGACATTGTCGCTATACAAAAGCAGTCAATGACAGCCTAACCTAAAAACAATGCAGTTTTTGAACGAACCTTTCCACAACCCTGGGCAGGGATCAAACAGACAATCTCCTGCTCCAGAGTTGGTTGCTCTACCGACTGAGCCACCTGACAGCTCTGGGTTGAGAAAATTTTCTACAATAACTTGACTAATTTGCTCAAGTCATTTAACAAGCCACCTATGACAACCATATCTTGGTATTTGGTTTAACAGTGAAAAATAAATAATACCTGAGAATCGTTCTTCAAATATATCCATTTTGTTGTGTTAATTGTCTTCATTTGTAAGATGATGAATTTGTTAAGAAATATTATTACACCACACTTTTCACTTAGCAATATTTATAATGCAGAAATCTCTGTATCAGAACAATTGTAGTAATACACTGAACTGTTGCAACAAGGCATCCTCAAATACTGCTTCCTTGCAGTTCAAGTTTACATATATTTATTTTTTGGCAATTACGAATCAACGGCTTATAACTAGATTCTCTATTTTTTCGGTCGTAACGACCTGACATTGACCTCAACGAACAAATCTAAAAATAAACGTGGAAAATTATCAACAAGCCCATAGTCCAACATGTCTATGTCGGTGAATATTTCCGTGACGCAATGAGCATTTTCTTGTTATTGAATTGGCCCAGATAAAAGAGAAGGCCCAGATAAAAGAGAGGAAAAGCTTAGCTGCTAGCATAGTGAAGTTTTAAACTATACAAAACGAACCATAATTACCTTAAGCTGATATTAGTAGTTTTTATAACCAACGAATTCGATCAATGGTAATAAATGGGAACATTGTTAGCTCCAAGGATCTTCAAAGCCATCTTTCTAATGGAATAAGAATATGGACTGCTTTATGGCTTCTTCCGAGAGACTTCGCTAACTTCCGGTTACATCTCCGGAGCAAATACGTTTTGTCCGAAAATTACCGAAGAAACGAAATGGCTTAAAATATTAAATTTTGGGCCAAAGGTGAAAAAACAAGTTTTTGTGTTTTTTTGTAATAAATATATAGATAAGTAATCAAAACAAACTGTTTGTTATATTTTTGTTCAATGAAATATTCCTCTAGTGCTGACCGATTTCCTTGGATTTTCGATGTCTATTTAAAGTAACAAACAATGACGTCGTAGGTAATATCTATTTATAACACCGCTTCTACCGTTGCAGGCGGCGGGCGCGTGTATTTTACTCCCGTCAGTAAAAGACAAATATGCTGTTGTCGGAGACTAGACGCAAGGCTGTTCTGTCCGGGATCGGTGTTGCGATTACAGGATTTGTCCTCCACAAATTGTACACATATTTAATTAAGAAATTTACAGATCTGTCGTCTACAAATGGCAAAGTACAGTGATTTTTTTTCTTTTTCGATAAATAGGAACAAGAAAAACATGTATAGATAGTTTCCATGTGATGTCATAGACACCGATAAAAGGTGCCATCATTGAAGGCAGAAGCAAAATGCAGGCCGAAATCGGGAAATATATGCTGCATTAGCCTAAACTCACCACTTATTTTTCAGTCTATTTTACTGAATTTTAGATCAAATAAAACAGCTATTGATGAAGTATTCTAAATATCAAAACAATATTTTGATAGTTTAAAAGGTAAAAAAATATAACCAAAAAGATACACTGTTCATTCTGTTTAAGGATGAGCCAATAGTTTTATTTATTTCTGTGCATTAATTTTTTGTGATTTTATCAATTTTAAAAATATTGTATTCTAAAAGTATGAATTTCAAGAGCTTTCCAATGCTGTAAAGCTTTTAATTTTCGGACCACAAATGGAGAAAGTACAAGAAAATAAAATTTACGCTTCAATACAACTCATCTGAAAATCCCTTTAAGTTACGATCAAAGATGGCTGCCAAGATAAGGGATTTTCACTAACGTGGAAACTATCTATTGGAACACTGTTTTTGCTTATTTCGCCTGCATGTAGCGATCTTGATTTATAATTCCTTTCAATATTTGGTAATGTTAATATTTAATTAGATCTATTTTTAAACAAACAGTTGTAAGTCATTGACTCAGAAACTCAGCTGTCCTGAACGGACCACATATATTAGCCTATACTAGACAATGTCTATAATTTCATTTCTTGTTTTTTTTTTAACATTCTAAGCCATCTTATTATTCTCTGATCATTGAGATTTTCTTATACACTTTCAATCAGAAGCAACTCCATAAAAGTTAAACATTTCACAAATTTTTTTTCTCGGCGTATTCAACGTACAGTTCTAAACATGCTTTGCACGTGCTGCTCGTGGTAACGGGCAGGCCAAAATAAACAAGACACATCAAGTTGTTACTGCTGTGCCTTCAGTCAGTACCGCTTGCTTCGTGCAGAAGGCTATTACAAACACATTTAATATTGTGGTGGTAGTAGTGTTTGGAAAGTTGACAGTGTTGAGAGTTGATACTTTCTAATATTGACTATATTTGTACTTGTACAGCACGAGGTGCACATGAGTATTAAAGGTGGTATCCCACAGGATGGGCCAAAATTTCTTCTCTCAAATAAACAAATAAGTCATTGTTACCTGAAAAGTTCATGCAAAATGCTGTTCAGTGACGCCCTAGATCTGTGTGAACAGTCAAGCATAAATCCCCACTCACGGATTAGGGGTCGTGGGTTCAAACCCCGGCTGGGTCAAACCAAAGACTTTAAAGTTGGTAGTAGTGGCTTCCCTCCTAAGGGGACAGCATTACGTCTGACTTCTTTGTGTCAGTATAATGGACCGGCCAGGTTCAGTCCCTGGGCACCTAATAAGTGCCCCTGTGCAATAATGATAGAAAGGTTGCTGCTCAGTATCGACAAAAATGCCGCCAATCCCAATCCCATCCCACTCATCACTCCAAACAGGTATTTCCTATCAGAGCATCTGTGCAGAGGTATATAGGTATTTTTAACCTTAGAAAATCATGTAACTACTTGAGATGATGCTGTATAGTCATCCGGGTAATCCGCTCTGACGTCGATAACTATTTTTGGCAGAGACCACTATCAAGCTTTTTATACAGCGGGAAAGAATACACATTCAGAGTGATATTTTTGAAATTAGTTCTGCCTAACAATTCAGATAGCGTTAAAAACCATACTTATTAAGACTAAATTATATGTTTGTACAAAAATTATGCACAAATTCCCCAAAGCAGTGGTTCGATATTGTTATATGTATTTGATATAGGCTTGCTGTCGGATACCACCGTTAAGGGGTCATGTCTATGATTCTGCAGTATCCTGGCAAGTCATAGAAATGGCCGAGAACTTCCTAGGTTGGTGGTCCCTCACAACTCACTTCTAATTATAATAGCTAAATGCGAAGGTTCAGGGGAGGTAGAGTTGTCCATATTTTTAGTATGCCAGCATTCCCCACATCTGAAATAATCAGATTATATCACCAAAATGCTGTGGTAATAACAGTAACAATGCAGGAAATGCTGTGTACAGACTCTGCATGAATAAGTGCTTAGCTTTCAGCTAAAATTTATACTAATATAAAATCTTGAAATATTAATGAAAAGAATTCTGCTGTTACACCAAGAGATTGTAATGCATTTAAATGCATTAAAAACAGATAGTGTTACACCAGGTCCAAATCTGGCTTCAGATTTCTTTTACAAACATATATTGGATGCCTTTTCATGCTTTGCATCAATAATTTTCTTCTACTCACCTAACATGCAGTTACATTAAATTAGACCAACTATTATTAGCAACATATATCACCAACTATTAATCATCATCAACCCACCGTCGACCATGTTTTATAAAGATAAGTAAATGTATTTTATAATTATAACCATTATCTTTGATCATCATTTTCACAACTGATACCATCTAGAAATGAATTGACTAACGACCATTTGGTTTTCGGTTGACAGGCTAGGGTAACATGCCAGCGCCGTGTGTTGGTGCTGGGGCTGCCTGAGGCAGGCAAGACTCGGCTGGTGCACAGCTTCCTGTCTGCTGCTACCCCTAAACATGTGATACCCGAACCTCAACCAACCATCGGGTTCGAGACCCACACAGCCAACATCAATGGGGTGGACTTCCTCTTCTGGGATGGTTAGTACTCTGGATATACTAGTATAACATTTTTTCACATAAACATTATCTTATACCAGGGGCAGATCCAGACAATTTTGGTGTGTGTGTGTGTGTTGGGGGGTATGAGTCAAGATCCATTCAACTTTATCGCAGTTAATACTAGATATATATACACAGTAAGTGATCCTTACTTCGAACTAAGCAGTTTACAGACAAAATTTACTTTAGAAGCTTATTATTTTTTAGGCTTACATGTATGTGTTTTCACAATTATTCTCTTTTTTCCCTGGTTGATAGTGGGGGTGGAGGAGAGGGGTGCATTTTCTTAAGAAATTTATAGAAAATTCGTCAGCATGGCGCTTGGAAAATGGCTTAGCAGCGAAAGGTTTGAATCCATGCTAATAAAGTTGAAGTTAGAAATACATGTGTAAAATTAACACAAAAAGAAAAAAAATGCAAAGATAAAAAATGACATCTAGAAATAGACTCAGCAGCAGATAATTCAGATCCTGACATGTGGACTTGTTCTAAAATGCACAATTTGCTAAATCCTGACCATTTCACCCTAAGCAGTCTATAAGATTGATAGAATGTTCTTCGTCATGTGATGTTTATTTGTAGAAGCTTGTAGTAAATTCTGGAATGTGTTAAATGGGTGATGCAACAGGGGCATTCTTGAATATTCTTAGCTATTATAAATGAGGTTGTTTTCTTATTTACATGTTACCAGCCATAAATACAAGTGTTGGTTTTTAAATAACAATGTGAGAATATACCTTTGGATTACAACTAGTTTATTTTTGGATTTATATTAATAATATCGCCATCTTCGGACATTATTGCAGATTGTTTTGGATTTAAAAGGAATTTGGACTTTTTTGGTTATTATATATATTACAATATATACAATGTATAAGATTCAAATGCAACAAAGCAAACAAAACTAAACCACTTTATGTATATACACATATATATATACACTTTCTATTTTAGTTTCTGGAAATGCAAACCTGGACTGTCATGGCCCATGCCTGCTGGCCACTACAGATATACTAGTGTGGGTGGTGGACAGTTCCAGGTCAGATCTCGTGCAGAGATCACATGACCTTCTACATGCAATCCTACATGAGGCTGACCTACAGGTCAAACAAGAAATAGAGAATAAATCCGGTCAATACTTGTATGGTATACCAGTCATTCTTGTGGCTGCCAAGCAGGTAAAATTAGACATTAAATATGTATCAGAATCAAACACTATCCAATTAACACTAACATTAATCAAATGATATAAAAATAGATACATTTTAGTAAAATTAGTAGAATACTACTTTATATACCGATTGCTTGTTGGTAATTATTATTTCTTGATGTTTCATAAAAATACCATGGGACTTTTGCATAAATTAAGTATTTAATAAATGTTTGTGTGTTTAATTTGCATGGATGTGAATAAACTAAAAATAATACAACAGTATGTTAGACTTTAAACAAATAATACATTTATTGTCTATAATTATATATGTTTAGGAGTAAACTGACTCAGGGGACATTACTCTTGTACATTTTTTGATAAGATCAAATATTTTAAATTAAATCCCTTAGATAAGACAAGTAATTTATTAGTTCAACCTTGCTGTTGGGTTGTAGATAATAAGGTTAGGAAGGAAACAAATCTTTTGAATGTGCAATTGACCAGTGTGGTGGCATATAATTGTCTTGACAGCCATGTGGGACATGGACCCCACGGTCAGATAGCCGTAGTCACTCTCTTGCATTCTAACACCCCGACTGTGACTAGAACTCATGAGATGAGGGAGAGAGGACTTACAAGTCTGAGGCTCTGCGATAGGCACCCCATATATGTAAGAGTAACAGATGAAAACTCTGTATAGCAAGATAAACCATAGTGGCATAGATTTCTGAGTGTCCTGCCTTGCATCAAAGATAGAGCCAAGATTCCATTAAATCCAGTATTAATCTATAAGCAGTAAAAGTGCCGAGACATATCTTTGGGTTTACGGAAGACTATTCTAATTAGGTTTTTGCTTATTTTAAAGCAGAAGGTAAATTAATTTTTTTTCCAGTTTTGAACTGAATATTCTCTTTTTACCGTGACTTATAATAAAACAATAATTTCTTCTATTTGTTATATAGTGTTATTTAATCTTTGTTGACTAGATGTTATTACTGCAAGTTTTTTGTAGATAGAATAGTTTCACTTTTGGTTTAAGATTAAAGGTTACTTTAACAAAATACTCAAATAGTAAATTCAGTACTCAAGTATAATCTTCTAATCAAGAACTCGCTGACATCCCTGTTAGAATAGTCTTAGTCTGTTGATTTATAGACCCTGTGCTATGGTCCCCATTTAACCAACAATAACCACGCCTTTGTTCTCCTGTACAGGATGTCTTGCCCCGAATGACAGTGTCAGAGATTAGTAAAAGGATGGGGATGGAGAAAGTAAGAGCACGCCACAAGGTCTTTGTCATTGGAGCTAGCGTGCCAAACCTCGGCCACCATAGAGGGCTGTTACAAATGTTTGAGGCGATGGCTTTTGCTAAAAATAAAAGATACCATGCTTCCAATGAATATTGATTATTAAAATAAATTATACAATGCCTTTAGAGGAATGTTGTTTTCTTTGTTTTTGTTTGATAAGTCGAACGCCAAATTTCTGATAATTCGACATACATAATTAATGATGATTGAATGGAAACTTTATTATGACCTGAGAGTATATCATGAGCATTTGTTGGCTGATTTGAGTTATCATAAGGCTTCTTTTTAATGTAAGAATTGCATAAATAAATATTAACTCAAAACCAATAAGAAAATGCATTAAAGGTGGTTTTTGACAGTTTGCCTATATCTATATGTAGCTATTTCAGACCTTTGATTGGGGGATTTTTAAACAGTATCTCAATTTTAGGGCAGTAAAACGCGTTAATCAACACTTAAATGTTCATTCTTTTCAAATCTATAAATAAGAACGATAGGGATTCCTGCTAAAAATTGACATCATCGTCACAATGGATGACGTGGATGAAATAAAACATATATGGTTTGTTTGTTTATTGGGTTTATCGTCCCACCAACAGTATTTCAGTTATCTGGAGACAATGTCCACTTTAAACAGATATAGTGCTGCCTTCACTGTGTATAGCATGCCGTGAACACCTGGCATGATACTGCACCCAGTCACATTATCCTGACACCGGGCCAACCAGTCGTGGAACTACCCTTATATTTGCTTGAGCATTAGCAAGGGATTTTTAACAAAACAAGTGGTCACAAGGGTTTGTTAGTTTAAAAAAAAAGAAGCTAAGTGTGCAGCATAGCTCAGATAGGAAATACATGTTTGAAATGATCATTGTGGCATTATGATTCACTTATCAGGTGTAGCACATCAATAAACATTATTTTGTGAGATCTGTTTGGGTATCAATGGTTTACTATGATGTTAAATGAAAATATTTTTTGTCCAAACTGTCAGATACCACCCTTAAATCAAAATAAACAAGTGTTCAGTATCATATCGAAAGGTTCTACTACGACTTCTAAAAACATGCTGTGCTAATTAACTTTGTAAGCTGATATTACTAAAATTAGCAAAATATGAATAATAACTAAAATTTGTTTTGTTAATTTAGAATATCTTTTTAACACAGAACATAGTCTACTTCACATTCTGTATCAGCTTGTTGACTTTTAATGATGATGAAGACTATGAAAAGTTTGAAATATTTTGAGTGAGAAAACATGTGCTATGTCAAAGGATATTACTCTACAAAACGTCTACCAGACCTGGTAGCGCAATTGGTACGAGAGGTCCCAGTTTCAATCCCATACCAAAGTAATTAAAATGGTAGTGGTATAGCTCCCTTGCTAATGCTCAAGCAAGTATAATGGTAAAACCATGACTGGTTGGCCTGGTGTCAGGATGTGACTGGGTGTGGTGTCATGCCAGGTGTTCATGGCATGCTATACACAGTGAAGGCAGTAATATATCTGCTTCAAGTGGACACCGTCTCCAGATAACTGAAATACTATCAGCAGGACAATAAACCCAATAAACAAACAAAATGGCTAAGCATTGCTAAGAGATAAAACCACACTGCTGCAA
This sequence comes from Sinonovacula constricta, assembly GCA_007844125.1. Taxonomy (NCBI): domain Eukaryota; kingdom Metazoa; phylum Mollusca; class Bivalvia; order Cardiida; family Solecurtidae; genus Sinonovacula; species Sinonovacula constricta. The sequence goes on along the minus strand of CM017569.1, from coordinate 32,152,120 downwards.
AGTCCTCTTTTTTGTGATTTTTTTTTTTTTTTTACCAGTATTAGTTTTTCCTAAGATGTACAAGTAGCAACTGATCCAGCACCTAAGACTACATACACATTGCACTAAACCAAACTGTTTAAGGCAAATGCCAGTTATATTTAGCATTTTGAAATTTATAAAGTGTATCGGAACCAGCTGAAAGTAAAATACGAATGTTGAAAAAGAGGTTTATTTCACATATATACACAAGCATTATTAACAATAAATAATATCAACAATTAAAATAAATAAATTCCATTTTTGTAACAAAAACACATTCAATAAAACACACAATATATATTTCACACATTCTGTTAAAGTATAACATAAACCAGTATGTTCAAATGTACTTCACTATTTCGTCACTGGAATAGAATGTTCCAATTTCCAACATCTAACCTAGCTAATTTTGTTAAAGAATATGCTTTGTTGCTTTGCTTACATCTTTATGCAAAAGCTAAAAAAAAATAATTTTAAAATGCACCGGTTGACACAGCAGCATATTGTGAAGATCCTAATAACTTCCACTGAATCAACACTTTTGTCTTAACCTGACTGATTAAGCAGACTTAAAGTAAACTTTAGTTTTAATTGCATGAGACATGTTCCTGGGAATAATAAGTAATTTGTTAACTTCAATACTCATGTTGGTATAAAAAAGCCTGTCATCAAATGTGTATTGTTTGCCACTTACACAGTAACATAAAAGGTGTTATCTAACATACATGTGAACTTTCCCTCTTTAGGAGGGAGACTCCCACTTTTAAGGTTCAGAATTTTTTAAAATGAGGGGTGTTTTACAGATTTTCAGATAAATAGCTTCGTTGTTTATATGAAAATAACAAATCTCCCCTTTGCAAGTAAACATCTCCCACTTTGGCCTCAGAAAAAGTTCACATGTATGATCTGTTTGGATCTTTTTCTTTCCTTTAACAATTACATAGATTATTGTTACAGGAAAAGAACCTGCAAAAAACTTAAGTATGAGTTTATGCAAAAATTGTGCCCATATTTGACACAACAGAGGTTAGGTATTGATTACCTACATTTAAATGATATAGGCAAATTGAAAGATACCACCCTTAGAGCAAATTGACAGATACCACCCTTAGGACAAATTGACAGATACCACCCTACCCTTAGGGCAAATTGACAGATACCACCCTACCCTTAGGGCAAATTGACAATACCACCCTTAGGACAAATTGACAGATACCACCCTACCCTTAGGGCAAATTGACAGATACCACCCTACCCTTATGGCTAATTGACAGATACCACACCCTTAGGGCAAATTGACAGATACCACCCTTAGGGCAAATTGAGATACCACCCTTAAGGCAAATTGATAGATACCACCCTTAGGGAAAATTGACAGATACCACCCTTAGGACAAATTGACAGATATCACCCTTAAGGCAAATTGATAGATACCACCCTTAGGGCAAATTGACAGATACCACCCTAAGGACAAATTGACAGATATCACCCTTAGGGCAAATTGATAGATACCACCCTACCCTAAGGGCAAACTGACAGATACTACCCTACCCTTAGGGCAAATTGACAGATACCACCCAACCCATAGGGCAAATTGACAGATACCACCCTACCCTTAGGGCAAATTGATAGATACCACCCTTAGGGCAAATTGACAGATTCCACCCTTAGGGCAAATTGACATATACCACCCTAGGGCAATTGACAGATACCACCCTATCATTTTGGGGGGCAAATTGACAGATACCACCCTATCCTTAGGGCAAATTGATAGATACCACCCTTAGGGCAAATTGACAGATACCACCCTACCCTTAGGGCAAATTGATAGATACCATCCTTAGGACAGGTCACTGACATCAAATATTTACATCCGTTTCCTGAATAAATGATTTTTTCTTTAATATGAACAATCTTTTCTGTACAAAACCTTATTAATTATATATAAATACAATTAACAAATATAATTAATGTATGAATATTTAATACCCTGCAAGCATCAAGCAGTTTCTTCCGATGACTATGTTTAAGACATAGCTGGCATCACACTGAGGACATTCATGTCTGGGCCAAAGGTCATAGGTCAACAGGAAGACCGTCTCACTGGAAATATTTTTGTCATGACTAGGTTTGTATCCACATGGTGAGGTGATAATCAGTCAGTGACACTAAACTGGGCAATAGGTTCCCAAAGGTTTAATCTAAAATCATGAGAAAAATATCAACGAGAACCGTTTAATCAAATCTCATTACCAGAAGATCCAATCCGGACCAAGACTTTTCAATCCACAGTTCAGGTCATGTGTATACACACATATTTACAATATTTACAAATTAAGTACCTTAAATAACTGCGACAATCTGTGATTATGCATTGCATGAATACCTGTAACTGGCATACAACTAAACATTCAAACAACTTAGCTGGATATGTTGACAATGAAGCCAGAAAGCTCTATTATATTTGAATGTTAAAGCGGCTCTAACAGTTTTTCATAAGCGGGAGACACACAGATCCACAAAAATTACACTATTTATATTTAAACCATCAACTAGGGCTTCAGTTTTCTCAATGCATGTATATATCTTTAAAGTCTGCTGGAAATGAATAATTATAACAATGTTAACTGTTTACTTAATTGATTTTCTCTCAGGATACTTTGTTATTTCAATTAAATGGCAATTAAATGTAAAATAATACCTAAGATTAAATATGTTTCTTAAAGCTCATTGTTTGTAACAGCATATACATGTATTTTTACCATATATATGGTAAGTGTAATTGTTGAAAATGAATAATCAATTAATTTAACATATTGATAGTGGTTCAATTAATTGTAATGTCACCATTTGTGAAGCAAGTAGAAAGACTATAGTTAGTGCTTGTAAGACTGGTTTTATAATTTCATAGCTAACATCTCAATGTTTTATAGACTACACAAACACAAGCTGATAAAGGGCCAGAGCTCACAATGTGCCAGAAATTAACACAAGACAGTATGTTTGTCCACACTGATGACACTGACAGCATCATAGCTGAGATCTGATCAAAGTTACTACTTTCATCGAGCTGCAATGCGCTCCCCTGAAAAAGTTATTTTTAACACCACCCGCACCCTTCCCCCTCCATAGTTCCTATCACCAATGCACTGTCCCTAGACACAGATTCCTCCAGATCCTTCTCCAAATACCATCTCCACAGTCTATGTACATCATCTCTGTCATCAGAAGAAGACCACCTTGGCATCATCAGGATTCTGTTCTACTGGACAATATGGACACTTCACTCTGACAGGAAAAAAATAAAGGCACTTAATGTTTATACTACTTTTAAAGTTACTGGTATATGCAATAAAACATGGCATATAAGTCAAGACAACGAAGATAACAACTATGACATATCATGTATTCAATAAGTAAAAGCCACTGCTTATTTTCAACTGCCCTGTAGCTAGAATTATTACATACTATAATAGATGCAACACGATTAGTTACACCCCCAAAATAGTAATATATAGAGTCAATAAATTTAGATATTGACCCGCTTTCGCTGATATTAACCGGATCTATTAATAGAATGTGAAATTTCCATCAATATTATGCGCATGCATGAACAAATCTTCCTTAGAATTGTAAGCATTGTGGGATACTCGTCCCAGACGAACAATACTCACGAAGTAAACAATGATTGCATTTTGCAACAATTTCTGAAGACCAGTACAGTAAATTGATAGAAGATACAGATTCTAAGTCGACAAAACAGGCAACAAAATTGGAAGTAAGTGTATTCAGTTCTTATCTGAAGGAAAAACATTTGCAAGATGACTTTGAAAATTTTCCATTGGAACTATTTTCTTGCATTTAAGTTATGATAATAATTACAAAAATAAAAATTATTTATAGTTCATGTAATAAAACAGTTATTTACTTATTAGCTGGGAAATATGCTGTTGATATTGACCGCAAAAATTTTTATTGACCTCAGCTATATCGCCTCGGTCAATAATGATTTTTTGGTCAATATCACAGCATAATCCCAGCTAATGAGTAAATAATTGTATAATATTACACAACAATAAATTATTTTACTTTTGTCACTAGTTCTATTAGAGGCAAGACAACGGTATGTTACTCTGCATTAGCAAAAATTTATGTAAAATTATTGGACTGTGTTTTAAAAAAAGTGTAACTCGATGAGAAACATTGATGAAATGAAGATTGTTTCCCTTGTTAGATAATATCTGAGGTAGTCCAAATAGTAAGTAGGCTCTTATAGTTGAAATCCTTTGACCTTTTGGAGATGGTGCCATTACAAACAATTACACTTCTTACTTTTGGATAAATATGAGCTCTAAATCCATATAAATACTTCTGGAGATGTTATTTAAACAAGAATTAATTTATGGACCAAACATAACATAATTTATATGTGAAATATGTTTGTTGGATTTTTCATTCCACCAACAGTATTCAGTTATTTGGAGATGATGTCCACTTGAAGTAGATATAGTGCTGCCTTCATAGCATGCCCTGGCACGATACAACACCCAGTCACATTATCCTGACACCAGGCCAACCAGTCGCGGAATGACTGTCATATTTGTACCAGCGTTAGCAAGGGAGCTGTAACACTACAATTTCTACCAACTTTGGTATTTCGACCTTGGGATCAAACTCAGAGTCTACGATACCTGGAGCCGACACTCTACCAATTAAGCTCCCTGGTCCATTTGGTAAATATATGCAAGAAAAAAAGGTCATTCATGACATAACTTACTTGTTTCCATTAGACAGTTTGTGAAGAGCATCCCTTGAGATGACGTGTCCACAGATTAGCCTGACAGGTGGGTTGTGGTCTGTGCTCTGCTGGCGAAGTATTGGACATGCAAATATTGAGTGGTACCTGTGCTCATGGCCGAGGTCTATCTCCACCTGCATTTATAGAAGATATTAATTACTTTTCTGGATATTTGATTAGGATGATGAAATCAACGAAAGCAAAACTAAAACATTTCACTTAACATTGTTATTTGTTATTGTTTATATATTGTCTAAGCATTAATACAAATGCTTAGTAATTAAGACATTCAAAAGCAATTAACCAAAGTATGCATGTAAGTGCAGGGGGGCAACTAACAATATATTTACCTGCTGTTTAGGTGTAAAATATAAGTCTGTGTAAAATATTAGTCTTTTTCTTTGTATTCTGCTGTTTTTGTAAATGTTTCATTTTTATTGGGGTTTTGTATTGTTCATTTATTGCACTGTTTTTAATGTTCATTTATTAACCGTTATGTATGACAATGCATTTAATAAAGTTGAGGCGAGTTGTTGCAAAATGAATCATTGTGCAAAGCATGTCCAAAATTTTCAAGGCTAGAAATGCATAGATAAACTAAAAGAAAAAAAAAGACGTCACTATTGATAAACATATCATACAGGTAGTTCATCCTTGTTGGTCCAGACACTGGTAACCTGTCGTTGTTGCATCACCTGTCGTATGTTTAGTAGAGGTGGTAGGGCCTTGCAGCCAGCACGGATACTGAAAAATAACAGTGAACAGTAATATAAAAGAAGCTATCATTACTAATGTAAATCTTAGTTATATAGGATATAGTTGTACAAGGTAACTTATTAATTAATCTTATTTAAGATTTCCCTAACTTCACTATCTTAAATAACACCAGTATTGTGTTTTGATTGCCATAGATCAATAGTGCTGTTTTGATTACCATAGGTTAGTATTGTTGTTTTAATTGCCATAGACCAGTATTGCTGTTTTGATTGCCATAGATTAGTATTGCTGTTTTGATTGCCATAGACCAGTATTTCTGTTTTGATTGCCATAGACCAGTATTATTGTTATGATTGCCATAGACCAGTATTGCTGTTTTGACTGCCATAGACCAGTATTGCTGTTTTGATTGCCACAGACCAGTATTTCTGTTTTGATTGCCATAGACCAGTATTGCTGTTTTGACTGCCATAGACCAGTATTGCTGTTTTGATTGCCACAGACCAGTATTGCTGTTTTGATTGCCAAAGATCAGTATTGCTGTTTTGATTGCCGTAAATCAGTTTTGCTCTTTTGCTTGCCATTGGCACTCATTAAGAGTAAATGGAAGATTTAGCATACAGAAACAATACCTACTCATGTCTTTTTGATGGAGCTTTGGTTTTGACAATAAATCATGCTCAATCTTTGTTTTAGAATTACAATAATGTAAGGAAAGTATAAAAAAGTGTATAATAAATGGGAATAAGAAGGGTTTATGTTCATTGGGTTTATCATCCCACCAACATTTATTCAGTATTTGAGCTACTGTGCTGCCTTCACTGTACATAGCAAGGTGTGAACACCTAGCATGATACTCCATCACATTATTCTGGCATGGGGCCAACCAGTCGTGGAATTGTATTTGCTTGAGCGTTAGTATGGGAGCTATATACCATGGCCATTATTACTTTGGTATGGTGCTGCTTAGGAATGAACCCAGAGCCTCCAATTTTTGGAACCGATGCTCTACGATGGCACTACCAGGACCAGTCGACAAGAATTTTACAACCTATGCAAGAAAAGTAATAAAGCTAGTATACCTGACACTGAGCGGACTCTCCACTGACATGCCCATGAGGGCACAGGCGTCCCGTGTAAACACATCACAGATCTCGTCCCAGTAGATTGGGTCCAGCAGAAAGGCATATGGCGATGACTGGAGGCCCTGCTTCATGTACAACAAGCTGCCCATCAACACCTGCAGTTCTAGAGAGAACAGAAAAACATGCAAATTTGTCCATGTATGTAAGACGTGTAAAAATAGTGGAGATGAAATGAGAAGTTTGTTACAACATTTTAAAAGAAATGACGAAGGGGATTCTATTGTGCTCTTATTCTCTCATTTGTTTAAGAAATACATTTACTTGTAAGCAATATATTTAAAAAGTATTAAAATACAGTTTTTATTATGAATTTATGAGATTTGTGTCAATAGCCTTCCAACTCCAATTCTGATAAGAGCGAATCGGCACTTGAAAAAAAGAAGATAACAATTCACAAGCTTGTATTGATATAATTATGTACGATAAAGATTTGCACTATTTTTTGCTTCATCAATCTATCGGTATGTCCTGCGGGTCTATTTTTTACAAATAACAATAAATATGCTTAATTATAAAACTTGGCATGCAACGCATTACATATGTAGAGCTCTCTATTCTACAAGAATATACAATTTACGTATGACTAATGATTAATTTGTAATAATTTACAACTTGTCTATTTGCATCTAGGTAAGATTGTTTGCTGGGTTTATTGTCCCATCAACAGTATTTTAGTTATTTGGAGATGGTGTCCACTAAAAGCTGACATAGTGATGATTTCACTATGCACAGCATGCTGTGAACACCTGACATGATACCACACCCCATGACATTATCCTGACACTGGGCCAACAAGTCTTGAAACTAGCTTTAATATTTGCTTGAGTGTCAGCTATGGAGGTATACCACCTCCATTTCCAATGACTTTCATATGTCACAGGCAAACTTGGAGCTGACATTAATGGTCATCCGAATGCAGGGGGCAACTCAAAACTTGGTCGGGGTAACAGGTTTTTTGACACATGTTGTCTGATTGGGCAACCAGAAAAAAATGATAAATTATTAATTCATTGAGTCCAATGCTTGACTCATTTTAATCTGTATAATCGGTGTTTGTTCTCCATTGTGCATATGGACATTTCAATTAATGCAATGAATAACATTACATTAAGATTAGTTTGAACAATTTAAACTTAATAAATAAAACGTGAATACAAAATTGCAACATTGCCTCATATTGGTTAACCTCTGTTTACATTTGTAATGCTTGAAAAGAATACTTAAAAATGTTGGGTTTGTTAAAGTTTGGTTTCATGGCAAAATCAAATACAAGTAAAGAAAAGCCAGTTGAATCTGAAGCAAAATTGGCCCCTTAAAAAATCATGCACACCAAAGAAAAAGCATGAATTTAAAAGAAAAAATGCTTTTCTGCCTATATGGCAGTCAGACTACCTGTGGCTTTGCAATGATGATGAAAAAAGGGGCAATGTTTTGCACTGTATGTGAGAGGTTTGGGAAAAACGAAAGCTCGGTCTTTGTGACTTGTACATGTAGCACAATGTTAACCTGTAACCTTAACAAGACTTTAATTAAAATCATTTTCATTGCAATTTATCACTTTTATAACATATGTACATACTTTTTATATTTACTTTTATTCGGGCAAGTTAAAGTCTTGGTCGGGCAACTTAAATGTCTGTAAATTTGCCCGACTGGGCAACCATACTCAAAAGTAAATGTTGAGTCCTGCACTGTATATGAACTGATTGCACTACCCAGTCTTGTCTAGATAAGAAAACTAAACTAATCACATATGTTACTGTATCATATTGTGCTACAGTATTTACTGCTGCATTTATGTACATAGTTATCAAATAACTTACCTTTTGTGTGTTTTTCTGCGAACCTTGCAAATTGGCGGGCATATTGCAACGCTGCCGTCTGATTGGTTGGATCAGAAGTGATGATGTCAATGAATTTCAGTCGGTGGAGCTTAAACTCCAGCGGACTGTCTCTCTCCTCTAGCGATGTCCTGTTGGCTGCAGCCCAGCTATGGATAAATTTTTGTTTTGATTTTTTAAATACATCGCAGCGACCAATTATGATCATTAAAGTGATGTCCAGTTATTTGGTGGAGGAAGACCCCAGACAAATGTCTGGGTAGAACCACCAATGCACCGCAAATCAGCTGAAAGTCCTTCCTACATTAAGTCCTTCTCCCCATCTTTGACTTGAACCAATGCGATGAGAGGCTAAGCAGTCAGAGGAGTTACAAAGTGGCGACTATACCACTATGCCACGGGCACCCCTATAGATAAATGTGGGCAAATAGAAGGTATGGTGAGAAGATACATGAAATAAAGGAAAACAAATGGGCATTCAGAACCATATAATACCTTTTTACACCTGGTACAGTTCTTTCATATACTGACTGAACTGTTTGTTTTGTTACATCGCACCTACACAGTTATGGTCGAGATCCAGCTAATTATTGGTGGAGGAAGACCTCAGATTTGCATTTGAGTAGAACCACTGGTGCACCACAGGTTAGCTGAAAAAACCTCCCCACATAAAAGTTCTCGCCCCAACTGGGACTCAAACTCGCAGTGAGGAGCTAAGGAGTTTCAAGTCAGTGACTCCATGGGCTCCCCTTAGGCTAAATTTTACTGTATTGCTTACAATTACAGGCAAATAAAAGCAAATGTATAACATGAGACACTGCAGCAAATAATGTGGCTGATCTGAATCTACACCTTTTGCCAACATATACTAGATATTCTGTCTTACTTTCATTCCTCAAAAGTGCAATGATTATGAGGATACAGAACATCACATGGGTCTCTTGTGCTTATAACATACCAGAAAAAATATCTTTATATAAAATTAATGAAAAACAAGAAACAATTTCCCAAGCTAGGTCTTCATGCAAGCAAGTTTCAGCAAGATTGGTTTATCCAAATTGAAGTTATTGACCAGAAACCCTCTGTTTGACGTCGCCCATCCACCCTCCCGCCATACCCCAATCTAATCACCTAGTTAAAAAGAAGGTCATATATTGCAAACCATAAAATGTAAATGAATTTCCAAATATGAGGCGAAAATGGTACCAAGAAAGGATTTCAGATATTTCTAGTAGGTGAAGGGACATGTGTGTTCCATGACTATTGACCTAGGCTTATCACAGGTCTAGGAAAAAAATCACAAGACACAGCATTTCTATTGAACAGCATACTCATACACAACCATTTAAATTTACCTTTAGAAAGAAAAGAAAATGTCAAAATCCAAGGAACATTTTTAAAGTTTGTTAGCTTCCTTTGCATGTCACATGGACATGCTCGGCTAAGGAGATGTGATGCTCATGCTGGCTGTAAGACTTAGGATTTAAGTGATCATTTTTAAAAAGCAACATAAGTAAAATGCATTTTTTAAACAACTTACTCACAATAAAGTGTCAAAACATGACCAAGGATAACCTCTATTATAGATATTTTTATACTGCAAACTTTGTTGTATCTACATATTTACCATTTGAGAGATCAGTCAAGAAAACCAAATGATAAATTACTAAATTCACAAAACTTCTCATTTAGTTACTTTTGAAAAGACCTATTTTAAACTGGTGTTTTATTGATTCCCAACATGACTGTGCAAAACTTAACAATATATATATAAGCTACTACAAGCACATTTACCTCAAAGCTGGTTGTAAAATATGGCGTTTCAGTGCTCCTAAAATTCTGTGTAGCTCAAGGAAAGGCTCCATCTGGGATGGTTCAAGGTTCAGATCAGCCTCCTAAAATGAAATCACACAGTAATGCTGGTCATACAGTTTAGTATACATAAATATATCATAAAGCCATATGGTACAAAATAAATCTGTAGTTGGAACTATTGTGGGTACAAGAAATTATCATAATTATATACAGTTGAAGTTGTCAACACAATCAGAAGAGCACAACAAAAAGGAGATTGGCAGGTCTGGTGACTGGAACCTAGTAGGAGATCGAGACAGGAAACTGGCATTCCCAGGTATTGTGAAAAACAGACCTAAGGCCTGGTATGGTTCTGCAGTCCCCAGCAACAGACGGCTATTGTAACTGCACTAACAGTCCCCTGAGAAACCAGATGCAGCGAAGCTCACAAGAGCAAAGTCAAAGTATAAAAAGCTCCTGATGGAGGGCAGGGAGAAAAGCTGGCTACAGAGATTGGCTGACACAGATAGTGTGGTGAATATTTATGGTGTGGGAATAACTGGACAGCCACGTTGATCAGCTGTCTAGAGAATGGCTTAATCAGCAGACATCCACTTCCTGCTTGTGGATGAAGAGCACCAGTAGTAGATTCTAGCCTGCCTTTGACGCACAATAAATCAGTACTATGGACCCCAAAGCCAGAGTGTTCTGAGGTTGTGGTCGAAACATATAGGGTAGGTATCAGCTGATGACATTTGGGGGAAAAGCAGCTTTTACTTACTGTCAATACACAAGTTGTTCTTCTTAAAATAACTCCCTAAAACCATGTTAAAGTGGAGTTAGTGCATACATTTGGTAATTACTGTGTTACATTAGTAACACCTTTCTGTTGTTGTTATTGTCTGAAGATGGCTAAAAGATCAGTGGTCGGGTGTTCAACCCAGAAACATTACAAACTATCAATTGCTTTAAACTGAATGAGTTGTTTTTCAAAGTGGATTGTCTCCATAAGGTTCCCCAAAACCAAACATCAATGGCATTCAGTGAAACGATCTAAATATAGCAAGTTAATATAATCAGTTTTCATTTAAGCTGTATACTATGGAATATTCTGGCCTCATGAAATCTACAGCCTCTATCATGGGTTCAGATTCCATTTTATGTGGTTACCTCATTGAGGGCCTCTGCTATGTCGAGACGTCCCTGGCGTAGGAAGTGCTCACAGATTATTTCATTCAGTAGTCTCTGGGACACATCACTTTCAAATGCCCCATCAGTGAACACAGAGCTGAAGTCTGATACAAAACTCTGGAGAAAAAAAAGTCAAGTTTTAAAGCATGCTGTCCTCAGAATTCGGAAATATGAATGGACTGCTAGACAGCAACTTCCCATGTTCTGACAGTGTAGAATATGGGGTAACTCCATTCTCTGTATTTAATTCATTTTTTTTCATATTAGTATTTTTTCACTCTCAAATCTGATGACACATTAAGTCAATGTATGGTAAATGATTTAACATCATGTACTTTCCAGTTTGCTTTTTGTTATATCGCACCGAAACGATTATGGCCTTAAAGGCAACATCCAACTTACTATTGGTGGAGGAAGACCCCAGATATATGTCTGGGCAAAACCACCCACACACTTCAGGTTAAAAAAACAAGAAAATACAAATAGATTATCCTTCATATGAAAGATGTTTATATTACAGTAATTCTATATACTTAAAGAATAAAATAAAGAAACTGGTTACCCTGTCTATAGTTTTGCCAACTCTGGACACAGAACTGTGAAGATCTTTGTGTTCAACTCCAATTCGCCCAGCAGCCTCATGTATTCGATGCAGGGTCTGGTTCATGATCAGATTCTGGGTCACCTGCAGTTCAGAATCTTCCGGACCTAGGATTAGATCATTTTTTGTAGCAATCATAGTGCTAGCTTCACTGTGCTTAGAATATCTTGTACACCTTGCATAATACCCCACCCTGTCATGTTATTCTGACACTTGGCAAACCAGTCGTATAACTAACCTTATACTTGCTAGCGCATTAGCAATGGCGATACACCACTACCATTTTTAATGTCATGGGTATGTCATGCACCGGGATCGAACCCGGTGCCTCTTCTTTGTTTAAATTGCTATGTACAGATATGATAGCTGGCTTAGCAACAATTCCACCCCTTGACCAACCAACCCCACAACTATTTCAATCCCTACTAGCAAAAACATGCGACTATTCCACCTCGGGCGACTATTCCACCCCACGATTATTTGATCCCAGTAAGTGGTTAAGGATGAGATGAAAAGAAAATGCATGCTGGCCTCATTTCCAGTTCTAACGATCTTCAACAAATAATGATTTTCACCATACTTAATGTATATAATGTAAAGGACATATAAAATATACCGGTATATTCTTACATAAGAAAACTTCTACTTTTGTAGAATGTGATTCAACTTAACAAAAAATCTAACATTTTTGTGTAAGTCATCACTCAAAGATAAATTACATAAAATCATGTCAGTAGCGCTTGTCTGATAACTAATCTATATTTCAAACTATTTAAACTATTTTTTGTTTGTTTTTTTTTGTGTTTTTTTATTTTATTTTCATTATTAAAAGTATTTTTACCAGGGAATATCTGCTTTAACAAGTACATTCCATTTAGATTTATTTACTGTTAGTGTTATATGTACCTGTACCTTCCTTTGAGAAAAAGTTTTGCTTGCTGGATGCTCTGCTGATTTTACAGAACAATTTTAGTGTCAGCATTACACTCTAGTCAGGAGAACTTATTTTGTCAAACAGACCAGAAAGATCTAGCTATCAGCTCTGAAGCTAATTCCTGGCCAGTGCTGTGCGCTATCCACCTTTGACTTGCCAAAGTTGCTCATCTCACAAACACCAAAATCTAGAAATGATTACTGTGGCATTTTGCAAAGGAATTATTTAAAATAAAAAAGGTTATCAATTTCAGTTCCCATATTAAGCATTTTTCATGACAAATTTCAAATAATTGATATCTTGATTGGTGATGGGTGAGAATTACAGACTGCTTAAATTCAGATGCCAAACCTTTTAAATTTATGACCTATATAATAACACAATTACATATTAACAATAACTTGTCATCAATACTTAGCTGAATATCCTTTAAACAAATTAATCAACCATTATGGTCAACGTTGCACTGCAACAAACTAAAATGTGCTTATAATATGCACAGACTATTACACAAACATGCAGGCATTTTAGCAAGTCGCTGTCAATTTATCAAACCTGTTTTTAAGTGACAGTAAAGGTCAAAAATAGGGGTCAGATAAATACTAATGGTTGCATTGAGCACTCATTTACATGCAAAGTGTATTTGGTAGGCAGAGTTTCAGTAGTGACTACTGTTAGCAGTACACAACTTTCACTCATGGCCATTTAGCAATAATACATTTGTATGCGTTGTGATCAGGGAAGGAGGAGTTTCGATAGTTGGCGGAAGCTACCTGGGTAACCATGCTGGTGTATGACTTCACTGGATGTAGAGGCATTATGAAAACATGCTTACAGCAATTAACAAACCATACAGGCCAGAATTGTAATACACAGTACTTGGAGAGCACCGAGACCAAGCATAAAGCCATAAAACTGGATGTCTTACTAACTTCTTGACCTTAAAATCTCCGTATACACTGATATTTTTTAAAGTCATATACACCTGGACGCCCATTGAAAAAGGTGCTGCTTATGAGAAGTATGGGTCACCGATTCCGGTTCAAGTGTTACGTCATATTAAACATTTAACTAGGTCAATAAAACATCCGTCTCACACAAATTTCACGTTATTATCAGGATGATGCGTGGTGGATTCAAGGAAAGCTTGATTTTACAGATAAGCAAAAAGTTTGGAATAAGCATACTTGTTACTTTTTCTTAATTAAATCTTAGAGACACCGAAACATGGCAATTCACGATAAAACTAAACTACAATGAGCAACAAATATTCACAAGTAATGCTATTTGGGTTGAATAATCATGTTAAATTTTTCAGTTGGGGTCGATTTGTTTTGAGGTTGAATAGCTGCTTAGAAAAGGTTGGGCCAGACAGGTCCACCCAGCCATTGGGTTGGGTACCAGAAAGGCCGAAAACCAGAAAGGCCGTCAGCGTTTTTTTTTGCCTCATTGGGAATGGGTCCGGTACCATCAAATTGGGAATTTTTCGAATCGTGAAAAGTGCCAAATTGGGAATTTTCGCGTCGTAAAATTAGGCTAATTGGGAATTTCATGTACAAGGTGAATATATTGCAATATTTGCATAAATGTGAATGGTTAGCATTCTTTGTATGTAAGTTTATTGACTTGAAGTGAAGGAATAAAGTGAAAAAAAGTCTTAAAATATTTTTATCAGCATGTTTATTTGAAACATGATAATGTTTCAGCAAAGTGATGGTGCAATAAAATATATCACTTTGATGTAGAAATTTTTTTTTAAAAAAATGATCGGTTTTTAGTCGTTTGCGGTAGTATTTACTGTTGTGGCTCACCCTGGGGCTGCCTTTGATTTGTTCTGTAGATATAAAAACAAGTATAATTATTTACTGATGAAAGAATGTGTACACATAAAAGATATTTAATGTTAACCACTGTTATAAAAACTGTCTAGATAAACTTGTCTAAACAAGCAACTTAATTTATAATTATGAAATGTTATGCACTAATGAATAGTATACATCATCATTCCCCACCCACTTAAAAATACAGTAAATGACAATTTTCAGTTTTGTTTCAGACTGTTGTGACCAGTGTTGTTATTAATATAACCATCTAAACTGAAGTCTTTCTGTTTATAACATTAAAAATATTGATTACTCACTTAGAAAAACAATTCTCAATCGGGACCAAAACGGCAACAGAAAAAAAAACATGGGATCAAAATTCGAGACGATGTGCCATTTAAAGGTTTTAGGCATCTTAACGTGCATGATTTAACTCAAAATCTACTGTTTTTTTTTAAAAACAATGCTTGTATTTAAAAGTTATCCATTGCTATTTCATAATACGCTTTTATTGAAGCATTATAGCTTGCGTATAATAACCCCGACTTGACCTTTAATATTAGCATCTATTAACGATCTAGCTCACACCTATATACGATCAATACCACGCCTTCCTTCCACCTCGGCAATTTACGCATGCAAATGAAAATCAATCGTCGATAACTAATTTTGCGTTCGTATTCGATAGATAATATATTCTTGCATAAAGGTCAAGTCGGGGTTATTGTACGCAAGCTATACATGCATAAATTCTGAATAATTTGGACGATTGTCATTTTAAAATTTCGTAGCAGCCATGCCTTTTTTTTACGTCAACAGAAAATGCGATTTACGGTAAAGGAATTTCTCGCTGTTAGCCAATCAGCGTATTCCAAACTGGGGAAATACCATCGCGTCATTGTTTTTGCCACAACGCCAATCGCGTCACATATTCTGTGAATCGACTGGTTTATGTTTCTATTTTCATACCTCGTGGTTTGCCATTAGATATTGCAAACCAGTCTTTAACATTTTGTTCGTACCTATAACTTTTCGATCCTAGCGGCGTAAGTGAAAATGAGTAAGAATTAAACGGAATTTTGTTTGTTTTTGATATTTTTCGACTTTTTTGTGGGTTGTTTTTGATGACATTTGGAAAAATGCTTCTTCGGCGTCATTGGGAAGGGTCCGTTGCCGGAATTGGGAAGGGTCCGGTCGCGAAATTGGGAAAGACCGGTACCGATTGGGAACGGGTCCGTTTACCGGACTCGGCTAAAGAAGGAAAAAAAACGCTGGCCGTAGACCAAAAAGGCTGTTGACCAAAAAGGCCTTACCAAAAAGGCCGCAAACCTTAAAGGTCGCAAGTTTTATACAGTATAGGATTATGAATATGCGTTTGATGCTAGATAGTTTAATGATAAAATAACAAAGCCAGACAAGGCGGTAGAATCCTAAGTTGCTCCCTTTGGCTTCAATCAGTGCGAAAGAAATTAGAAATTTCATTAAAAAAAAACGAGACAAACTGTTAAAAACAAACTTTCCAATTTAAAATAGACAATATGAAGTAGGAATGTAATAATTCAACAATTAACAGCTTAAAGTTAATGTTATAACACAATTATCTTATAAATTACTTCAATTTAAGCATATCTATAAGTGTTCAATGTTTAACTACATAAATTAATATTATTTCAAAACAGGTCTCCTTTCTAGTGACTATTAATTGTATTACAATCATATATAGTCATATAACATTTACTGTATTAAGATTTATAACAAATTAGATTCACCATCTCCTTTTATATATAAGGCCTTTAAGGCTTGCGGCCTTTTAGGTTTGCGGCCTTTTTGGTGCGGCCTTTTTGGTACAGGCCTTTCTGGTTTGTGGCCTTTTTGGACCAGTACTGACTGAATTCACAAGTGGGCCAGACTACTAATAATTAAAGCACCACTCTACATGCTTGAATTTTGTCTGGCATCAGCAATTATACACATTTTAATCAGATCATCGAAAATCAATACCTAAAAATCTTGGTACAGATGTTTCATTGACAATGTTTGTTTACACAAATAAGTTTACCTTCAGTCAGCTCCTTTCGCAAATTCTCAGTCGTTGTGATAAAATCCTCCAGGGTATTCATGTAGTGATCACGGAGGCCAGTAAACTTGCCCAACACTCTGTCTATCTCTTTTTCTACAGAAACGCATGGCTCCATTTTTTACAATTGCGCAGACTTATAAACAATATCAAACAATATCCTTTGTTTATTCCAAGTTTGTTTTTTTCTTTAAAGGGAGACCACTCGTACTTAATGCATTTCTACTGGTACTCAGCACCATCACACTCACGAAGCGACGAGAACCGGCCGTTCGTGTATTTCCGTCAATTTCCGGGATATACCGACGAATTGCCCTCTGTCATCGCTCTGAGCAATAAATACATATTTTCTTCTTCGGATCACTTGCAAAAACATTTATTCTTTGGAAATTGATACGCCATATTAAACAGCATGTAATAGTCTGTGTACAGAAGAGAGAGAGAGGACGTCAACGGGAGATTCCTGTGCGTAGCACGCGTTTGTCCCTAGAAACTTTGGTGTCCATCTTGTCTGACACTTCTGCAACTGAACTGACGTTAAGTTCGTCACACAGCTGTTACGTAGACAGACAGTGTCAGTGGTTAGGGACACGCTTTGCGTTTTGAGTGTTGTAAAAAGGTTTGCAATCTATAAATATAATTAACTTCTATATATAAGTTTAAAGTGAAATAAAATTGCAGTTTTTAACCCTTGCATTTGTTTCTTCTTTTTAACTTAGTCATAATCCCATTCTATTTATTTTCATATTGTCATTTCAGATAAAGAATATGATAAGCTCTTGTTATTCAAATAAATAAATCATCTTATGTTAATAAACAGACAAATTTCCCCTGACCTGGTAATGCAGTCACTAAAGCGTCGGCTCCAGGCACAGGAGTCCTGGGCCGTGACTTACCAAAGTCGTTAATACTGGTAGTGGTATAGCTTCATTGCTAACGCTTCAGCAAATATCAAGGTAGTTCCACAACAGGTTGACCTGGTGACAAGATAATGTGACTGTGTGTTGTATCATGCCACTTGTTCACGCCGTGCTATACTGTTGGTGGGATGATACACAATAAACAAATATTTCTAGATGGCATAAACCCATTGCACTCAAAATCCATGAGAAAGGAATACACCTTTCATTTGTCTTATACCCCACCCCCTTCCCCAGTGCTGATTCCCACTTTTCTCATTATTCTGTAGTGGTGGGGATTGTTTGGCCTATAGTTCAATTATAGAAACAACCATGTTGCCATGTTTGAAGGTGCCCTTTCTTGGGGTCATCACCCTGCCCTTTTTTTTTGTGCAGAAAAATGTTCATTCAGAAAATTTAAAGTAAATGAAAAAGTGTCAGCTAGATACTGATGCCCTACAGTTGACCGTTTACCAGGGGCACTTATGGTCTACAGGCTTAAGTCAACGACTTGTATCATCTCAGCTCATTGTGCACTGATTTGAGTTCCTGTTCTGGAAGGTTTTTCAGCTGACCTGCAGAGTGTGAGTGGATATGCTCAGACATCTGTCCACTTGTAATGTTTCCCTGTGCTACAAACACAAATGCTATGCCAAAAATCTAGTTTAAGGTTGTTAAAATTTTCTAACATCAGCATTGTCTTATCTTGAGGTGCCTGTGTTTTTTTCTCTTGATTTTAATGCATGTTTGTGGGCACTTATCTTCCTATCTGCATTTAAATATATTATACAAATATTTTGATCATTAATCACTTCAAGTCTCTCAGCATAATGACCATATGTTTGACGTATTTCAAAATTAATTCAACTCAAAACAATTTTGCCACTGTGTTAGCTATGTATTTTAAGTAAGAAAATGTGCATAAAGTTTTGATTGGCAAGTATGTTTATTTCAGGCTGTGTAGTGCTGAGAGATTGGCCACTAGTCACAGATGGAGCACCTATGGACAGGACGAGTAACCCAGGTTATAGACCCCCACTGCTTCTGGATGCAGCTTGGTTTCAGTATGTACCTTATTTATATATTAAAGGTGGTATCCAACAACTTGCCTTTATTAAATACATGTGCCAATATCAAATGACCACTTTGGGGAATTTGGTCATACTTTTTGCATAAACCCATACTTTAGTCATTATAAAGATGATTTTGTACACTAACTTTACTGCTAGACTGTACTAAATGTGAAAAAAAAATTTACTCTAAATGTTCAGTTTTTCCAACTCTATTAAAAGCCTAATAGTAGTATCTGCTAAAAATAGATACTGACGTCAGAGCAGATGACCCGGATGACTATTTAAAGTAAGTGGTCACATGGTTTTCTAAGTTTAAAAATAGCTATCTGTGGCGTGACTCTGATAGGAAACACCTGTTTGCAATGACGAGTGAGAAATTTATCCTTGACTGTTCACAGAGATCATTGGCATCCATGAATAACATTTTGTAAGACCTTTTCAGGTACCAATGACTTATTTGGTTATTTGAAAAAAAATGTTTAGACCAAACTGTCGGTAACCACCTTTAATTGGGAAAAGTGGTGCGATGAAAGTTGTCTCCCTTGTTAGATAATAGTGGCGGTAGTCAAAATAGTAGGTAGGTTCTTTTAGTTGAAATCCTTGAATTATATTGTATGTTCTTTTGGAGATTGTTGGAGATGCTATAAGAAATGTGAAATTTGTTATTCCTGTAATAAAAAATATTATTGGTCATACAAAATAATTGAAATGATAGAAAGTAAATTATTAATGTGATATAATTGCCTATATGTAATGAAATAATTCATTGGTTGTACTATAGTTTAAATATATGATATTGTAATTCATTATGTATTACTTGTATTTGTATTTTGGGTTTTACTGCACACCAATACTTAATAGGTCATACAGCGCCAAATACCTGTATGTTATAAAACAAGTCATCGGTGGTTTAAACTCTAATGTAAGTTATTGCTTTGTACTCAAGAATAAATGTGTATTTTGGGCGTGGTTTGGGAAGTGACGGATACAATTGCCTTTTTAAAGCATGGTCTAATTTTACCTTTATGAATATGAAGTGGGATCTAGAAAGGATTTACTTTGTCAGTCCAGAAACGCACCCAGTTACTGCCAACAAGAACTTGTTGAGCAGTATTTAGGGAACATAAGTTGGTTTAAACAGAGTTTTTATCTTTCTCTAAATGTATATCTATAGTGGATTGCCAGGAGGTGATGTGATTGCTATGTTTGTGTTTCAGGAGGAGAGAATCTGTACATATTTGAGCAGCTTCAACAGGAGCTGCAGAGGTTTTGTGGCCAAGAATGGACCAGTGTACAGAATAAGGAAGAGCTAGAGCGCAGTCAAGTTGTTTTGGTCGATACAGGGGATGTGGCAGACAGGGCGCGTTACCAGCGGGGACAGATCGCTCGAATATGGTTAGTTTATTAAGAGTCTGGTGCTAAGAATAATTTTTCAGAGGACAAACATCATAAAATACTGTATAAGAGCCTCATATGAGGGATTGGGATTTGCCGGCACTTTTGCCAATACTGTGCAGCTACATTTCTATCATTATAGCACAGGGGAACTTATGAGGTGCCCAGCGACTGAACCCGGCCGGCCCATTATGCTGACACAGACGAATCAGGTGAAATGCTGTCCCCCTTAGCCCCGAGCGTTAGGAGGGAAGCCACTACTACTAACTTTAAAGTCTTTGGTTGGACCCAGCCGGGATTTGAACCCGCGACCTTCTGATCCGCAAGCTTAAGCTCTACCAACTGAGCTGTTGTGGCCGGTTGCCTCATATGAAGGAGTAATAGATAGTATCTGACAGTTTTAATCGGTTTGTTTTCTATCCTGTATCCAGATAAATTATTGTTATCTGAAAAGACCACAAAAAGATGTTTATTGGTGCCCTACATCCATGTGAAAAGTTAACCACATCATCCCAACATCACGGACAAGTCAAGATGCTGTTTCAGTCTACTGGTCATTGATCATTAAATTAGTCCCGGACAAGTCATAAATCGGCATTCCGACAAGTGACAAATAAACAACGGTTTCTTATTAGCGATGAAGACAATCAATTTAACGCCAGAAGCATTTATCAACAACACGTAAAGGCAGTACATGTACAATGCACGCACCTGTCCAAAACTGTCAATCACGACACGTGATACATAAACGCTTCTAGACAAAGACCTTGTTTGTTAGTTATAGATATGACAAATGTGTTCTTCGTTAATTAAAATCGATGCAAATTTTCAGACAAGTTTACTTGTCCAGGACTAGCCCTTAAAAGAAAAAAATTCCAGCCCTTTACTTACTTTTAATATCATGTGACATGATCATGTGCGGATCTGACGTTAATCTCTATTTTTTATGACGTTGAGTGAATGCTTAAAACTTCTGCTTTTCAAAACTAAGAGTCGCCATATACTTGAAAATCAAGTAGTCAATTTTTTTTTCTCTATTCTTAAAATACAATAACTAAGTCGATAGTAAATTTCAATTTGTGGACTCATATAAAGATCGCCTGAAACACAAAGTCTGTTAATATTCGCTCTTCTTTCGTAATTGACAACTTACGATCTGTTGTCACTGTTCACATCTTCATATACAGTACAATTGCTTGACGTTAGTGTGGTCCTTCAGGTCTTTGATTAGTTATAGTCCCCACCATACTTATTTATAGATTTGGAGAAAATGGACATTTAAAGCGATATATTTTATGATATATACCCACTAACAGTTGAGACAGTGTTATAACAGCTTTTATTTACACTACAATATATTTTAATAAATTACTCTAATAAATTTAAGACAAATTCCCCAGAACAGGGCTAGAATGTTATTAACATATATTAATTATAGGAAAACTGACGCCACCACTTTCAAGGTCCATATTCACCAATTATTCTTTAGTAAGAATGGCTCAGGTCAAAGATTTAAAGGCACAATTCTTCCAAAGAAATTAAAAAAAGATGTCTGAAATTTTGCATGTTGATTTAACTGAGTTTGTCGGGCTGTCATATCAAATAATTATAGAAAGTCTTTGTTGTGCTTATATGAAACTGGTGAATTTGAGTTCAAGTCCTGACTTGGGCTATAGATTGGCTGGTGGATACAGACCTGGTAGCGCAATCGGTAGAGCGTCGGCTTCAGGTTCGGGAGGCCCCGGGTTCGATCCCGGGCCGCGACATACCAAAGTCGTTTAAAATGGTAGTGGTATAGCTCCCTTGCTAACGCTCAAGCCAAATATAAGGGTAGTTCCACGACTGGTTGGCTCGGTGTCAGGAATAATGTGACTGGGTGTGGTATCATGCCAGGTGTTCACGGCATGCTATACACAGTGAAGGCAGCACTATATCTGCTTCAAGTGGACACCTTCTCCAGATAACTGAAATACTGTTGGTGGGACGATAAACCCAATAAACAAAGACCTTTAACTAATATTGTGTAGAAACACATCTTATAATTCTCAATTTAATCCAGTGTTGTTGAAACATTGATATGTTAAGATATGACAAGATTCAAAGGAGTGAAGGGTTTTGAGATTTAAAAGGAGAACAACCTTCTTATTTTGCCTTTTCTGCAGTCTCTAGGACTTGAATGAAACACTAGACATTCCATCCAACAAACTAACAAACTGTACTGGAACAAACATACATTAACTGAACCAATGGACATTACTGTGGACTTGGTGTACTGTACAGAGACATCCTGAAGATTGCTGAAGTATTGTTTAAATTTCCCAGTTTCCTAGACATAAATGTACTGGTCAGGAGTGTGGAAGTCCATCTTTTTTTTACTCATCCACAGGCTGGTTGGCTTTAAATTCTACTTGTCTGTCATGAAATTCTACTTGTCTGGATATTCATTAATATAAATTGAAATTTCAATAGGACATGCACCCACTCACTGTGCGTAGCATATGAAAAGATTTGGAATCACTTTGCAAAAGACAGTGTCATTGTCGTCTACAGTTAAAGTCTTTAAGTAACCGATCTTGAAATATGTGTTAACGTTTTTTGTCATACTTGCAGTCTTTGTCAGGCTTCGATTTATTTTTTTTCTGAACTATTTTAGGCTTGCCAGGATTTTTCGTCACATGAGCTTATAGAAAAACAATCCATTTTGCAAGTGTGTTGTAATTTGAGCGCCCAATTTTATGAAGCAGATGACATGCATGCATTTTTATTTTGGTCACCACGTTTCAAATTTATGAATAAGTAATTTTAAGACCCAGAAACAAGTGGCTTACTTGAAGATTTTTACGGCTTAGTCTTAATAAATGTTTGGGTAAACATAAGAAAATTCCCTTACAAGGACAGCATGCATGGTAGAAGAAGCAGAGTTCGGTATATTTTTTTTTAATATATCAAAACAAAGACAAATTCTGTAAATTTCTTCAAAAGTTTGTTGTCCTTGTTAGGGAATTTTCTTTCGTTTACCCACACATTTATTAAGACAGTTTGGTAGTAAACCAATGTACAGATGGCTACAAGAAAATTTTATCCAAGTTCTTGACTTTTTTAACTCTTACTGTTTTATGGAAACATGTTGGAAATGAACTATTGACAAAAGTTTCTTGATATAGAAAGCATTATACAACAAATATTTAGTTGTCCGAAGACAGCTCATGAAAATTCCACTTGTCCGACAATGAAATTCCTGTGTCTGCAAGTTGGGCACGAGATTCTCGCAATTCTGCTTGTAGTCATTATTGTGACCTCTAACTATGTAGATAGCTAGTAGATGTATGCCTCAGACTAATGGCTGTATTGATAGTGTTGTTTTTTTTATCACAAGAAAAGTGTTAGAAAAAGTAAGAAAAAATTGACCGCAACCACTCGATCAATCCACAGCAGCATTCAATGCGACTAAAAGATCATTGTTATTGTGAGTAATTGCTTCAAATTAGTTTATATATTCTTGAAGTTGACCAAGCTTTTTATACCGGGAAAGCAAATATCCCAGGTTTTATTCACTGACTCATAACATGTCTGTGTTGTGTTGGCATCCTTCTGTCTCAGAGACAATGGAGTCTGCACCTGAGTGTTAATTAAGTTGTGGGGTAGCAGCAGCGACTGGCTGAATAAGCCAGTCGCTGCTGCAGCTGTTTGCGGCTCTTCCTTTCCTTACGCTGGATCTCTATCTTCTCCTTAGCCTGTCTATATCCTTTTATAATACAATGGGTTTATTCTTTTTTTTTCAGTGATAACTCAGTGGATGTGTTCTATGTCGACTTTGGTAACACGCAACTGACCACGATGGATAGAGTGTGTGTCAAGTTCCCACCCCAGTTCAAGACCTGTCCCCCACAGGCAGTCCGGTGCACCCTGGCTGGAGTTAAACCAGTAAGCCAATCCATTATATATTTAAAGCTTTAGGTATTCAGTGGGATTCCTCTATTTTGGGGTAGCCAAGAAGATTTTAGAACAGGAATCTGTATTAAAAGTTGTAAAAATACCAGTATAGAGCACCCGTGGCATAGTGGTAGGGTTGCTGACTTGTAACTCTTCTGACTGCTTTGTCTCTCACTTCATGATAATAAGTCCAGTTTGGGGTATAGGACTTAATGTTGGGAGATCTTCTATCCCACATGCATTAATGAGATGTATGCCAACAAGATAATATAAGAGGCTTGGTTATTGATACCGAAGATGGGTGGCAGCACCTGTGGCCAAATGATTAGTCATTGATTTGTTACTCCTCAATCTATCAGGGCATAGATTTGAGTCCTGGCCAGGGCATGGACTTTCATTCAGGTATTTTTTCCAACTGATTTGCAGTGAGCCGTTTGTTCTAACCCAACATCAGACATTTTTCGGGGTCTTTCTTCACCAATAATTAGCTAGACATTGCCAATATGACCATAATTGTGTTGGAGAGATGTAACATGGTAAACAAAACAAAGATAGGTTACAATGGTTACAGTTTATTTAAAGTACCAAGCAAAATGTATAGCCTCTGTTTTGCATGTGATTGAAATTCATTCTTTTGAAAGTCTGCATTATGAATTATGATACAAGACTATCAACATCAGTTATTTGGAAATCATTCTGCAGATCAGTAAAAATTGGACCAATCGAGGGACAAAAACTTTCCAGAATGCTGTTAAGGATCAGATGATGTATACACTGGTGTTGTATGGGTCAGCTGGCTTTTGTGAAGTGGCCCTTTATCCAAGGTAGGTTGAATGTTGTTATTCTTTTTTTTTTTGTTATAACTCTCAGCCTGCTAATCAAAAGTTGATCATGCCAAGGCAGATAGGCCCAGTTTTATCAATGGTCATTAGTCGGGTTTTATTAGCTCACCTGAGCACAATGTAACGTAGTAGGTCACTAGGTCAAAATCTAAGAAAAACCCATTGAACACCCCAGAGGTCAAATTTATGGCCCAATTTTTACTGTCTGCATGAAATCTTGGATATGTTTTTTACTGTCAAGTAGGGTATAAAAGTAGGTCACTATGTCAAATCTTAAAAAAAACATGTGAACTCGTTAGAGGCCACATTTATGGCCCAATCTTCACCAAAGATTTCTACAGTAAATACTCTTAATCACTTGATGCCAGATATGAGCCTACTAAAACCTGTGTCTTCAGGTGAGTGATTAAGGGCCATCATGTCCCTCTTGTTTTAGGTTGGGCATAAGTTTGCCAAAGTTAATGCCGACAGTTTTATAATAGTCATGGCAAAAAAATAGTAGGTTTAACATGTCTTTTATACAATGCATACCAGTTGTATGTTTTAATTCTGTTTTGTTTAATATATACACCAGAAAAGCCCCACAAAAATTAATTGTAATTGATTAATTGAGGAACCATAAAACTTGACAACAAATGTAAGTGGTGTGTTTTTCTATCTGACTGCAATTTCAATACCAAACCTGGTAGCGCAATAGGTAGAGCGTTGGCTCCAGGTACAGGAGGCCCTAAGTTCGATCCCGGGCTGCAACATACCAAAGTCGTTGAAAATGGTAGTGATTTAGCTCCTTAGCTAACCCCCAGGCAAATATAAGAGTAGTTCCACAACGGTTGGTCCAGTGTCAGGATAATGTGACTGGGTGTGGTATCGTTCCAAATGTTCACGGCATGTTTATTTACAATGAAGGCAGCACTGTATCTGCTTCAAGTGGACACCTCTCCAGATAACTGAATTACTGTTGGTGGGATGATAAACCCAATAAACAAACAAACAATTTCAAGCTTCCCTGCATATTGGTAAATATTTTAAAAGAGTCAGTAGTATAAAATATAGCACTTGCTCATGTAATGAAGGAGGACCACTTTGTAATGACTTCATATTTTAACAAACTTTTCATTATATTTCCTATTGTGTAACAATAGTACAAACCGAACTTCATTAATCAAATTGTTTTGTTTTTTTATATAATTAAACATGCATCAGCTATTGATATTGTTACATAGTGTTCAGAGAAACACGCGCAAACCTTCCTGCTACAATGTTTAATTAAATAGACATTGCATGTAGCATATCAAGACAAACAAATCCGCATACAGCTTCTTAATTCATTGGCTTTGCTTTGTCTTAATATCAAAGTCGCTCATAGTCAACATTTTAGAATCTAATCGGTGTACATTTTGTTATTTAATCAGATTTTGTCTACACACTTTCTTGAATTTCGATTATAGACTCAAGATGTATGATTTTAGTTTGTCATCCTCTGCTTTATATCTCAAAACACAAGTTATATAAGAAATTTTGATTGCATGAAATTTAAAATAAAGGACTGATAACAATTTCAATTTCAAGTCATAGGACCTGTTATAAAAAGGACTATAGTGAAGCAAAGAGCAGTAAAGTCTATCTGAGCATTGTCTGATCAGGGTATACACTTTCTACACTAAAAATTGGTATGGGTTGTTAACAAAAGTAACTTGGAAATAGTTAATAATCTCTGTTTATCCATTTTTGACCAGGTTTTCAACAAAAGTCCTAGTTATTAGATTGGGGTAAGATGGGCGGGGCGGGGTAAGGTGGGCGAGAGGGTTGAAACAGAGGGTTTTTGGATAATAACTTCAGTTTGGATAAACCAATATTGCTTAAACTTTGGATATAGCAAGCTTGCATGAAGATCTAGCTTGGGACTGGATTTGGGGCCAGTCGGTTTGAGGTCACTGTTACTAAAAATAGAAGAACGTTTTGGTTTCGTGGTATAGCCATGTTCCATGTTTTTTATGTTTTTAAACATTTTTCATTATTTCTCCAGTGTTTCAAAAAAAGGAGTTAGGCAATGTGTTCTGCATTGACTAAACTTTATACTGTGGGTACCTTTTAAAATTTCCATATCCAACAATATTGTATTTGCACAATAAACTTAGGAATTGCATTTTAATGGAGGAACACCCCAGGCAAATGTCGGGGTTGAACCACGGGTGCATGGCAAGTCAACTGGAAGGCCTTTGCCGCTGCCAAAACTAAAACCCACTCGCATGCATACACAAGTATTTGTTTTTCAGTAATGAAGATCATGGCAGATCGATTGCACATCTCCTACTGGACGAAGAAGTAGCGCTGGTAAGTGAATTATTATGACTATTTTTGGGCATGACAAGGATGAATCTATTGGAACTAGGCTCCTGCATGGATCTGTCTTTTATGCATCTGTATTTTTTGTTGCTACAGGTAGCAACATCAACAGAGTTAAAAATGCAAACAAGACAATGCAGCATTTTAGGAATTAAATAGCACAAAATTTGCATGGGGCGCCCTGTAGTGGAAGAGTCATCAATTTGTAAACCCTCTGACTGCTTAGCCTCTTTCCACATGGGTTTGAATCCTGTTTGGGGCTAAGGCCTAATGTGAGAAGGTCTTGCAGTGCGCCGGTGGTTCTACCTGGACTTGTGTCTGGGGTCTTTCTCCACCAAAAAGCTGGACATTGCTATAATGATCATAAATGGTCGCTGCCATGTATTTGGAACAAAACAAAAACATAATTTGCCTTTTAGAGTCTTTTGGCATACTGCCTCTAATTCAAAGAAATAAAAAAGTTGCTGTAATGGCATGGCCACAACACTTAAATGGATGGTAAGGGACTGCTAGGAAATGCTGTCACAAGCTTGTTGTTGATGGCTTTCTTCCCTGCGGTAGACCCAAGACATGTTGGTAATAGTGCTCCAACAACATCATCAAAACTCTTAACATCACTGCCCCACCAACTGACGGGACATGACCGCACCTAGAAGTGCAATCAGTAGAACATCGGCTCCAAGTATGGGAGGCCCCATGTTTATTCCCATACCAAAGGCATTAAAAATGGTAGAGGTTTAGCTGGCTTGCTAAAGCTCAAGCAAATATAAGTGTAGTTCCACGACTGGTTGGCCTGGTGGGATGCTTAACCAGATAATTATAAACTGACAGGGGTCAATAAAGGAGAAGCCAGGTGTGTAATGTCTTAAATCATTGTGGTCACTCTTAGATAGAAAAAAATATCAAGTTGAAAGCAAAAGTAACAACACAACATTCTTTTCTGATTTTTCTTACTCTTCTTAATTTGTTGTTGCCAAGTCACTAAAATAATGGTGCAATAAGACTGCTTAAATGGTCATTAATTAGACAAAATGCACTTAAAGTTTACTGTGTATGTTTCCTTAATTTTGCTATTTATGCATCCTGAATAAAAAAGCTAATACAGGCAAGCCACATGGAAATCTAAATCTAAATTGAGTTCTAAAATAAAATAACCATTTAAAAGCCTCTAAAATGCTCCAGTTGTTCTTAGGCGAACTGAGTGATTTTTCAAGTTCGAAAATCTCGGTTGTAAGTTTGTCAGGTTTGTTTTGAGATCAAATTGTTCAAGTTTTGATTTTTGAAGTTTTTGTTGAAATTTCATTTTTGAAGATGTTCAATTTTGAAATTTAGAAGTTGTTGAAGTTTGAATTTTCAAGTACTTGTTCAGTTTTGGAATTTTAAAGATGTTCCGTTCAAGTGATGCAGCACTTCTTATATACCGGTAGTCTGCATTCAGCTTCTTAATGTTAGAATATAGGAATTTCAACCGACAAAAAATCATCTTAGGAATATCAACTGATCAAATATAAGTTTAGTACTTTGGATCCTAAATCCTAATGTTTTGTTTTGAATGAAAACTGTGTATGACGACTAGATGAAATTATATTGACATTTTAGTGATTACAAACAAATAACTAAAATGGACATACACAAAAAGTTTTGTATTTATAACTTAGTGGCGTGACAAGTTGCCTGAAGTTATAATCATCCTAAAATTAAAAATGCAAGACAGTGCAACAATATGGTAAGTTTATAATTATATTACACCCTCGAGGCTATTGGTCATTACTCCCGCCCACCGCCCCCCATTTAAAAGAATTAAAGGTGGTATCCGGTAGTCTTCCTACATCAAATACTTAAGTAATATTGAACCAATGCTTTGGGGATATTGGGCATATTTTAGCTCACCTGAGCACAAGGTACTCAAGGTGAGCTTTTCTGATACCCATTCGTCGGTCGTCAGCATTTTAGCTTGTGAAGATGCTAGAAGCTACAGTTTTTGTCCAATCTTCATCAGACTTGATCAGAATGTTGTCTGCTTGAAATCTTGTTGGGTCACCTGGGGTCCCAAAAAGTAGGTCACTAGGTATAAATTTTAGGAAAAACTTGTATAGCCCAATCTTCATAAAACTTGGTCAGAATGTTTGTCTGCATGAAATCTGTTATCTTGGATGAGTTCAGAACTGGGTCACATTGGGTCAAAAAGTAAGCCACTAAGTCGAATTTTAGAAAGAAAAGCTAGTTAACACCCTTGAGGCCCCATTTATGGCCCAATCGTTATCAAACTTGATCAGAATGTTTGCCTGCATCAAATCTCGGATGAATTCTTAACTGGGTCACGTGGGGTTAACAAGTAGGTCTCTAGGTCAAATCTTAGAAAAAGCTTGTGAACACACTAGAGACCACATTTATAGCTCAATCTTCGTCAAACTTGGTCAAAATATTTGTCTGCATGAAACCTTGGGTGAGTTCATGATTGGGTCACGTGGGTCAAAAAGTAGGTCATTAGGTCAAATCCTAGAAAAGGCTTGTGAACCCACTATAAGCTACATTTATGACCCAATCCAAGTCAAACTTAGAACGTTAGTCTGCATGAAATTTTGTATGAGTTTGTGACAAGGTCATGTGTGGTCAACAACAAGATCACTTGGTGAAATTTTATAAAAACCTTGTGAAAACACTGAAGAGGCCAAATTGATGGCCCAATCTTCACCAAACTTGGCCCGAATGTTTGCCAATATGAAAACTTACATATGTTTTGAGGTAGGTCTTGTGGATTCAGCAGGTTACTAGGTCAAATTTTAAAAAATGTTATCAGCCCAGTGTCCACACTAATGGTCTTACATTCACCAAAGATTTTTAAAATAAATAACTCTTAATTAATTGAAGCATGATATGAGCCTACTTAAAGCCTGAGTCCTCAGGTGAGCGATTAAGGGCCATCATGGCCCTCTTGTTTGTGTGAAGTATCAATGATACCATCCAGACACCAATCAGATTTTTTGTCATCAAACTTTTTGATGGTTCAACAAAACCAACTGTGTCCTATGCTCTGACTAGAAGCCACATGCTGGATTTGGCTGGAATCTTGACAGTTTCACACACCTCAACTCAGCATACTTGATTACAGTTTGTGAATATGACTGATGGTAATTAATACTGTCAACGTTTATCCCAAAAAGTCTTGACCAATAATTCCATCAAAAGCAATGTCACAAAAGATATAATCAAAACTGCTTGTCCTTGAACCAAGCTGCGAGGTGAGATGCACTCTGCCATTAGCAGTAATTGTCAAACCATTGGCATACAGCATAAACAGGAGCAGAAGGAATATGCAGACATGAAAATTGACTGCATGGACAAGATGTGGCTGACCCTTGGCCCACAGTGTAAGCATTAATGAGTTTTCAGAAGCATCTGAAGATTACAGAGTAGTGTCACTGTTAAAGGCATGAGATTGGATTGGCCTATTCATATGGCAGCTGGTCATTTTGTCATCAGGGGTCATATTTATAAACAGTCGGATAGAGCGTCGGCTCCAGTACAGGATGGGTTCGATACCTGGTCGTGACATACCAAGGTCGTTAAAAATGGTAGTGATATAGCTCCTTTGCTAATGCCAAAGCAAATATATGGGTTGTTCCATGACTGGTTGGCCCGGTGTAAGGATAATGTGACTAAGTGTGGTATCATTCCAGTTGTTCACGGCATGCTATACACAGTGAAGGCAGCACTATATCTGCTTCAAGTGGACACCTTCTCCAGACAACTGAAATACTGTTGGTAGGACGATAAACCCAATTAAACAAACATATTCATAAGCTCGTATTAAAACTCCTTGCTGCACCAGGAGACTGCTAGCAAGAACAAGAACCTTAGTTCATTGGACAAGGACAGTTAAGCAAAATTTCCAAAGGGAGACAAATATTGTTCTGCCATTTTATGTTTTTATGTGTGAGGCTTCATACAAGAATGTTGAACTGGAACAGGTGGTAAAGATGGGTGCAAGAAATCACCATGGTCTCTGCTAAAGGGTACTACATCGTAGGCATTAGGGTCATTTGTGTGTTGGAGATTGTTGTTTGTTATGTTGTTGTTCAATGAACATACCCTCCAAAAAGCACAAGCATAAAAACTGAGTAAAACAAATGAAAGGACCTACTTGCATTTAGGGGTTATTCAGGGGAGACTATTCATCATTGTCACTTATTCTGCTATTATCTACAAGCTCATTCTCACGATGCATCCATCAGTTGTGTAAAGTGATCTCATTATTGTGTAAACTCTGCCTACTGTTAAATGTAACTTCTGAGGGATGTCATTGTGTGTAAAATGTTTTATTTTATGCTATATGTTGTTTTGTATAGGTTTACTACAGCCTTTGTCGAATAAAATTTACTGCCAAGTAACCTTAGTTCAAGATTAAATTTACTGGCTCATAACCAACAATAGTTATACCATCACCTGAACACTGGAATTAATAAAAAAGACAAAGTATGGATGTGAGACATCCAAGGTGATGCTAAGAGCATACACTTTCAACAGGAAGATGACTATCCTGGGAACTAAACACTCTTAAACTATGGATTAATGACATAAAAATTTGAGAGTAACAAACTGTCACTCTGATGGGAACTAGACCATCTGAATTCTTAATAATGTCTGCTACCATTTCCTAATTGCAAGTGACACTTTATTTTTGCAGGCTACAATCTTAAAAAACAACAACGGAATACCTAGTTCTTTTCTCGGAAAATTGTCTCACAGAACAGATGTGATTTCCTCTTATTGACGGCTGCACTCCTGTCCCTATAAAAATGCATTCTCTAAGAAGCACTGCTGTCCAGAGCGGCGCCAATAAATTTACTGCACCATTACCCCCAATATTACTTCACCAGTGGTCATTACCTTTTGGAGCAAACATTAAGATTTGCTGTCATACGACCACTTTTTACTGGGCATTGTAAGTGTTTAGTAATTATTTCTACATTGACAACCTTTAGCTACATAACAGTACAATAAACGTCTTGATTCATTTTTACAATGATATTTATAAAACTAGGTAAAAATTTGCTGTATCTTATCACATCATTCTTCTCTGTTTGACAAATGAACCTCATCCCGGCTGAACTCAGCCTTTTTATGTGACATGTTAATAAATATACACTTCTGACATTTGTTGGTAAAAAAGGTAAAATAATAATAGGGTTACAGTAAAAAGATCCATGCAGATAAAATTTATCGTATTTATTTTCTGAATTATGATATTATATATGCATCCTGAATTAAAGTTCTTAAATTTAATTACCAGTTAAATGTCTCAAAAATACCCCAGATATTCAGTAACAGCTTGTTTTCATGTTTCTGGGTTTTGAGCCGGTCAAGTTTTGTTCTGAATTGTGAATTTGGAAGTTGTTCCCTCGGAATGACGTAGCATTTCTTATGTAGTCAGCATCTAAACATAAGAATTTTGGAATTTTAGCCAATCAGAAGTCACATAAGCAATATCAACCAATCAAATTAAAGTCTTTTTTTGTTGTTTTCTAATTCTAAATCTTATTTTTGCCGACTATGCACAAATCGCACACAGGTCACAAAATCTATGCAACTTAAGATTAGATTTTTATTTATTTTTTCTGCTAAATACATATAGTCTTCTTTCTTCAAGTACTTGATTAGTTATTCCAATACTGTGAAAGCATTTTATTTCGTGGGGCATTTAATTTCGTGGAATTCGTGGGCAAGTCAATCCACGAATTTAAGTACCAACTATATAAAATCCCCTTGGTTAGACTTTCGAATGCTAGATTTACTTGTAAATCATGTCAATATATTTTTACTAAACAGGACATAAAGCTCAAACAAACAGACGATTTCACCACACTTTATTTACATTGTATTGACATAGAACCATAAAACATGTTTACGAACATAAGCCATTTAATCATAAAAAACGATCTATGCTGAGTAATTTTATAATGTAATATATACACGAGCCCTATAAACTTTAAAGGTGTAGGGTGTTTACTCAAGGGTCTGTTTTGTGTCAGTTTGCATAGTTTGCTAATTGGCGTTAATTGACAGTCAATGGCTTCGTTAAATTAGACCCTTAAAAGAACCCGCGCCCCTTACATCTTTATGAATATAATTCCTTAAATGACACGCTAATTGACAGGTGTCATAAAAGTCGTCTGATGAGACTCGGCTGTGAAAACATTGACCGGCTGCCGTGGATCAATATCACCAGGCGTGACGTAAGACAATAGGCAGTGTCACTCGCTAATCCGTAGTTTCGCAATTGAGTGTTAGGCCTCAGTTTCGCATCTGTCAAAAATCGAAGGTATTTTTTTTTTATTTTCGTGGTTAGGGCAATCCACGAAATCAAGTACCCATGAATATGCCCGTCCTCTTCAAACAACGAAATTTCTGCCCCAAGAAATAAAATGCTTTCACAGTATTCTACATATGTGTTTTAATGAGTTATCAAGTTCTTGTTGACTTCCCTTGTGGTAAAGCACTATTTAAATGGTGACAATAAGACACAGTTTGCACTTTTAAATGATTCACTAACAACATTATTTGTATATTACAGCCTACAGGAGAGATCCCAGAGACTGTGAGGGAGATTCAAGACTTTATGGCTCGGATGACAGCTCAATCCTCCAACACAGGTATGTGTTCTGTTACACTTTCAGCAATGTTCATTTGAGTCAAAAGCACCTAACTTGCATTTAGAATCATTCTCTTGTTGCTAAACAATTATAAGGTTTAATGGATATCTTTATAGCTCAACTTTTTAATGAATAAAAAAAAGGGTGGAGCCATTTTCTTCACACTCGTCGGCATTAGTCAACCTTTGTGTTCAGGTTGATTTCTCAAAAACCTTTAAAGATACTCTAAATTTAGAATACATTTTTATTATCAGAAGACACATATAGGTAGGGCAGTTGGGGCTGTCATCGATTCCAATAATGTTGATGTATCATCAATTTTTTTTTTATCCTCAATTTTTTTTATTATCGATACACACTATCAAATATTGATTCTTTTTGCGGAAAAACAAAAGAAAGGGCTAAAAAATCAAATTTGGCACCATACCATGGCTGGAAATGGCAGCACTGTTGAATTGGATTCTGTATGAAACTTAGATCAAAAGAGCATACTAAACTGTGCTTGGTCATAGCTAATTGTAGGCCTCTTCAGAAAATTTCATACTTAAATGAAACAATTCTGATGATTGTGAATGTTTAAGAAACTGAAGTTATGAAAAAGGATAAGACAAGCTAAATAAAGTTATCTTGACAAAAAACACGCCTCTTCGATAACCTTATTCAGTTTAAGGGAGACTGCTGACTTGAGTATCAAACTACAAATGTAAAATGTAAATGACAACGGTCTGTATCTTTATGCAGTTACATGTTTTGTTTCTAGTTGATGCATTTTTTTCACAGGTATAGCAGAGATTGTTAGTAAAACATAGATAGTTGCACTGTATACTTTCAGTGTTACGAAAGGTTTGTTTATTAATAAGTGGATAGAAAGCTTACTGTAGAATTGACATTACTATCACATCTAACAGTGCCGCTTTATTTGGCATGTGTAAGTACCATAACTATCATGTTCACACAACCATTATTTTGGGTTAAATGCTTTGAGATAGTATACCTAACGATTTTTTATAAATTTTGGATAACACTGAATGTTGAACTGTTCTGCTCAATGTCAACTCTTTACCTGCTAAGCACATGGTTAGTTTGGCTTAGGCAAATACACTAAAATGCCAACGACCACACTTCTAAAGCCACAATGTCTATTAAAGCCAAGTATAAACTATTTGGCTCCTTTATTCAATGAGAACCCTATCCACAATCTGGTATAAAAATCAGTTCTACATGAAGGTATTTTGTATTTTTTTTATATAAACAATGATCTCAGTTGCGAAACTCTTGACCAGAACAACAAGTTACCCGTGATCTGATTTGCACCCACTAATCGGCAAAACAATGCTGTCCAGTTTGTTTTCATTTTACAATCTAGGACACTGGGTCATACCAGGTCACGACCTTGGTCAATTAGGCGCTTATTGAACGGTAAATAGAAACGTTCAAACACTTAACAATTTGGATCCATCGAAGTATGTGTGAGAAACAGTTAACGTGTTAGCAAGATTGGACAGTTTTATACAGATAAATAGCACTTAGTCAACGATGTTCTGATCTTTTTATCCATTGTCTAGATTATCTCGCTAAAATGACATACACATTGTTGTATCAGTGATTTGTACATTTACACGATGTATTCATTACGTTAATGGATATCATAAGCAGGAAATTTCACTTGTGCAGATATTTATTAATATTTCTTGAAATTCTTATAGGACATGCACCTATTCACTATGCATAGCATATAAAAGACTTTAATTATAAAAGATTCTTTAATTATATAAACCAGCCACAATAGCTCAGGTGGAAGAGCGTTGGCTTGCGGATCGGGAGGTCGTGGGTTCAAACCCCATCTGGGTCAAACCAAAGACTTTTAAAGTTGGTAGTAGTGGCTCTCCTCCTAACGCTCGGGGCTAAGGGGACAGCATTACGCCTGATGCGTCGATGTTAGTGTAATGTACCGGCCGGGTTCAGTCCCTGGGCATCTCAGAAGTGCCCCTGTGCTATAATGATAGAAATGTCGCTGC
The DNA here is from genome assembly GCA_007844125.1 of Sinonovacula constricta. Taxonomy (NCBI): domain Eukaryota; kingdom Metazoa; phylum Mollusca; class Bivalvia; order Cardiida; family Solecurtidae; genus Sinonovacula; species Sinonovacula constricta. Next base: position 32,116,019 of record CM017569.1, on the reverse strand, counting down.
GCAGTATCATTAAAAATACTGGCAAATCCCATCCCATTAATGATTATCATAAGCAGGGATGTGGAAATTCATATTTTTTCTACTTGTCCACAGGCATGTTGGTTTTAAAATCTGCTTGTCCTTCAGGAAATTTTACTTGTCCTGATATTTATTAATATTTTTTGAAATTCTTATAGGACATGCACCTATTCATTATGCATAGCATATACATGGAAAAGACTTAAAAATATTTGGATTATTCTTTAATTATACATTAAATCTCATTTCAAATGGTTTTTAACAAGCACATCAGCTAGACATTCCTAATGTTTGATTCCAACCATGTTTTATGTAGATTTGTTAGAAATTAACAAAAGTTTCTTGATGAGAAAAGCATTGTACAACAAATATTAAGATGTACACTGATCATAAGTAATTTTCATTGAATCAGTGATTTATATGAGTGAAAATATTTCCATTACAAACGACATAGCATAATTTTGTTAAAAACATTTTGAAAAGGTGTGTTTTTTGTTTAACGTCCCTTTTCAACAGTCAGAGACGTATGAGACAGACACTTTCACGCACTCACCCAAACTAACTTTTAAGACCAACTCACTATTAGTACCACTTTGAGTCAGAAGGGAAGGTGGTCTTAATAGAGGAATTTTAGTGTAGTGAGGATTTAGCTTAGCCAGCCCCTACTAGTTGTCTGATCAGTATCTGCACTTTTTGCCTTGCATTGGTAAAGGATCCTTTGCAAATTGATTTAACTTAGATTATGTAGTATTAAGAAAATGAAATGTGATAACTGATAATGCTTGTAAACTAGAGACAATTTCATGCAGAAGGGTGGATTGTCTATATGTCTGCCCATTTCATGCAACTGGGTTGGATATCTGCTTGTCTGACCATTTCATCAATCTCTTGAATTCAAACATTTGCCTCTTTCAACCTTTCGTTCATAAAAAATATTTGACTTGTTACTTAGTTTTGTTATTATTTTCAGATGGGCCAGCTGCATATACCAACGCAGAGGTCTCCCAAGAGATGACCGCCCCGCCACAAACTCCAGAGGTCAGTGAGCTCCGAGAGAATCACTCTCCGTCCCTGGTCCAGCCACAACCATTTTCACACTCCACTAAGACAGCCCAGTCCAGCAAACCAGTCGACAGGTATGTAAAACAGTAGTTAAGTTTCTTGTTTAAACCTTGCTTTCACAACAGTCTTCGCATTCGCCTTTCCCGAAGCTGGGAGCAAGTACTGTTGATTTCGGGCAATTTTTTCTTGAAATTCCTGAACGCTTATTGTTAGCATTGGTGAAAAGTGAGGAAAATAAAAGCCGATCTGTTGAGCCGTCTTTAAGCGTGTCCTGTATCACTGAAAAACTTTTTGGTCGAATGACTAAAGTACGCAATGAGTCTTTGTGAAATTGACAAAATGGAGATTTTCTATTGCAACATTGTTACATTCACCAAAAGAATTCATAATTAAATTTTTTTCTTGCAATTACTGTTCATATATTCAAATAGTAATTTACTCTCAGATATTACAAACAAAGATATGATTTAAGAGATTTAAATTGATTTCTATTTTGCACATTTCGCTAATGAAATTCCAATGTGTACTTATGTTATAAGGAAGTTGAAAACTTTCCTGTGGTAGGATTTGTCTGCGAAACATTGTAATATGTCAAATTTATATTATTTCGACGGAGCTCAGCAAATATTTAAAGAAAAAAGAAAACCTAAGCTTGACAAACAAAAAAATCACTCAAAAATAAATAGTGTATGAAGGCAAACGCCATCATTTGTTTAAAACCCAATGGCAGAAAGACTGGCCCTTGTTGAGATACGACGAGGCGCCGGCTTGATATGATTGATGTGCAGTGATTTTTCCCAGTGGTTTGCGAAAAGGGGCAAGTGGTTTGAAAAAATTAGGTTGACTGTTAAAGTCACTTGAAAAATAAGTTCTCTTATAACCTGATTAATGTGAATTCCTCTTGCCTGCTAACTTCCCTGGTAGAACCAGTACATTGATAAGAACCACCTGGAGAAATCTACATAAGACAAGAAGGCAATTCTTGGTTTTGTGTCTATTACAAGGCCGGAGATTGTATATTTTTGATTATTCCTTAGTTTGTGCTGATTGAATTTTAGTTTTTGGTAAAGAAAAAGTCAAATGAGAAGAGCATACTCAGACTTAAATAACAGTTTACTGTGTTGTTAAGAAACATGAAATATATCACTTCATAAAGTCAAATATACTGGTATCTACATCTGCAGGTATAAGACTATTGATCAGATATCCACAATGTTGTAAAATGCTTTTCCATATTCTTTTTCTTAGGTATGCTCCACCCAAAAGACGCAAGCCCTGGGAGACCACCTCTGAGTCCAACCTCAGCACATCTCCAGGCAGTGACAGAGGTTCTCTGACCACAGACGTGCCCTTATCCTCCCAGCAAAGGTCAGGGAAGGCGGCTCTGGCTCTGAACACATCCCTGAAGGTCAAAGAACAACCCGTGGTCGATTTCTTTCCGTTTGAGAATGTGTCCACCTACCCAGCGTCTCCAGTTAGTCCTTTGAAGAGCCCCACAAAATCTCCACTCTCTGCTCCACCAGGGTTCAACAGAGCCCCAGCCAAGCACCAGTCATCTCCTAAGTATCACTATCAGGAGAGTTCTTTCCAGGATTATAAGTCACAGAATCATAATTCATGCCTAACAGATAGTGGAAATCAGGGTCGAAGCCCCAGAGCTTTCAAACAAGGAGAGTCTCATGGTAGTGGCAGGGGTTCAGAGATGAGAGGAAGTGGGCGTGGCCATGCGTTGGGTAATAACCGGATTAGTGCTGACCAGACAAGCTACAAGAATGACTACAGTCATCATAGAGGTGGGGGTGACCATCTCCAGACCAGGGGAGAGCATCATGAGAGGCACAGATTTGCTGCCAAGTTCAACAATCTTCCAGATGTGGAGAAACATACGCCAACTGTGATAAGTGGCAGAGAAGCTAGTGCCGCCCTGGAGCCAAGCTTTCTCCAGTCCACCCTAGAGAAGGCTGGAGGCGGCAGTCCCCAGAGTTCTGATCCCAGTCTAACCTCATATCCTGTCCGCTTTACCGATCGCGGGAAGTATGCTGAACCTTCACAGAGGAAGTCCAATGATTACATCTCAAACCAGTCCCCGAGACAAGACTATAACTCCCGACGCCCTCCCTTCTACAGCTCTCGTCAGAATGAGGCCTCTGACGGCAATCAAGTGTTAAGATCTCCAGATTATTTCCAGCATTATCATCCCAGCCATCAGCCCTACAGTCAGACCTCTCGCAGTCAGCAGGACTACAACAGCTCTCAGCATTCGAACCATCAACAACAACATTTCCATGACAAGTCTTCGTATGAAAATGGTTACAACTCCTATTCACCCACCTCTAACCACTTAAATAATGGCTTCTCCAACTCAAATTACAAACACAATTCACACGCTATGAACACCTCTAACCAGCCTGTTAACAAACCTCACCCGCGACTTGACGTTAATAAAACTCCAGGCAAGTACCAAGGGTCGGCCCATGAGGAGTGTCACAAAGGTTCGCCTATCAGTCCGGAGTCTCCTCAGATTGCTGCGTTTGACATTAACCACTTAGAGCACACACAGCATCTGTCCACAGATGATTTCCACAAGCATTTCCATCAGGAAAAGCTACAGAAACTGCAGGTGGAGCAGGCAGAAATTGTCAAGGAGGCCAAGGAGCAGTTCCAGTTAGCCAAGATGGCAAGATACTGTAAGTTTGTTTATTGTTTACAATCTATGTTAGTTATATTAGCCCAAAAATGATCTTCAGTTAACTTAGAAAAAAGAAGTAAAGGGAAAAATAAACAACCAAGTAATATTGTCATACATAATTAAGATTTTGTTTCCTTTCTCTCTTTCAAGTTGTGATTGGTTTGATTAACAGAATCCACTTTTGAGAATTGTCAGGAAAATATTTCTGTTGCTAATTGGCATACATTTATACGAATTATTTTGTGATTCTAGCCCTTGCCTCGACAGGTACATCAACTGCCATGGTGGATATGTGTTGACAAATGGAAATAGTATTAAGCATTATAATTGTATTTTTGTCATTATTCATTATTTCTTATTGTGTTCAGTTGTTATTATTTATTATTTAAGTGATGCTATTATTGTTGTTTTTTTGGGGGTTTTTTATAGATTTTCTGAGATATTTGGCTCTGAGATGTATTTTTCAAGAAAAATAAATTTACACCAAAAAGGGTTAATGCTGACAAAAACCAATATCATTTAGTTTTAATATTCCTCAATGTGACCTTTATATTTAAGTCCTATGTCACAGTAGTTGTATGCTTATTGGGCTTATGTCCCACCAACAGTATTTCAGTTGTCTGGAGACGGTGTTCACTTGAAGCAGATAAAGTGCTGCTGTCACTGTATATAGCATGCCGTGAACACCTAAAATGATACCACAACCAGTCACATTATCTTGATACCTGGCCAACCAGTCGTGGAAGTACCCTTATATTTGCTTGAGCGTTAGCAAGGGAGCTATACCACTACCATTTTAACGACTTTGGTTTGTCGCAGCCCAGGATCGAAGCCGGGGCCTCCCGTACCTGGAGCCGACGCTCTACCAATTGTGCTATTTTTCAAGAAAAATAAATTTACACCAAAAAGGGTTAATGCTGACAAAAACCAATATCATTTAGTTTTAAATGAACCTACGGTCACAGTAGTTTTATAATTATGTCTGATAATGCCACAAACTAACAATTTTGTTGCGTATTTCAAACATACTAATGGATGTTATATTGTGATTTTTACATACAGGTGGGGAGGAGGAGGAGGAGGCTGATGACTCAAACCATCTTCCCATGACAGATCTTGAACCAGTCTCAGAAAATAGCTTCAACATCTTTATTAATAAAGGTAAACTTGCAACAAGATTTAGCATTCACTATTACACTTGTCCAAGATTCATTTACAGTACTCTGTGGCTACTTATTTATGTAACAATGAAAAAACAACATGAAGTTAGTGTTTTGTAATTCCTCTCACTCCATGGGTTCTCCTGGCATGAATTTAGTCTCAGTCACTTTCATGTACGAAAGTTTTCTAGCTTGCTGTGTGCAAATCTCCCAGCTGGATGTCTGATATTTTTCTTCAGCAACAATATGCAACGTATATACAACCTCCAACAATGTCACTCTAATAACCATGATTGTGTTGCTGCGATGAATCTCAAAAACGAATTTAACACCACTATTTGTTCTAATACAACAGAACTAGTTTTCCCTCTTAAATATATTTAGATTATATATTACAATTTTTTGTAAATAAATGTATCTAATTGTTTGAATATATAACAAAAATTTTTTGTGTTTTCTAGGGTCAGATTATGAGCAGTCAAAAAGATCTCCAAATCGAACAAGGTATAATTTCTTTGATGTTTCTGTTACACTTAAATTTATTTGCCAATTCTGAATATCCTTTGAATATTAGAGATTTGGTTTAAGATTTAAAATGTATCATCTAAATCAATAATAAGGATGTTAGGTGTGTTTTTCAAGTACATTTGATAATTTTTCAAGTACATTTTTTTTAACAAGAGGTCTACATTCTCCCTAATTCAAGATGCTAGGTGTTGTTGTTTTTTAAAACTAGCTCTTCCTATATGGTGTAGAGCTATATATACATACCTGAGCAATATTTCTTAGAACCGGCTGCAATAGCTCAAGTGATAGAGTGTCTGCTTGCGGATCGATGTCGTTCGTTCAAACCCTGGCTGGGTCAAACCAAGTCTTTAAAGTTGGTAATAGTGGCTTTCTTCTTAATGCTCGGGGCTAAGGGGCGGCATTACGCCTGACTCATTGATGTCAGTATAATGGACTGGCCGGATTCAGTCCCTGGGCACCTCATAAGTGCCCCTGTGCTATAATGATAGAAATGTCGCTGCACAGTATCTGCAAAAATGCAGGCAAATCCTCAATATTTCTTATGACATGGTTTCTCCTATACTTTGTAGAGTTGTTGAGAGTTATGGACCAGGACTGGACATGGATGTACCGCCAAAGCTATCGGGGATCCCTCCCCCATATCTGGTGGATATAGACTTCTGTGAGGTGATCGAAGATGTAAGTATGTCTCTTAACATGACTTTTTATTATATATAGAGTAACTCCACTTGAAGATCAAGTTTTTATCAAGATCAAATTTTGACTCCCAAAATCACTATACAGGGACATAATGTTACAATTCTTATTGACCACTTGATGGCTATAACCTCCCCAAATAATGTCCAGGAACCTAACCAATCGGAGAAATCAATACTTTTTCATGTGGAAAATTGTTAACATTTGACAGCATTGAGATAGTAAGAAATAAGAGTATTGCATATTTTATTAGTCTTTTAGAAAAAAGAGTATTGTATATTTTATTAGACATTATAAAATAAAGTATTGCATATTTCATTAGTTGTTTTACCTGATTTAAAGATAACAGACCAGCAATGAGATGAGGTGACTGTATATTGGATTATAAATACTTGATGATCTTAATGTAATATACAAGGGTAGATTTTTTACGTTTCTGCTGATTCGGAGATAGTAGGCAAGGTTTAATAACAGAAAGACTAATGTCTTGTGACAGGTATAGCTCTGGTTGGGGCAAAGGACAGTGTAAGAAGTTGGGTTTTTTTTTTCAGCTTAACTGCACTGAGCTGGTAGTTCTACCCAGACTTTAGTCTGTGGTTGACCTCCAACAAAATAGCAGGATGTTGACCATAACTGTGCCATAACAATAATGTATTTCGAAAAACAAAACAAGTAAAGTGTATGTTTTCATACAGGCTCTGGATTTTGGGAAATCAGAGGGACTGGAAAAGGCTAAGCATCTACTTGATGAAATAATGGAATCAAGTAAGTATATTTACGCTTAAATGCATATATCAATGACCACTTTCAGTTGTTTTTATTATTTACATTTCTGTGTTTTGGGATATTTCCTGCACGTGTTTATTAGTAAGATCGTTTTGAAAGATAGAAAAAAGCATCCAGCAAGCTTTCAATGCCTTAGAACTAATCTGAAGCATGTGTTGTGGATTGTCTACTATGTACGGTAAGTGGATTAGCTTAGATATTTGTTACAAAATGTAGGCTATGGTGGTTCAGCTGTAGTCATAGCATTTTGACTTCAAAGCCCATCATTGTATAGTTTAGTCAGTACTCAGACCTATGCTCGGGGTCTTCTACCAAGATATTAAATAAACTTTGGTTAAACCGGACCTGGGAGCTCAATCGGTAGAGCGCCTACTACAGGTATAGGAGGCCCCCAGTTCGATCCCTGGCCGAGGAATACCAAAGTCGTTAAAAATTGTAATGGTATAGCTCCCTTGCTAATGCTAAAGCAGATACATGGGTAGTTCCACGACTGGTTGGCCCAGTGTCAGGATAATGTGACTGGGTGTGGTATCATGCCAGGTGTTCACGGCATGCTACACAGTGAAGGCAGCACTATATCTGTTTCAAGTGGACACAGTCTCCAGATAACTGAAATACTGTTAGTGGGACGAAAAACCCAACAAACAAACAAACTTAAGTTGTTTATTTCAACGTAAGTCTGCTACCTATTTCTCTCTAAGTGACATTAAGTTGTTGGATGGATGATAAAAACTGCATTTATGCTGTAAAGATTATTAGTTTGACCTGACTTTTTGTGTTTTTCTCCATCAGTGAGGACTGTGCCCATCGAAAGACAGCTGTATGACATAGTGGGGCTACTAGTGGCCCGGGCTGTGGAGGACTTCAACCTTACGCACACACTCATCTTGGATACACTTAGTACTCTTAATGGTAAGTTGTGGTTCAATAAAAAAATCATCACACAGTAAAGGCTTAAAATCATATAATGGTGAGTGATTCTACTGACTTTGGCATGTCAGTAAATATAATTGAATAAAGTGAATTGAATAAAATGAAAGTAATAAAATGAAAGTAAGTTGTTCATAACATACTGCAAGGTGAAAAAAATCTGGCAAGTGGATAGCAGTTACTTTGTAGGATGATTATATCAGAATTGGCAAATAGCACAAATCCCAATCAGACCACCCAGATCTGTCTCAAGATCAGTCAGTTTGGATCTGTTAATCAGTATCAGTCAGTTAGTCAGTATCAATCAAGCCCTATCAGTCAGTCAGTATCAGTCAATCCATATCAGGTAGTCCATACCAATCAATCCAGAAAAGTCAATCCAGATCAGTCAGTCCATGATCAGTCAAGCCAGATTTGTCAATCAATAAGAGTTCATCAAGATCTGCCAATTAAGATACTCAAATTGTGGACACATCTTAACATATACTTTACAGGAATTTTTTGTATTGAAGTGTAACCATGCAAAGATAATTAATAACATGTTTATTGTAATTGTCCATCAATAAATTCTATTTTAAGAATGCGCTTGTCAGTTATGCTGAAACACCTCAGTTTTAACCTGATTTGTTGTAAAAATATATTCAACTGAACACGTGCTCTCATTCATACATATACTGGACCTGGTAGCACAATTGGTAGTGTCGGCTCCAGGTATGGGAGGCCCCGGGTTCGATTCTGGACCATGACATGTTGTTAAAAAGGGGTAGTGATATAGCTCCCTTGCTAACGCTCAAGCAAATAAAATGGTAGTTCTACAACTGGTTGGCCTGGTGTCAGGATAATGTGACTGTGTATGGTATCGTGCCAGGTGTTCATAGCATGCTTTACACAGTGAAGGCAGCACTATATCTGCTTCAAGTGAACACTATCTCCAGATAACTAAAATATTGTTAGTGGGCAAAAAACCCAATAAACAAACAAACATTTTGTATAGATATATATGGAGAATTCATCATGAAGCATTTGAGTTTTGTTTTTGTTTTACATTTTCTTACAAATAACTGCAATGTACATGCCCTTATTGGATGAACATGACGCCCATAGAGGTATCCATACAAATCAAACCACCATTGTGTTTGCTGCAGCTGAGGTGGACATCAAGGAGTGTTTGGCACGAGCCTTGAAGCGGCAGCAGGAGATAAGTGTCCAGTACCCTGCCAAGGGCACTTTCCACAAGGATTTTGCCCATGTCATGGGTCTAATCTACAATATGGCTGTCAACTGGAACGACAGGTAGATATAGGATAACAGAAATCGACCTTAAATTCACTCACAGATCAAAACAGGCTGTAGTCTTAATAATGGGACAGGTTTAGATCTCTAGATTAGGCAGCTGGCAGAAACCTTATTTAACCTTATCTATTACAGTTTTGAACGGTCTGTGATTTAAAGGCATTGAATATTGCAATAATACCTTGTCTGGCTTCACACTGTGATCACAGTGGGAGGTAAATGGGTAGGGAAAAGAAAAGAAAAGGTTGTGGCGGGGTTAAGCCGGCTGGACACAGCCTCAAGCTGCAGTGGTTTCAGGAAAGGGGTGGGGATTAGAAGGTTACTGACCAATGGCAGAGCAGTAAGTCCATATGCATCAAGTGTGTCTGTTTTATGATCTCTTCCGCAATGACACACCTGTTTATAACAAACTAATCAAATGTCCAGCTGTGATCTCACAGCATGTGGGGTGGGACTCTGAAGAAGGCTTATTGTGATGCCTTTACAATCAAAACTACTAACTTTTCTACAGCATTTAAGTGCTGGATATAGACAAAAGGAAGAAAAGGACAAAAAAGAAATAAAACCAGAAGTTTTAAAAAATACTTCTTGGGTGGCAGACCTCTGCTGAGTACACCACTCTTGGTACATGCTTGTTTATTTAGTTTTATTATACATTCTGATAGGTTCAATGTCTTCATTCAAACTTCAACACAATTACTGTCCGCAGTAACTCAAGCGGTAGAGTGTTGGATTGCAGATCGAGAGGTCGCGGGTTCAAACCCTGGCTGGGTCAAACAAAAGACTTTAAGGATGGTAGTAGTGGCTTCCCTCCTAGGCTCGGGGCTAAGGGGACAGCATTACCCCTGACTCGTCGGTGTCAGTATAATGGATCGGCCGGGTTCAGTCCCTGGGCACCTCAAAAGTGCCCCTGTGCTATAATGATAGAAATGTCGCCGCACAGTTTCAGCAAAAATGCCGGCAAATCCCATTTTATCCCTCACCATAACCAATGTTACGATTATGACAGCTTTCAACCTTCACTTTTCAGTTAGTTTAGTTATATTTAGGCTTATGAGGAGTAATCACTATTGGCTTGGCCACTCGTCAGTGCTATAAACTTGTTTTTGTACCAATTGTTGTTATCCCCACTGATAGAACGGATATTGTTTTGGCATGTTCTGGTTGGACCCTTAAACACAGTTATGACCCTTGATTAGTTTTGCAGTTTGTATACAGAGTAATGTTAGTCTCTGCGCTATATCTCGTCAACGGCTTACTGGATTTCAACTAAACTATATGGGAATGATCAATACCAAAAGGAGATATGCATATCACTGGCATGTTCAGGTCCGACCATTTAACACAGAGTTATGGCCCCTGAATAGTATTTTGTTTCTTCTCTATTTCTTGGCAACTACTGACAAGCCTTCAATGACACTTTGTAGGAACCATCAATACCAAAATGAGACGCGCATATCATTGGCATGTTTTTGTCTGACTATTTTAACAAAGTTATGGCCCCAGAATAGTAATTCATTTCTACGCTATTTCTCTGCAACTACTGAAGAATTCATACGACTTTAATTCATACTTCATCTTCAGTTTCTGCGATTGTACAGTTTGGTTTCTTTCATCAGATGATAACCTGAGAGTCATTTATTGAAAAATTGATTGCTTTAATTCTTCCCATTTTCTGTATACGCAGATTCCGACTTTACCCTTTCTTCAAACAAGCCCTGACCAGTGGGGGATACACTGTCTGTGACAGAGTCTTGTTGAATTTGTTTTTCTAGGGATATAATGGCTTTAAAGGTTGCTTCAAGGATTGGAATGAGGGTCCCTGTGGCATAGTGGTAGAATTGCAGAATTATACCTCCTCTGACTGCTTAGCCTCTCACTGGGTGGGTTTGAGAACCATTCAGGGCAAAGAAATAAGTCTGGGAGGGTCTTTTGGTTGACCTGTGGTGTGAAAGTGGTTCTACCCGGACATTTGTTTTGGGTCTTTCTTTACCAAAATAGATGGACATGACTGTAATAATCATAATAAATCTGTGCAATGTATTTAAAAAAAAAAGTAAGGATTTAGTGTCTCAATAACACAGTAGTGTGACTGTTGATTTATTATGTCAAGTGTCCATGTCATGCTATCACAGTAAATGATGCACTTTATCTGTTTATTATGAAAACATTAATCTTGGAAATTGTGGGTAGCATATTAGGTACCAAACTAACAACTTTCAGCATAAAAAGGGTTTCTGTCTAACAATCGCTAAACCTCTTAACCCAAACATAAAAACATCATTCTAAGTTCTTTATAGTATCGTGTTTAAATAGAATTAATTTTTTCACACTTTCTCCTGATAAGTGAATAATTGTTGGTTGGATATTAAACCAAACAGACAAACAAGCACAATAAAACTTACCCAAACATTTTTTGTCATAATTTGACTCGGCATGTTATCTTGTTTAAATTGTTTATAATTTCAGTAATTCAAGCGTCCAAGACTGTATCCTCGGAACACTTGAGAAATGGATTGTCTTCAACAATAAGGTAGGACTGACAGTTGGGTTTAAGTCCACGTCAGGGCGAAAACTTTCATGTCGGAAGGTTTTTCAGGAATCCTGCAGTGCTACCCAAACATAAATATGGGGTCTTCCTCCGCCTTTAATTAGTTTAACATTGCCTGTATGACCATAATTGTGATGGTGCTATGTAACAAAAAACAAAACAAACTGGACAGTAAATGATGCATGCTAAATAAAATTATATACCATACATTGACCTGTTATGTGTAATCAGATTTGAGAGTAAAAAAATACTAATATCTGATTGATGGCCTTGTAAAACACTGCTAATACTTTTTAGAAGTGCCACCACTTTTAATTTTTTATGTCTAACTTTGATGGAGTTTTTCACATTTTAGGTGGTTATTTTTGTTAAAAAGTTTATCAATTGAAAAGTTGCTACAGTATGCGAAATAAAGTTTTTGCTTTCACAGGGCTCCCAGATTGGTCAGTCAGAAAAGGAGAATGTTTTTCTCGACTGTTTTGGTGCATTCTGGGAAGTGTCTGGTAAACTCCTGCAAAAGGCCAACCCTGAGTTCACTGCGCGTATCAAGGTGGACATTAGAAAGAAGGTCCTCCATGAACAAGTGGCCAGGTAAGGAACACTGTCCTGCAGGTTGACTTCAGTTAACTCACCTGAGCGTATACTCTGGGTCAGTCCAGAGTCTAACCGGCCGCAATAGCTCAATTGGTAGTGCGTCGGCTTGCGGATCGGGAGGTCGCCAGTTCAACCCCCAGCCAGGACAAACCAAAGACTTTAAATTTGGTAGTAGTGGCTTCCCTCCTAATGCTCGGGGCTTAGGGGACAGCATTGCGCCTGACTCGTCGGTGTCAGTATAATGGACTAGCCGGGTTCAGTCCCTGGGCACCTCATGAGTGCCCCTATGCTATAATGATAGAAATGTTGTTGCACAGTATCGGCAAAAATGCTGGCAAATCCCATCCCATTCCACAGTCCAGAGTCAAACCTCTGGGGTCTCTCTACATTCTTTAAACTGCATCTGCACAGAAACTGCTATTCCAAAGTTAATTAAAATTCAGCAGAACCTTTAGTCGGCAGGGGGAAGGGAAAGTTGTTTGAAGAATATTGATTTGTCAAACAAACATGAAGCATGTGGCCATTTTCCATGTATGGAGGCTTTCTACTGCTCCCTAATTTTCCTCACTTTTTCAACTAAGTCCTACTTTTCCCTACTTTTTAAAATAATAGCCCTATTATCCCTACTTTCTGCTTTAAAAAAAATAAATTAAAAAACTGATAACATGAACCTCAAAATATTTCATAAGTTGTATTTCAGTTTCTCCATTTCTTGTGAATAGTAGTTAAGATGTTTTAGTGGGTACACCTTGGGATGTCCATCCTTGAAAGCAACATGGTTCCTTGGCCAGTCGAACATATTGGTCAACAGGTGCCTGTCTTTCAAGCATGGACAGAACAAGGGATAATGGTGAGCTTAGTGTAAGAACATAATGGTAATTCCAGATAAAATGTGTAAGAAATTCCTTATTTTGCCCTATATTTTACTAATGAAATTCTCTACTTTGCCATACTTTTATGTAAAAACATGCCCTACTTTTGCCATACTTTTTTGTGAAGAGGCATTAGAAAGCCTGATGTATATGTATTTAGTAAAACCTTTCTTGTCAGACACTACAAGGGCTAGAACCTTGCTGTTTGGTTTATATCGCTATAAAGATTGTTTAAGGAATGTTGATAAAAAAATCCTGGTTGCTAGGGGTGTTGCCATTTTGCCATTTATGGCTATATGGTAAGACTTTGAATTTCTTCTTGTCAGAAACTACAAGATCTAGAGCCTTAATATATAATACATGTTCTTTGGTGAGCACCTATTAAGAATTAAACAAAAAACACATTGATCCATCAAAAAAGCGTGGCTGCCAGGGGCATTACAAATTTCAGTTTATGGCTTTATTGTTAAACTTGAAAAATCTTCTTATCAAAAAAAAAAAAAGAGCCTTAATATTTGGGAAACATTGTCCTTCTGTGGGCCTCTTAAGAGTTTATTTCCTTAATTGTCTGCTTCAGGTCTATCCGTGAGAGACTGCTGGATGTCCTGCAGGAGTTATCTTCCCCTAATGTCGAGACGCAGCATGCATCAACGCAAACTATCAGACGCACTACGATTCCCTCCTCCTGTCAGGTGAAACCTATCACCACAGATAAATGTGAGTCCCATCTTCAATGACAAATGTTCACAAAATGCATGCAGAATATAGGAAGTCCATTCTCATTAAGTGCGAGTCCAACAGTTGTTAAAAAGGTCCAGTATCCAAGTTGTGCTTCAAATAGCAGTGCTATTTTTGTGTCCAGTGAATGCTTTATCCATGTTATTTAACTAATCTAAGTTTGATATAAATTTTGAAAGAAGATGTGGGGAAAAAATGTGCTTTTTAGTAATGTTGATATCTAAGTTACTCAAAATACAAGCAGTTGTGCAGTTCATGGTACATAGTATTTTCATCAGAGATTTAAGCTTAAATCATTTTTTAACGATTTACAGCGGGGGTTTGCCTGTGGCTGATTGGTTAGAGACTTCAACTTGTAACTCAACAAACCCTTGCCATGTTGGTTCGAATTCGGGGTGATAACTTACATGTTGAAAGGTTTTCCAGCTAACCTGTGGTTTGTGGTTGGTTCTATCTAAACGCAAGTCTGGGAACTTTCTCCAGTAGATAATACCAGGCAGTCACCAATATTGTGTTGATGCGATGTAACAAAACAACAAATCATTTACAATACAAAGAAAATGTTACAGTTGACTAGGAATTTATCCCTGAATTATCTTCCCACTCAGATTGCCAGACTCGGTTAGATTGGTCGGACCTAGAAGAGATGTATCAGAATGATGACATGTCACTGGATGACCCATGGATAAGTGCTACAGAAAAACTCGACCTGGATGTCAGTCTACGGCCACAGGGCCATCCGTCCGCTGTAAACCAGTCTACACCTGTAGAGGCAGGCAGAGATCGCCACACTGATCGCACTGGAAAAGCAGCTTTAACCTCATTCAGAGGAACAACATCATCGAGCAACATCAACAGTGTGGCTGATGTGTCAGATTTAAATGTTACAGACAATGCAAGTGTGTATGCCACACCAGACGAATCAAGGATGAATGAGTCTGACTTCGTGTCGGATTCTGTGGCAGAGCGGTTGCAGAGCAGTGTGATGGAAATTGAGGACAGCATTAAGAGTAATGGTGAGCAGGGTGGCTTTGTTTGTAATGCATCTAGTCATGAAACTAAACAGCATTCTGCCCTACGTAAGGAAATTGCCAAACAGAGTGTTGATAAGACAAAATCTGCATTTGGTACAGGAGATGATCGAGAGAAACATGCCAAGAGAAGTGTAGTGGATTGGTTCGAGTATGTGCCTGACAAAGATTCTGAAATAAACAAAACTGATAAATTGCAAGAAAAGCGATTGGAAGCCCGAATACATCTGGAGACGATAGTTGATATGGCTGAAAAATTTACTGACAATAAAGAGAGTAAATCAAAAAATAAAAAGAATAAAAAATCAAAGAAGGTAGCTAACTCGGAGGAAAGTAAACCAGAGACCTTATTAAGTGCTAAGAGTCCATCGGTGGATCCTGTACAGAAGAAAGATTCAACTGCAGCTCCTGTTGTATCGGCTGCTGTTAATGTTAACAAAGACTCAGACAAGCCCGTTGATTGGTGGGGCGTGGGAGGGGACATGGACCTGCGTCCCCCGCCTCATACAATGGTAAGCTCCTGTGATACATTCATCATCCCGGGTGAGGATGTTATAATTGAAGAAGAGGTGGAACAGGTTGGGGATAATACAAGTGCTAATAGTCAAGATTTTATTGATGATCAAGAAGTGATTGTGACAGACACAGAAACTGAGCAACGTGATGAAGGAAAGCCTGAATGTAGCCAGGATCAAGAGGTGGTTGATGTTGTTAAGGCTGCAGTGAAAGGTGAAGAATTTGCATCTGATAGGGAAGATACATTGGATGACTGGGAGAGCAATGACTCTGACAATGTTGACACTGACAGTATAGCACTGGGAGACCCATATCAGCTGAACTCTAAATCATCACCATCACTTTCTCCACAAAGTACAGCAGATAAAAGCAGCAAGACTAACAAGGAAGCCTCCATGAAGCTCACGGATTATCTGCAGATAGAATCAGAGACTAACCCCCAACCCCAGCAGCCTCGCTGGGTGCCTGGACGCCGCCTCTGTCTCAATTGCAAGGATCCCAGTCACACTTCAGACTGCTGTCCTAAGGGTGTACGCCTCCTAAACTAATTAACAATGAACTGACCATCATTCTCAACTATATATTCAAAGTACAGCTTAAGATTTTGAGAAGCATTTGTCTTGCTTTATTTTTTATTCTATACCAAACTGAACTAAATAGGTAGAAAATACCTTTAGAGGTCCTTTTTTCTGTTTTTTAAACTAAAAAATGTATGATTTTGCAGGTATGCCTTAATTGCGATAATTGTGTCGCAATGTGAAATTTAGTTAAGGTTAACAGTTCTTTATGATGAAGTTGGGAATTGTGGGATATATGGTTTCTAATTAAATTTGTTTTCTATCTTTCTGTTATTTGTAGGAGGTTTATTCACACATAGCACCATTTTATATTAGTTTCACAGGGTGTCCATTGCCTAGCGGTAGAGTTGCAAACTTATAACTGCTTTGACTGCTTAAACTCTTCTTAGTGTGTTCTAGTCCCTGTCAGGGCAAAAACTTAATAAGGGAAAATCTTCTATTTGACCTACAGGGCATTAATGGTTTTGCCTAGACATTTTCCTGGTGTATTCTTTAACAACAACGTTAATGTAATAACCATGATTGTGTTGCTGTGATGTATCCCAAAAGCAACAACAAATAACTTTTAAATCTTAACCAATAACTGTAAAGGGCTGTAGAATGTGTGCCCCCATGCAATGTGCGCACCCCTACTTTGGGATTCAAATTTTAGGTAAACATCACTAGCTCTTTTATAGATTGTGCGCAACCCAAGTTTAGAATATTCTTTGACCGTTAAGGATTAATGCCCCCGAGTTAATGCTGTCCTTAATGTCACTTGTACTGTTCTGACCTCTCTATTATTTCTTCTCCCGATTGACTGACGCAATTATTCACACCTTTTTTTCATAATTTTGTCGCTATTAAACATACACGATCTGTGATATCTATATTGCTGTTTGAAGTTATTAGGTACGTTCAGGTGATTGACTATTTCAGGAAAAAATATCTGTCACCTGTAGCAAACACAAGGTTACTGGAGGTCACTAGCTTTAACATGCAGCTAAATCTCAATCAGAACAGTGCTTCATCCTTGTGTCCTTGAAAAAATGTAACTGGCAGCTGCTTATAAAAACACATTGTTCATATTCTTACTCCTCGATATCACCTAGACAACATCTGATCTCGAAGTCAGTAAACTTAATCCGTATAATGAGGCACACCTTCACGGAAACATCAAGTAGATTACAGCTTGGTGTTTCTGACAGACTTAAGTTGAAGGTTTTTGGTATTTACCAACTGAAAATTAGCTGTGCATCATGCAGAACAAATGGAAATTTATATGAGGCAGTTAATTGTTGAGTATTTTAATTAACATGTTAATTGAACAACATTTGAAACATAATGAAGAATAAAAAAAATGCATGAAAAAAAGTTTCTACCCATTACATTAGCTGTAAAAGCCATCAATTCTAAAGAAATTATGCTTGTACATTCATATGGTCAATGAATTATATCGTTGTGCAATAATTTTTTTACTTCCTGTCCATCACATTTCAGCAGTGTGCACAGTTAACTCACATTGAAAATCAATCTGTTGTCTTTCTTTTTAACTTTAATCAATATAAAAACTTATAGAACATCCCATCTATGTAAGTGTAAGGAATAAACTAAATAATACAAAGAAATATGGTTATTAAATCAATATACCGGTAATATATGAGGTAGTGAAAAAGTTTAGAGGAAAGAAGAAAAGAAAAGGTGAAAGACATGATTCTAAAGATAATCAATATTTGTGGGTAAATGCTTTCGTAGGTATGGTAAATCCGGCACAGTTATCGAATATAAGCAGATGAAGAAAAAAAAAGAAAAGAAAAAAAAAAGTTTAGCATGCTGCATTTGACAAGTAAGTGTTAAACAATAATTCATGTGCAGAATCATGTTTGCATAAGTCATACTGTTAAAGTATTAAAAGCAAACTAGCACATACACAATAAAGGGGAAAAAACATGTTGATTACAAGGTTGTTGTGGATCTTGCTTGTAAAGATGACAATGATGACGATGTTTGTATGTGGTATATGCTTGTTAGTTATCACATATGTATAAAGGTACTTATTTCTTGTTTAAGAATATCTATAAATCAACTTGTAACTGATTGAACACCTTTATCTTTTTTCTATCACTTCTGTGTTTTATATAATTTTATGTGTTTCAAACAAATTTTCGTAATAAGAAACATTTAATATTTGTTGGTAATAAAATAGAATGTTATTTATTGATATTTTGATGCGATTAAAATAATACAACCATTATTATATTTATTTAACTGTTTTAGTATGTTTTTAGTCCATGACTAAGGTATTTATCTTTCAAGTATTGTTATTTGTTATAGAGCTTTTGTTTGATTTTTATGTGTTTATTTGTGTTTAATTTAGATTTCTTGCTTGTTTGTGTTGTGCCATATATTGACAGAGCAAAAACAAAATGATACTAATGTAGTTCAGGGCTTGACCTTTCTAGAGGAGATTTTGCTCAACAACAAAATGTTGTTACATCACAATCTAAAAATTGCTGCATATCTTTGATCGGTCTTCTTAAAGGTCTTGTCAGATGCAACTTTTATTAAAGAAAACAGTAACACAATGAAATTTAAATGCCATCGACATTCTCTCTTAATTAAAAAAAAGTGTTTAATTCCAAATTGGCATGGGGATGCTATTAAAGCGTTTTGTGATTTTTCACTTTTTTATGTACCACCATATGACAAGTGACAGTTCAAAAGCTTTCATAGTATAGAGTATTATGCCCACATTTGATGACAAGAGATGTTAGGCTTTCTACTTTTTCCTACTTTTTTCAGAAAGCCCTATTATCTTTTTTGTTTTCAGAAAAAAAATGTAACATGAACCTTAATATATTTATTTAGTTGTATTTTCAGTTTGTCCATTTCTTGTGAATAGCAGTTAAGGTGTGTTAGTGGTACATCTTGGGATGTCTATCCTTGAAAGTAACATGGTCCCTTGGCCAGTCAGTCCAGACATATTGGTCAACAGGCACCGGTCTTTCAAGCATGGACTGAGCAAGGGATTATGTTGGGCAAAATAATGACATAACATAAGAACATTATGGTAATTACAAATAAAACTGGTAAGAAATTCTTTATTAAGCCTAATGAAATTCCCTACTTATTTTTTACTAATGAAATTCCCTACTTTGACCTACTTTTTTGTAAAAACATGCCCTACTTTTGACCTTCTTTTTTGTGAAGAGGCAGTAGAAAGCCTCGGATATATACCAGAAACATTTGTCAACAAGATTTGTCCTCTGTATAATAGATTGTATTGTGATGATTCTTTATAAGAATGCTAAATGCCAAATTTAGTTGCACATACAATTGGCATGTCATGACTTGAAATCGATTTATGGCCTTTTTTATATATATATTTGTTGAATTTACTGTCTGCACTGTTTTTCAGCTGCCATTAATCAGATTTTGCACCATTTAAAAGTAAAAAGCTTATTTACTTTGTTAATATTTATATTTAGTGGTGTTCTTCTGTATATGTCTTTAGTGTTTTGTGCTTTCTTGTTGACTTTTAACTTGGAACAAAGGTCAGCTGATTGGTTAGGATGCACCACACATCCGTGAATTGCTACGCAAGGAAAACTGTTAAGTGTTTTTAACAAACTCCCTTGTGTTTGTTTAAAGCTGTTTTGTCTTTGTTCAAAACTGTCTTGCCTTTGTCAAACTGTCCTGTCTTTATTCAAAACTATCTTCAACTCACATGTTTGTCAAAACTGTCATGTTTGTTGTTTATAAAAAAACTTTCACATGTTTGTTAACCTTTCATATATTTGTTAAAAACTCAATAGTGTTCTGTTGCAATTGTATTATAGTTAAGCATGTAAATACTGTCAAAGTTGTATATAGGATAGTAATTGCCAAGTAGATATCACTTTAGAAGTTTGTAAATGTGTCTTTTTATTTATTTCACATAATCTATTTTTGATATGATATGACATGCAACATAAGTGTGCCCTTTATTTTCATTAATACGTAGATCGCAATGTAAATATGATCAACCATTATTTCATCTGACAGATTCTAAATAATGGTGAGTTCTTCTACTCAGAGCATCTGGTTTGATTACCTAGAATTTTTGGCAATAGCACATCACCTACACCAACAGACAGACTTGTCTTGTAACTGGATACCGTATTTTCTCACTTATAAGATGGGGATTTTTCCTCAAAATTTCATGTTCAAAGTGTTGGGCTCATCTTATAGGTGGGATCTAGTGACCTGGCAAAAAGTTTTCACGTTGTTTTGTGGGGGAAAACATACCGCATAAACTTGTAAGTGGTTATGTAATGACCCAACGTGCCGTCATTATCAACCGCTGATAATTTACCTTAATTGGCCTTTGAAGTCTGTTGGTCAATGATTAACTGTCACATATGCATTTCCCTTTGTTCAACATGAAACATGGCTTATTATTTGTTAGTAAACACTGAAACAAATTTTCAAGCTAGAATTTACTTGCTGTTTCTGTGTAGACTTGCCTCATTACATAGGTCAAGTTGACTGTCTCTGAGATAAGCTTTTGTCAAGGTGATATATCGATCGGAGCAGTTTGACAGTAAGGGTGTGAATGATGTGTTTTTAGGTACAGCTGTCAATTACATTTCTCCATGAAATTACAGACTTAGTGATGTAGATCAAAGAAATTGATGTCATGCCATCATGCGCTACAGGATGTTCGTGCAGCTGAGACTGGATACATCCGGCAATGTGTGAAAATTACAGTCGCTGTTTACCAATAAACCTTTTTGTTGGGACAGCTTGACTGGCAGATGCTTCTTCTCATTTTTTTTTTTTGCCTCATCTTATAAGAGGGTCAAAGCAGAAACCAGCAATTTCCCAGGTAAAGTAGGGGGCCCGTCTTATAAGCGAATAGTCTTATAAGTTAGAAAGTATGGTACATGGCTTTAAAGGTCACATATACTGGAGGCTTTCACCACCAGTAATAGCAAAACTTTGTTGATATGAACATAATTGTTTCGTTGTGCTGTACAAACCCAAACCAAATGTGATTTTTTTTTAGCTTCAAATGTGATTTTTTTTTTTTCACATGAGGTGCGTTCATCACTATTTTGGAAGAACATTTGCAATGCTTTAAAAATGATTGGGTTTGCATAATTTGATGTCATTTTTCTAGATCATTATAGTGCATAATTAAAGCATTCCCTCGATTATATTATGTATTGTTTAGAAGTTGGGCCAAACTATCAGATAACATCAATTCAAATTATTGCTTTTTATAAAAAGAAGTTTCATCTAAAACAACCATCTGTTGGATATTGATGCTGTAGTTAATTTGTACTTTATACATTTTAACTTTATTTCTCACAACATAATTGAGTGGCAACCTGAGACAATTTCAATCTTTTTTTCAATTTAAATAGGCAATTATCTTGTTACATTATATCCTACAAAGGGGTTATAAATATGGGGTTTACAATCGACAGGTGACAATCTTGCATCATATTGTCCCACACTAAATATATTGTAAAACCTGTGTGGCTTGAAAACAGAAGGTTCACACTTTCACTCATAGTATATGTATATGATTTTGAAGCTTCACCATATTTTGTTGATTTTTTTTATAAACACTTTGAAGTATTTTTTTCGTTAAAGACATCGTCTTAGGTATGTTCAACATATAATTCTAGATGCTAGGCTTATCCAGTCTACACATAAACCCTTTATTGTGCAGAATCTACAACAGATGAGATAAGAGTGATGGCTGGGTGCACTTTGCACAGGCATAAAATGCCCTATCCATAAACAAAAGGGTTAATTAAAAAAAATTTTTTTTAATTTCTTTCTCTTTTTGTAAATGATAGAATTGTAATCCTGGTAGCTTCTAGTATTATGGCACAAGTACAAATTGTATTTTCAATGGCAGTATTTTTTTCCTGTGTTTCTTTCTGCCTTTTGGGCTTGTTTTTTAAAATGCACATGTATCATACTCATTAATTAAAGTTTCATCAAATCATTTAACAGCCATTACATTTTTATTCTTTTGAAGAACCATTGCATTTGTACTGTTGGATGTTTTCTTTTTCACAAGTAGAGTCTCTGTATTTTTATGCTTAAAACTGGTTTTATTAAAATTAATTTTACAAGGAAAAGGGCCATATGAATGAGTACTGAAATAAAGGTAAAATTATATTTTTTCCTAAAGAGAGTGCTAAACCAAGTTTAATGCATACCTAGTCTTGCACTAATTGGGTAATTATTGTAAGTATATGTGTAAAAAGGATATAGTCTATTAGCTGTCTAGATTGTAATATACATACATGTGAACTTTTTCTGAAGCCAAAGTGGGAGATATTCACATGCAAAGTGGGAGGTTTGTTATTTTCATATAAACACAGAAGAAAGTTATTGGTTTCCAAATAGAGATGTTTCTGAAAATGTGTGAAACATCCCTCATCTTCAAGTAATTTTGAACCCTAAATGTGGGATTTTTCGTCCCACACTGGGAGAGGTCACATGTATGGATTTAGTATAATTCAGATTCTTAAAGTTGCACTAGAGCCATGTCAGTAGTACCAAAACAATTAATAGCTTTTACATGTTTTACTTCGATTTATTTTTTAAATAATGCTTTATGTCAAGGCTCAAAAATAAGTCTCATCATTTATTAAAATTTTCACATTTTCACAAAAAAGCATGACCTGTCCAATTTATTAATTAAGCTATATTTGTCTGAAAATCCCAACCGTTGGGACGAGCAGAAGTTATTTCCCTTTGTTTTTCTTGGCCCCCTTACCACGTGTAGCACATATTAACTATACAATATGTCTTTTCATGCAGTTTGTATTTATTTTGTTTAATTTCATTTTTAAATAAAATTGTTAAGAACATGAGATGAACTTTGTTTTTCTTTTTATACATTTTTTTTACATTGGCTAAAACCCGGATAAGGACAAAGTGAGTTTACACGATTTTTTCAGTTTATTGTCCTAAATAGGGAGCAAAAACTTTACTGTAATGTGGTCTTTCATTTCATTATTTAGGCCTTAGGAATCTCTACTACTCTGCTGGAAACTCGACTCCCTGACACAGTCAAGTATTAGTTACATACAAAGGGGAACACGTTTGGGTGCATTGAAATTTATTAATGCAAAAGTTATTTGGTAACATATTTATTCAAAGATAACAAGACACTACTAGACATTCTGTAGCAAATCACTGATGAGACAGGTCCCAGTAGGATCTGGCCAATCAGAATCTACGCATGATACATGGTTACAAGGTTAGGTGGTATCTTACATTTGGCCTATATTAAATACATGTAGCAATATCTTACCCCTCTTTGGGGTATTTGTACATAATTTCTGTAGAAACGGGCATTTAGTCTTCGCTAAAAACGTTCTGAACACTACCGTAATAGAACAAGTTAAAAAATGTCACTTAAAATGTTCATTCTTTTCCAGTTTATAAATAAGCAGATAATGATCTCTGATTAAAACAGACATTGATGTCAGTGGAGTACATGTACCTGGATGATATAATGTGATCTCAAAAGTAAGTTGTCAAGTGGTTTTCTTAGTTTAAAAATAGATATCTCTGCAGCATGGCTCAGATAAGAAATACCTGTTTGCATTGACGAGTAGGGATTTAAGCTTGACTGTTCACACAGATCTTGAACAGCATTTTGCAGGATTTTTCAGGTAAAGTTGACTTAATTGGTTATTTGAGAAAAGAAATCTTGGTCCAAACTGTCAGATACCACCTATAAGAGTTGACTTTGAAAAGAAGCATTGATATTCTAAGCACAGTATCAGATTAAAAATGTTTTTAGTTATTAAAATACAATGTAGATAACAAACAAGGGCACTGCAACGTCAAGCTATGAGTGAAAGTTAAAACATCAATGGGCAATAAGTCATTAACAAACAATACAATCAGAGTTATCTCACCATAACACATCAATATCAACCAATATGCAAGTATAATTTGGCAACAATAAAATGGAACTCGTGTATATTCATTTTTTGAAAAAAAAAGGTTAACAACCTAGTACAAGAAATTATTGTAACTCCATGATTTAAATGTGTTTTTAGAATACCATGAAATGTCTGTCAAATTGAATGAGTGCCAGTTCAAAGGTGCCATGCTATATTAAGAAAATTCCTTTCAGTTATAAAGGAGTAGTTGTCCTCACAAGAATTTGATAAGAAAAATAACAAAGGACAAGAACTTTAAAATTAAACCTTGCAATCTATATAATTTTACCTTCATGCACGTTATTTCATTGTACTGACACTGACAGTATTTACTTATATATTTAATAAACATTTTATTATTTTTAATGTCAATAGCATGCCAGACCTGTTGTTAAAGACAGTGTCCGATTCTAAGCTTGTTTGCAACCTGAACGAGATTGGTATTCTTAATAAGTTATAAATTTTTAAACTGTTTATTATGCTTATAATTTTGTAACTGTTAACTATGCTAACATTATACAATTTTAAACTGTTTAATATGAAAACATCAATGGGCAATAAGTCATAAACAATACAACCATTTGGGCAAAACAAAAAAAAATGTAAAAACTAAAGAATTTTAAAGGTGATATACGATACGCTATTTCTTATTTATAGGTCTTAGTGCTTAGGTTTATAAAAGTATAATCACACAAGATTTATATACAAAGCATATTAAATCTATCTAAGTTACACTCTTCCACACCAGCAATGGTTGAAAATCATATTGTCCTTAGATGTTGGCCACATGGTCAATGCTTCAGGCAAAGAAGAGTGTTTTGAAGATAAAATACAGAGTAACTCCCAATAATCATTTTCAGTGTGGATACCCATTAGAATTGATAGTTTCTGGCTATTCAATGAAGTATGTTCACATAAACACGTTTTCAATTACAATTCACATTATTTTATCCCAACAGATTTTTTTATATTTGTACTTGCATATTTTAATTTTAACCTGATTATAATCTATTTGCATTAAACTTCATTGTGTTCGGCGCAGTATGACCTATCAGTGTTGGGGTGCCAAAAAAACCCCAAATACAAATACCTTCAAGCACACTAATTTCAATCATTTATGTAAAAAGGAAGAGATTCTAATGAGTGTTAAACATACATGTGAACTCTCCCAGTTTGAGAGGGAGTCTCCCACTTTGGGAGGGAGGATCCCACTTTGAGAGGGAGACTCCCACTTTTGGAGGAAGACTCCCACTTTTAAGGTTTAAAATTATTTGAAAATTAGAAGTGTTTTACACATCTTCGGAAATCTCCATACTTTGAAACAGATTACTGCCTTCTTTGTTTATATTACAATAACAAATCTCCCAATTTGGCCTCAGAAAAAAGTTTGCATGTGGAAAAATCAATATATGTTACTGCACACCAACAGACTGACTAAACACAACAATGTATCATACAAACAGTAAAAATACTTAATTCAACAAAACTGTGATGAAATGAATAACAGTACAGAAATTGCTACATCTTGACATCATGATAGTCCTTTTCCAGACTGTGGAATGTCAATTAACACTGCATCCATAAATAAAGTTCACAAACTTCCAGTTTAAAAATAAAATTAAACAAATGTCACAAATATTAAACAGCAATTTATAAATTAAAAGAAAAAGAGACACAAAAATCTAAAGATGTAATAAAAAACAATGTAACAGGTCTTTGTTTATAACTTAAAAAATAAATCATGCAACATTAACCATAATAAATTACTTAGATAAAAAAAAATGTGATAAATATATTTAATCCTGCAATACTGGTGAAATGAGTAACAGTACAGAACATTTGTCTTTATATTTATCTTTTCATTTTTTCTTCAAATATGCATATCGGGCAAAACAAAACAAAAAATGTAAAAAAAAAGAATTTTAAAGGTGATATACGATACGCTATTTCTTATTTATAGGTCTTAGTGCTTAGGTTTATAAAAGTATAATCACACAAGATTTATATACAAAGCATATTAAATCTATCTAAGTTACACTCTTCCACACCAGCAATGGTTGAAAATCATATTGTCCTTAGATGTTGGCCACATGGTCAATGCTTCAGGCAAAGAAGAGTGTTTTGAAGATAAAATACAGAGTAACTCCCAATAATCATTTTCAGTGTGGATACACATTAGAATTGATAGTTTCTGGCCAGTCAATGAAGTATGTTCACATAAACCCGATCTTCCTGTAAGAATCTTAGTTATTTGACCAACTTAAACTGAGAAACTTTTTTAAATTTTGAAATATATCCTATGATATATAGAAACATTTCTTAAATTTCATTCCAAAAAACATTTAATCTAAACATTTCAAATAATTTTTCCGAATTTAAGGAAATTTCTTAGATTATTTATGAATATGACACCAGATTTGTCAATTATTTAAATAGGACTATCAAACCATGTTGTGTTTTGTTGTGATGTTTGTTTATTTGGTTTATCATCCCACCACCAGTATTTCAGTTATCTGGAGACGGTGTCCACTTGAAGCAGATATAGTGCTGCCTTCACTGTGTATACATGTAGCATGCCATGAACACCTGGCATGATACCACACCCAGTCACATAATCCTGACATCAGGCCAACCAGTCATGGAATTAACATTAAATTTGCTTCAGTGTTAGCAAGTGAGCTATACCACTACCATTTTTTAACGACTTTGCTATGTCGCTGCCCGGGATCAAACAAGGGGCCTCCGGTACCTGGAGTCGATGCTCTACCGATTGCACTACCAGGTCTGGTGTGTGAAGTATACAATATGTTGCTTGGCTTTAGAGTTGAAATTTAAAGCTTTGACAACCTAAACACATGTCTGTCCATGCTTGTGAAGCTGCTAAACAATCTGTCAGTCAGTCCACCAACAAGTCTTATTTAATATGCCTGTCTGTCTGCATGTCTGTTCATGATTGTGTCTGTCAGTCCACCCACCAGTCTGACTGTATTTGTGTCTCCATCTGCATGCCAGTCCAACTGAAATGTCTGTCTCTACATCTGAATGTCAGTCCAACTGGAATGTCTGTCTGTCTATTGATCTGCATGCCAGTCCAACTGAAATGTCTGTCTATCTATCTGAATGTCAGTCCAACTGGAATGTCTGTCTATCTATCTGAATGTCAGTCTAACTGGTATGTCTGTCTATCTATCTGAATGTCCATCCAACTGGTATGTCTGTCTATTGGTCTGAAAGTCCATCCAACTAGAATGTCTGTCTATACATCTGCATGTCAGTCCAACTAAAATGTCTGTCTATACATCTGAATGTCAGTCCAACTGGAATGTCTGTCTGTCTATCTATCTGAATGTCCATCCAACTGGTATGTCTGTCTATTGGTCTGAAAGTCCATCCAACTAGAATGTCTGTCTATACATCTGCATGTCAGTCCAACTAAAATGTCTGTCTCTACATCTGAATGTCAGTCCAACTGGAATGCCTGTCTATACATCTGCATGCCAGTCCAACTGAAATGTCTGTCTCTACATCTGAATGTCAGTCCAACTGGAATGTCTGTCTGTCTATACATCTGCATGCCAGTCCAACTGAAATGTCTGTCTCTACATCTGAATGTCAGTCCAACTGGAATGTCTGTCTATTGATCTGCATGCCAGTCCAACTGAAATGTCTGTCTATCTATCTGAATGTCCATCCAACTGAAATGTCTGTCTATACATCTGCATGTCAGTCCAACTTGTATGTCTGTCTATCCATCTGTATGTCCATCCAACTGGTATGTCTGTCTATCTATTTGCATGTCTGTATGTTCATTTTCAAATTTGTCTATTGTCAGTCAACCTTTCTTCATCCATCTGTCTTTTTGTTCATCCATCTGTGCATGCATTAAGTATATGGTTGGCGAGGAACAGCAGGAAGAGGCCTTCCAGCAGTCGATGGGGATCGCATGTCTGTTTCTTCATCTGTCCATCCACCTGGATTGGACTCTCCACTAAAGTACCGGATTAATGAACTTTGCTTTAATTCTGCAAATAAATAAGATAAGTTTTATTTTAAATTTTACATAAAACATTGTTGTCAATGCAATTTTAAGTCATGTTAAACAATGTGGATTATTTTTTCAGTGAAATATTAAAGAAGCAATTACATGTTTAAATTTAAATTAATAAGGAAATATGATGAAGTCCTACGAGCAAACCCAACAGTAACCGCCTTGGAACGTCATAAGTCGGAAAAAAGGGGTAATTAAAATTTATTTGATTGATATTAAACAAAAAAAAAGATTTCATAGTGAATTTTAAATTATGAGAATAGCAAAGCAAAGTTAATTAGTAGTTTTACAGTTAAACTCTATGGAAATAAATCATACATTTACCGAGTTTTAACCTCCTTACGATTTACTACTATTTTACAGGTAACATGACATAAACTAGCAGCTGCAGCAAAAAGTTCATATCCTGATCAGCCACCTCCCAAAAAATCCTCCAGGGGCTTAATTATTCATATAAACACTGTTTGCCTAGACCTTAAACTATTTATGCTTAGCAAGTAAAATTTAATGTCAAAATGAGGTAATTTCTAATTATTTATTCAAAATAGAAACTAATACCCGACTAAAAACTAGTTATAGGGGTGCCCATGTCTGAGCGGCAGAGTTGTTATGCCTCCTAGGACCTTGACTGGTCAAATATTTTAAAAGGTTTATTGGTTACTAATTTTTGTAACCATTGCGTAAATATTTGTTGCCTCCATTTGAATATAAATAGTTATAAATTTATTGGTGACAAGAAAAAATCCATAAATGGGGTTTGCTGGTTGTATTATCCTTCATGTTAACAAAGAGATAGAGTTTTTTTTACCAAAGTAAGCTACTAGAAACACTTACTATCAATAAAGCTTGGTTGTTTATCCTTCTCCTTACAAAAAATGCATCGGGATGAAGGTGGAGACAGCTGGTAGGATTCAATCACTTGTCTCAGCTGCAGAACTGTGATGGCGCTACTGTTGCCGTCAATGTTGATGAGGTGGATTTCACGTAAACGCCGACGGTCTCCAGAAGTGCTCAGAAAATGCAGCACAGCATGAAAGAATGCAGTTACACATACCTCAATGGGTACCTCATGTGATCCTGTAGAAACAAGTGTGAAAATGTATAAATACTAAAGACTAGGAGGAATTGCTTAAATAAATAAGTCCATTGTATAGATGTATGGAGGAACAGTTATATTTTGTACCATTAATAGAAATGAAGGACATCAATAAAGCAACTTGAAGAAATTTAAGAAAAAAAAGGTGAAAACCAGACAAATAAAAATAAGGTGACCAAAAAACATAAAAATACTTAAACCCGAAAACAAACAAATAATGAAATGACTTAAAAAATTACAAAAAGTTGTCAAAGGGTATTATATACACCTGGACTAATTAAAGAATGTAAAGATTTAAAAAAAACCTGCCCTAATTACAGGGCATACAAACATACATAAGATAAGAAACTTGAGCTGGTTATATCAAAATTGTGTAGTATTAAAACCAAACTTCCAGAATGCTTCATAATACACAGACAGCTGACATACTTTATTTAAATCATTTTACAAAGGACACACTAAGTATAATTTTAATCATTTCTGTCCTAGCATGCACAAATTTTTCTCGTGATTTAGTCACTGTATTGTATAGGTACGTGAAACAGAACCACATGAGCTTGAACTTAAAGCAGATACACTTAAAGATTGCTTCACTGCTCTTGAGTACAATCTCTTGAAAAATAAAGCAGTAAGCCGTAAAAAATAAACTAACCATTGCTGGCACCTCTGAAAAATGAAGCAAAAAGCCGGAAAAAATAACCTAACCATTGCTGGCATCTCTAAGTCCTCAAACGACAATTGTTAAATTAAAATAAGCAACTTTTTTAGGATCTTCTTGACATTTCTCTGTCTGAGTACAAGATGCGTATGATGAGGAAATATTCACACCATCATAGCATACTTGATGGATAATGAGGCTGAATACTTTATTGCAAGGGTTTTTAGCTTAAACGAGATCCCCTGCAGCAGCGATGTGATTTCCATCAAGAAACTATAAATGCAAGGAAGATGCTCTGGCCTGACTACTTAAAACACACACTGGCATTTCAAAACAAATAAGTCAACATGGTGTTCTCAGTACAAATTATCGTAAATGGTTAAGTCCACTCAAATGCAAATGCAGTGGACCCTCTTGATGAAACAATTTTGTGTCCAACCTAATGACCATTGTATCGAGTCAGGTAAAACTCGCTTTTGAAATTCGCACATGCAGCCAAAAGCTAGAGTGCCAAATATACATTCAGTCAACCCAGCAACAGTTACACTCTGATACACAGGGGTGGCAAAATCAACCGTCCGAGTCATCCCTGTTGTCTATTTGACGATCATGACAACTGGATTTTTATTTTCAGTTATCCGTGGATGACCAATATATTCCAGCAGTACTTATATGTCAAACTTATCTTCACAAGTGAAGATTGTGTACCGACGAGTAGAATGTTTTTGGTTTGGTAGTCCGTGGACAAGTAAGATTTTTTTCATATTTCGCTAACCCTCATACAAACCTGCTATCGCTAAACATATAAACTATGAATAATGCAGGCATGTCATATATCTTATTTGAAGAAAATGAAGTAAAATTTTAGTTTGGCATACAAATATAGGAAGCAATGTTGAAAGGAGACCAATTAACAGACTTCCTAAACACGTGCTTGTCAAAGAAACTACAATTCAGGAGCAGTTTTTAGGAGAAGTCAAACTCCTAAAAAAGTTTTCACCAATCAAAATCATTGAAGCAAAACAAAAAATAATGCTAGTAGGGATTAACGTGAGAATAATTAAGCAGTCAGGATCAGTCGGGATCAGCTTATTAAATTAATTTGGATATATCTGCATACTTCAAGGAACGTCTTTTTTTAAAATGATGTCATCTAGAACAATATTGTAAAATGAGTATTTTTTAAAAACTATACATCATCTTTAATGTTTAAAGGTCACCAATTAGTGTCATATGGCAAATGAATCTTCATACCAACTGTTGTATCGCAGAAATTTTTAATAAAGGATAAATATTTTTTTACATAATACATTTCTGGATTTATAAAGCACAAAAAATGTCAGAAGTTATTATAAAACACCCTGTACAAAGAACAAAATAAATATACCAACCTGAACTAATCAAAGGACATGCCAATGTCCTTACTTGAAGCTGTGTGTTTGCATACATGAAACAGTTCAGAAATGTGCGCATCAATCTTGCTTCATACTTGTTAATATCTGTGTCAGTTGGATCAAACACTGGACCAACTGTATGTAGAATAAACAACACTTTGGCATTCAGCTGACCTCCAGCCGATGTATGCATCACTTCAGATTCTTTCAGGAGACCTTTTTTTGTAAAGTACTCGTTGCATTCATCCTGCATCCTGCAGCCTGCTGCAGCACTTATTGCAGAAGCTAAGGTGGTTTTATGAATTAGGGTTGATCTAGTTGGATTTACAATTGTTTCTGTCTCTGCCTTAGTTATGTTCCCCGTGTACACACTAACTTTCAGGCCATCTTTTACAAACTCCAGACTTGTGACATCTTCAGGATTATCATCAATAATTCTTAGATCATTAGGACTCTCAAGTGATGCTGAAACAATATAATCATACTGAGAACAATCTTTTGCTCCGGTTGCAGAAATGGGTCTTCTATTCCCTCTAGTTTTGGATATGTTTTCGTCCATGTTTTGAAGAGTTGTTGCAATGTTTGATTTATCTTGTTTCTTTGGCTGAAGATCAGATTTAATTTTTTCTTCATCTCTTTTGGCCACCAAATTTTGAACTCTTGGGCCGTCATTCATACCTCTGTGTACAAACTCTTTTCTAACTGGTGGAGACACACCTGTGTGTTTCTGGAATTGCAGGTTACCATCTCCTGTTTGTGGATTTCTTGACCCTTTTCTGTCATGTGCCTTTTGGCTTTCATTGCTGCTTAGAGGTAACACCCTATCATCGACCAACACAGACCTCTGTGAATTGTCCAAAGTAGTACATTGTAACAATTCTGTTATGTCTTCCTCACCTGACTTTGAAGAAGTTCTTTCTTTTTCATGTGGGTTTGAAAGAGACAACTCAGCAATAGCTCTACCACTTTTAAGTGCATTGTTACTTCCCTTTGAAGATGCTGACGATAGCTTTTGTACAATCGTATGCTGAATCTTTTGCTGTTGGGCCATCAGGACATTAATGTAGAACCATGCTGATTCTAGTTCATACCAATTTCCGGTCATCACATATTTGTTGTTTGCTTTATTTAAGTCAAACTTCACATTGCCACTTATTGTTATTTCCTCTTTGACTTTGGGAGAAGCATTGATGAACTCTGCAATGCGGTCATCTAACACTGCATGTATTGTAGGGAAAATCTAAAAAAAAAAGGCAGAAGAGCATCCAGATATTATACGTAAGTTAAAAAAAAACAGCACTGCACATTTGATCAATAAGCAACACAATATAAAATAACAATTATTTAAGCAATCACAGAAAATGTTATTAACCAACAGTTTGTTATGTTAAGGGATGAACAAACAAGAGGGCCATGATGGCCCTTAATCGCTCACCTGATGACACAGGCTTTATGTAGGCTCAAATCTGGCATGAAGTAATTAAGAGTTATTTACTTTAGAAATCTTTGATGAAGATTGGACCATTAGTGTGGCCACTGGCTTGATAACATTTTCTAGAATTTTACCAAGTAACCTACTGAATCCACATGACTCACTTCAAAACATATGTAACATTTCAAACTGGCAAATATGATGGTCAAGTTTGGTGAAGACTGGGCCATCAATGTAGCCTCGTAAGTGTTTTCACAAACTTTTTCTAAAATTTAACCTAGTGACCTACTTTATGACCCCACGAGACCCAATAACGAACTCATCCAAGATTTCATGCAGACAAACATTCTGACAAAGTTTGATGAAGATTGGTCTATAAATAGGGCCTCTAGTGTGTTTACAAGCTTTTTCTAAGATTTGACCTTGTGACCTACTTTTTTACCCCACGTGACCCAGTTACGAACTCATCCAAGATTTCATGCAAACAAATATTCTGACCAAGTTTGGTGACGATTGGGCCATAAATGTGGCCTCTAGTGTGTTCACAAGCTTTTTCTAAGATTTGACCTAGTGACCTACTTTTTGACCCCACGTGACCCTGTTACGAACTCATCCAAGATTTCATGCAGACAAACATTCTGACCAAGTTTGATGAAGATTGGGCCATAAATGTGGCCTCTAGTGTGTTCACAAGCTTTTTCTAAGATTTGACCTAGTGACCTATTTTTTGACCCCACGTGACCCAGTTACGAACTCATCCAAGATTTCATGTAGGCAAACATTCTGACCAAGTTTGGTGAAGATTGGGCTATAAATGTGGTCTCTAGTGTGTTCACAAGTTTTTCCTAAAATTTGACCCCGTGACCTACTTTTTGACCCCAGGTGACCCAATAATGAACTCATCCAAGATTTCATGCAGACAAACATTCTGACTTAGTTTGATGAAGATTGGATAAAAATTGTGGCCTCTAGTGTGTTCACAAGGTAAATGTTGACGACGGACGACGGACGAAGCGGTATCACAAAAGCTCCCCTTGAGCACGTGGTGCTCAGGTGAGCTAAAAATGATAATAAAAAACATAAAAAACTTGCCTTATATAAATGGTGTTGTTTCTTGACACAGGAAAAGGAGTAAAAAAACATACTGTGATCATATAAAATTGGGCCTGCCAGCCCTGTAAATTTGCAGACAAATCATTTTTAACTGTACCAGTATATTGCTCTACATCAATAGACTGTTCCAAACCAGCTGATTGTAACCACTCAAGAGCTGATTTTAACCAATCAGAAAAAAAAAACTCATTTTCCTCTTAAAAAGTGCTCACAAGCCAATGAGGGAAATCTTAAATGCAACCTTTCGTATTTAAAGTATACATGAACAGGATGGGCAACCTGAAAAAAAAATTCCTAAATATCCATATTAAAGAGTACAAAATCAATAGTCATATAAATACCTTAGCCATTACCTGCCACTAGGGAATAGATAGTTTCCATGTGATGTCATAGGCACTGATAAAACAGTTTGAAGGCAGAAGCTAATGCAGGCCGAAATCAGGAAATATGTTCTGTATTAAACTCACAACTGTGTTTTTATTTTTCAGTCTATTTTACTGAATTTAATATTAAATAAAACAGCTTTTTTGAAATATTTTAAATATCAAAACTATATTCTGATATAAAAAATACAACCAAAAAAAGATACACTGTTATTTTTGTTTAAGGATGAGCCACTAATTTCATTTTCAATGTGTATTAATTCTTTGTGGATTTATCAATTTTTGAAAAATATTGTATTCTAAAAATATGAATTTCAAGAGCTTTCCAATGGTGTATAGCTTTATAATTTTTGGAAATTATAAGAAATTAAAATTTACGCTTCTATACAATTCATCTGAAAAACCCTAGAAGTTGCCATCAAAGATGGCTGCCAAGATAAGGGATCTTCGCTGATGTGGAAAAATACATTTTTATATTTGTAGAAATGGAAATTACAAACTGTTTCTGGTCAAGGTGTACTGGTGTTGTTTGTAATTTAGTAAAACAGTAAATTATAGCTTATGAGCAGATAGCAACAGTAACTAAGGATGTGAGAACTGTGAATTGTATCTGAGGGCTGGTTCTACAAAGCATGAAATGTCAAGAAATGCAGTTTGGCATGAATTCACAAGTTTGTCTTGTGGAACAACATGGGTCAATTTTATCATTATATTAACATTACATTTACCACTTAATGCATATTCATTACGTAACATAAGGCACTTAGTGATTTAGTGAATTTGTAACTGTTTGTTGATGTGGTGTCATTTCTTGCTGTGAAATTTGAAAACCAAGAAAAACAAATGAACATTAACATTATATCATCATCCACTCTCAATGTCTATTTAAAGCAGAAATTTCTATCGTACATACTTCACCAGTTGTACTCTTTATTAAATAAGAGAGTGCACAAAATCGCCTTTAATTATATGTGCTTGAGCGTTAGCAAGGGAGCTATACCTTTACCATTTTTTAACGACTTTTCTATGTTGCAGCCCAGGATCGAACCTGGGGCCTCCAGTACCTGTAGCCGATGATCTACCGATTGGGCTACCCGGTCTGGTGTGTGAAGTAATTAGATGAGTTAATGTATGTATTATGCCTGAATTTTCCAAAACAGGCATAAGATATCGTTGCATGTATTTGATATAGACAAAGTGTTGAATACAAACAGCTTAGCACAACATTTTGTTTTCTTTTGCTTAGGCAAGTAGTGCAGATTCTGAACAGCCTGTGCTTGTTTTTGAAATGCCATGTTTAATTGAGATAAAGAGTAAAGTACCTGAACTGGGATCAATTTTAGACCAAGCTGCTTCCCATTCAATATTTGATCTTCATGCATGACCATTTCAGCAGCTGTAAAACAGAACAATAGCAAAATAATAACATTTGAATTAATAGAAAAATGCATAGAAATATTTAATAACCATAATTTTTATTTGATCTTGCAATTTTAACCTTAAGCATTCAGCATGAGGAGTGATAATCCTTGATTGTGGGGGTTAAAGTGGGATATTAAAAAACGTATAAATCCAGGACTGTGAGGTTGTTTTACTTGGGTTATTTATAAACATGTAAATCCATGACTGTGAGGTTGTTTAACTTGGGTTATTTATAAACATGTAAATCCATGATTGTGAGGTTGTTTAACTTGGGTTATTGATAAAAATGTAAATCCAGGACAGTGAAGTTTAACTTCTAGTATTTATAAAAATGTAAATTCATGACTGAAGTTTAACTTGTTATATTTATAAACATGTAAATCAATGACAGTGACGTTTAACTTGGGATGTTTAAAAACACGTTAATATATGACTGCAGTTTAACTTAGGATATTTATAAACATGTAAATCCATGACTGAAGTTTAACTTATCAATGTCGTTGTAAATTGGTATATTTAAACTGATAGCAATTAGGTGGACAACTCCCTTCTTATGAGCCCAAGAAAATTCTACAAGTATTTAGCAAGAAAGTAAATGCTTCATTCTTACCATGTTGGTCATAGAAAATGACAACTGCGTCTTTATCAAACAGCGGGTAGAAAATCTCTTTGATAGGACCGCCGCCATTTTCTGGTTTCGAAAAATGAATCCTGATGTCTTTAAACACAATTCTGTCAGGTAGGCCTGAAATCCTCACTCCAGACATGATGATTTTTACAAAATTAAACCATTTTCATGAAAGAGAAAATTTTTCAAAAACGAAAGTAGACATTTTAGAAATTATGTAGTTTACGGCGAAATGTACCCAGTCCCGGTTTATAAAACCGGTAATCCGAAAAGTTGAAAAAAGCCAATGCAACGCGTCGCACTTATTATTCTGATAATTCTAAATATTATACCTCATTTGCATACGCCCTTCTATATTTAATTTGACGTCATCCAGTCCATAAATGTCCAAGTGATTTGCCTCTTTATCGGAGACAGATTTAGTTAAATTCAGCGAATCTAAGGATTCAAAAACACCAAAACCGCGACAAAACTGAAGCTCTTCCGAACATATTTAGCAGGGAAAAAAAAGCCACGATTCTTCCTTTGAAACATACACGAACGAAATTCTAAAAGTCCGGGTCTT
The DNA here is from genome assembly GCA_007844125.1 of Sinonovacula constricta. NCBI lineage: Eukaryota > Metazoa > Mollusca > Bivalvia > Cardiida > Solecurtidae > Sinonovacula > Sinonovacula constricta. Next base: position 32,079,298 of record CM017569.1, on the reverse strand, counting down.
TTGTCTAGTAGCCTTTACTATTTAATTTGATCAACAAAAAAGGAATATTAAAAGAAGAGCATGATTTTTTTTGCTGCATCGCTTGAAAATAATAAAAAAACGACTAGGGTTTGAGATATTTCACACACTGAACAAATACAATTATTATTTAAAAGCAAATCATACTAAAATGAAAGCAACAAAAGGGATAAAATTAAGGATTAAGATTCGGTATAATATAACAAATAAAACATGGCCTTGCGGGCAATATGCAAGTTTACGGACTGGTTGGTCAGACCTCGGAGGGTATATGGCCCTCAGCTGCGCTAATTAGTGTATGTTAAACATGTAAGAAAAAATCCCGACCATATTTCAACGTAGATTCAACGTCGGTCTTAGACGTTGGCTAGACGTCGCTGTTCTTACGTTGATTCAACGTTGTGTTTTGGTCGCCGACGTCGATCGCGACCAAATATCAATCTATCTGTCTGTCTGTCTGTCTGTCTCTGTCTGTCTGTCTGTCTGTCTGTCTGTCTGTCTGTCTGTCTGTCTGTCTGTCTGTCTGTCTGTCTGCCTGCCTGCCTGCCTGCCTGCCTACCTACCTTCCTACCTACCTACCTACCTACCTACCAAACTACCTACCTACCTACCTACCTGCCTGTCTGTCTGTCTGTCTGTCTGTCTGTCTGTCTGTCTGTCTGTCTGTCTGGAGAGAGAGAGAGAGAGAGAGAAAGAGAGACAGAGAGACAGAGAGACAGAGAGAGATATTCCGGTGTATTGAACACTCGACTGAATAGGTATTACATGACACTATTGGAATTGAACGGGTTCAGTGATTCGGAGTGTTACTCTAAATGATCAAGAAATTTAATCTCTAGAAGCGACAGTCATGAATGTTCAACATACCAATCAGTAGCTATTAGTACTAGATATTCGTGCAAAATTTATCCAAATGACAAGGTGCTGTAATTAAGACAAAATCTAAGCATTTACTTAAGCATCTACACTATTCTGAAACTTGAGCTGTTATTTCACAGGAAGTGTCTTCGTGTCCTAAAATGGAAAGCTTCTAAATTGTATAATATAGCGTTCTATAAACTGTGACATAAATATAACAAATAGCCAAATCATAGTGAACTCTAGACATCGTCGATTGGAATAGAAAGTGCGAAAGAGTTTTCAACGTTTAAATTATCTGCGGAACTACTATGTCAAACCGGAAGCGATCGACGTCGCAGACGTCAAGCAGCCGTCAACCATTACCGCCAATAATTTCGGAGACAGAAGACGGCGAGCTGCCGTTCTTTCGGCCGGACGCTTTCTCTGACGCCACCCTGCTGGTGTCGTCTGACGAGCAGACGTCGCAGATACATGCGGAGCATACTGGGAAGGGGAATGCTGTTCCAAAACAATCGGTAAAGGAGAAGACAGCAAAAACAGTAAATGTTGTTGAATTCATGCTATATATGTAGTACACACCCTTACTAATGCGTTTAACTCATTCTTTATTTATTTTTTATTTATTTTTCAATAAACTCATTTCATTTTTGTGTATACCTTTACGCGTTAAATGCATTCTTTTCGTCCATGTGAAATATTTGCACACGAATGCGTTGATTACAAGTTATTCGTGTGCACCCTGATGCGTTTCACACATTCTGCATCCCAATTTGTTGAACCCAAATTATTTGTCCGCAACCAAATTATAGGTATTAAACATTCTGCACACCTATACGTTGAATTCATTTTATATATTCTGCACACCAAACATTCTGCACACCGATGCGTTAAATTCATAGATGTACATTCTGCACATTCTGTTAAATTCATTTTTAAACATTCTGCACATCAAAGCGTTAAATTCGTCGTTGTACATTTGAACACACATTTGTTTAAGTAATTAATGTTTATTCCGGACACAAATGCGTTAAATTCGTCGTTATACATTCTGCACACCAATGCGTTTAATTCATTTATGCACATTCTCATGCATGTGCACCATCTAACGTTTAGCCCATGCTTTATATATGTTAACATTATTCATTTTTACGCGTGTGCGCTGAGCTGGGTTTACACATTTACACACAAATGCATTGATAACAATCACATTGAGATGTTATACTTGTACACACTTATACTCTCGATAAAGTCGATCATAGTAACGTATAAAAAGCTTATGCCGTGTAAAGTCTGCAACAATATAACATTAAACGTAACATTTTTTAAAGTAGGGCCTACAATGTAAATATACTAAAATGTTAGATTTGTGTTACAATGTAATTTTTCGCTCTAATGTTATCACGTAATTGACGTAATTTATGATGTAATATGCATTATGTTACGATGTAAATACTATACAGATAATTAATGTATGCTAATGCTGCAATGTAAAAAATGTAACTGTATGTAAATTGAGCTTGTACATTTTGCCAGGATGTGAATACATTGTGTTACAATGTAAAATGTGCTGCAATGTAAAATAGTCGGAGATGAATAGATCTTAACTTTGCGTAATCTGACGCCCATATTTATAATATCTGCTAGATTTTATTGCGATATAATACCGCAAATGCTTAAATTTAAACTAGTATCAAACAATTTCAGGCCCAGGGCCTGCGGAAGCTGTACACTGCTCGGTGTATTCTTGCCTACAACTCTCCAGTGTTCGAGAAGATACTAGGAAACTCGAAGAAGTCGGACATTGACCTCACTCACCAGCCCTATGATGACGTCATAGAACTACTTTGTTACCTAGACCCACGTGTACCCTACACGCTGACAGGTAAGGTTGTCAAAACGATAAACAAGAAAGAGCACGGGGGTAAAACATCAAGGCGCCGCTGGGCGCATGCGCTTTAAACAAGTAGATGGCTATCATGGGAACTAAACACTATCTAAAACTGTCGGTTCATGACGTAAATATGGGTAAGTAACCATAACTCTGATGAGAACTAGGTTATTTCCTACTTTGCTTTCTTTCTTGAAGTCTGCTACATCTGTAATTACAAGTTACGTGTTACATCGGAATACTCAGTTTCTTTGCTTAAACAAGACCTCGCAGAATTCACATTTATGCCTGCCTTCTTTTTTTATTAATTGCAAGCTACACTTTATTGTTTGTAAGTTACACAGTTAAAAGAGCTGCGCCAAAAGGTAAGGGCAGCTAGACACTGTATTCGTATTTGGTTGTATCCGGAGAAGCCCATTTAGTAGAAATGTTCAATGTACTTCGCGTGCAATGTATCAACACAAGACTAAACGAATAGTATGTGCGCAAGCACTCAGAGGATTGTGGGTAGTACAGCCATGATATCTCATTTATTCAAAACGGTTACCACTTTTCATGCATTTTATCTGACATGGTTTCAGCACACTATCCTACTTCCCTTGCAACCTTTGATATCAGAATTTCATCCATTTTAAACATGTCAAACAAACGAAGTCACGTATGTTGAAGTATATTTGATGCTGTGGTATTATAATATAATCAACAAATTTTTACGTGAACATATTATCAAACACTCTACTAAATACGAATAAAAATCATTAGGAAGTAATACAGGCCTTAATGCATATATATGATTTTATATTAATACATAGAACTATTTTAAATGCGGAAGCACAAATCCCCCAAAAATCGACTTAGTTGTGAAGGGTCGACATCGTATAGAGATGATTTCACCGTCAATGTATAGAATGCTTCTCGTGGATTTTACAGCGGACCCATTTCTCTTGTTGATACATATTTATATAAATATTTTTATTGTGTCAAAGTTAACTTTAATTAGAGTAGAAATCTGTATGGGGAAGACACCTTTACTAAAGGTTATGTTAGAAGGCGAATGAAGATAATCAATGAAAGTGATAGACTAATTGCAAAGAAATCTCTAAAGGGACATACGTTATTAAATATCGGAAGTTATGTATTGAATTCAAAATTGGTAAGATATAAAAATATGAATCTGAACACCCTTCATGGTATTTCCGCCCATATTTATTTGGCAAATATGGAATTAATATTCACAAACACAACTTTTTAAGTTTATGAATTTATGCTATTTTGCTTATCTGCGTAACTGCTGTCATAGTGGCATCATCCTTAAATCTACATCTAGTTATGACATATATCTTCCATTTCTATCAATATATTAAAAAGAAGAAATTATAGAAGCATAACAATGCAATAAAAAGCCGTTTTAAGTATTATTCATCAATGTGTGTATTAGTTAAGTGGTTTTAAACTTAAAGACTGTCTACGAAGTTACGATTTGCACTACCCATCAAAATGCTTTGCTTTTTAAAATTGTGTCGTTTTACTCTCCAGAACTTTAAACTTTGCTGCACTAGGGAACAAAACATTTCTGAATATTTGCACTTGTCATTTACGTCATGAATATAGCTGTTTTAAGTATTCATTAATATTACATTTCTAGAGAGTTAATACAATTATACATGCACTTTGTTGATAACCGTGAATATCAACCTCTTTCTAAATTTTGACAAAACACGTCAGACACAACTAACACTATTATTTACACCATCTTCTGAACCTCCCATAGCTTACAGTGTAGCCATTTTGACTCCACTCACATTAGAGATGGTATCTTGCGGTTTGCCTATATATGATATATGTAACAATATTTTACCTCTGTTTTGGGTATTCGTGCATAATTACTGTAGAAAAATCACACTTTATTCTAAGCGTTGATGATTTTCAACAGAATCTCATTTTTGGGTCAGTAAAACTCGTAAATCAACAGTTAAAATGTTCATTCTTTTCACATTTATAACAACAGAACAACTGGGATTCCTGTTAAATATAGATATCGACGTCACAGCGCATAAGGTGGATTAGCTATCGCATAAGCGGTCTTGTGGTTTTCTTGGTTTAAAATTAGATAACTGCAGCGTGGCTCAGATAGGAAATACACGTTGTAATGACGATCGCGGCGTTATGGTTCACTTTTCAGACAGGTGCAGGGTATAGTTAAACAGCTTATATAACCATGGTTTACTAAGACGTTTAATGAAAATATTTCTGGTCAAAACTTAACGGTGATATCTGACAGTTTTGACGATTTAATTAATTTAATTTAACTACCAAACAAGTTAATGTTACCTGAACGCTGTTTAGTAATGTCCTACACCTGTGTGAAAAGTGAACCATAACGACACAATTTTCATAACAAAAATGCATTTCCTAGCTGCGCCGCACGCCGCACCGTTAGCTATTTTTAAAGTAAAGTGACAATAATAGACTGACCACTCATGTTTTAGCTCAATCGCGTCATCCGCTCTGGCGTCGATGTCTATTTTAACAGGAATGCCAAGCGTCCTTACTTATAGGTTTAAACAGTAAGAACATTTTTAGCTGTGGTTAAGAAGTTTTACTGCCCTAAATTGAGAAACTGTCGAAAATCGTTTAAGCTTAGATTAAAGCATGATCCTTCTGCAGAAACTATGGACAAATACACCAAACAGAGGTCAAATATTGTTACGTATATTTTACATAGGCAAACTGTCGGATACCACCTTGAATACGACGATCATGAATTAACAATGTAACTAACATCCATAAGCAAAACATTATGGGCTTGGTAATTAATATCTTGTAAACAATTATTTTTTATCATCATCATCATCATCATCATCATCATCATCATCATCATCATCATCATCATCATCAACAACAACATCATCATCATTAGAATTATCATCATCATCATCATCATCATCATCATTATTATTATTATTATTATTATAATTATTATAGGCAATTCCAAAACCAATTTAAATATACTTCTCGGCGACAGAATATTAGAAAAAAATGTAGATAATCACATTTGTAAAATACGACATTTTCTTAACAATAAAAATAATGTATTTGTTAAGTTTCAAGCAGCATATAATTCTTGATAAACGTGCCTAATGTAGCGGGGATTTTCTGTTTACTGGAAGCAAAACGAAGACTACTTTCTAGGACAAGCATGTTTCTTTAAAGGTGGTGTCCGTTAGTTTGCCTTTATCTTATATTTATAACAATATCTGACCCATGCCCATTACTTCTGGAGAAAAAAATATCATACTTTAGTCTTAGCTTTTAGGACAGTGAAACTCGTTAATCAGCACTTAAAATGTTCATTTCTTTTCAAATCTATAAATACGACCGGTTTGTGATTCCTGCTCAAAACAGAAATCGACGTCACAGTGGATGGCGTGGATGAGCTAAAACAAAAGTGGTCACGTGGTTTTCTTTGTTTAAAAATAGCTAACTGTGCAGCGACGCTTAGATAGGAAAAACATGTTTCTAGTGACAGGTGTAGGACATCAATAAACAACATTCTGCGAGATCTGTTCATGTAACAATGGTTTTTAGGCTGTTCAATGGAAATATTTTTTGTCCAAACTGTCGGTAACCACCTTTGACAAGAACATATAAAAGTAAACAAGGAAGAATTCTGCACGTACTCATTGGGATAATTTCTGACAAGTGTGTCATGAAGTAGCAGCCTCCATCATTGGTCAACGTCAAGCTAGCTACTGTAACGGATTATAGGTAGGGAAAATAAATGTGCTTGTCTGTAAATCTTCAGTAACGTTAGCCTCAAAGCCAGAAGGACGTCTGAATCTTACCAACAATACCGACTACGGACAACCAACCAGCGCCCGAGATTTGCACATGTTAAACTCACCGCCGGGATTCAAGTCCCGCTCGGGGCGAAACATTTTATGTATAGAGGGCTTTCAATTGATCTGCATGGCGTCGCTGGTTCTGCCAAGACATTTGTCGAGGATCTTCTTTCATCTAAGAAACCTAAAAGACGCCAACTAAACAATGAGTGTATTGACGAGATGTTTTCTAATGAAATCACTGTAAAGCACTGTGGAATTCACTGCTTCAGAAAAGTCAAGATTATCAGACAATAATATTCGGTGTAGATAAACTGCCGTATACTAAGTGTTGCATTTTATAATCAAATTTGCATCTATCTTAAACATGCTGAGCATACTAATTTAAACATTTAATGGGGAGTTAAACTGTGTGACTCTGCCTTTCATTTCACACCCTTGATATATCTTGGATATATGAAAAACTACATTTTGCCGCGCTCGAAATAGCTGCACTTTGTTCGGCTCTCTGCATCAGCTTGAAGCGCGAGCATTGTATGCAATTCCACATTGAATTCACATTCACATTCACACACAAAACATACATAACAACAGGTGTGAAATACTGTTACATGTAGATTAATTGTACGAAGGACGAGATGCGTCGTCACTATAATCAACATTGATAGTAACCCGAACTCGGTCAATCTTTTATTCTTTTCCAGTCCTTTTATAATTTTGAAAAGTATTGGGCACGAGTTGAAACACAACGCCAATCATATTGATTAAAACCAAGAATGTTATTGCAAATTCAAACGATTTCGTGTCTCAGAATTCGCCAACACAAACTGGGTAGCATTTTGAAATTAATATAGGCCCTACCGTTCCATCTCCATAAGGTTCATTCTACTAGTTAAAATAAAAGCAAATAAAAATACAGAAAGTCAATCTAAAGAAGTGACATCTTCACCATCTTGCTAAATTTAGGGTAGTGATATCGGAATGTTTGCAGTTAGATCCGACGACGCAACATCTTGCGCGTGCATAAAACCTTCGTCAAAGTATTAAACTTGGCTTGTTCTTTAAGTCAACCGGCGGTTTCTGAAAAAATCAAAACCTATATATAATATTAATAAATTGCGGGCATAAAATACATTCGAGCTCAACCAAAAGTAAAAATTATGTAAAGCTTCACAGTTTACAAATACGAACGTTTCTTTGGAATGCATATAATTACAGAAGGATGCATATATTACCCTACTTGTACAGGCATATAAAGGCAATTTCTAGTCCGCTGCAGCTTGTTTTTACCGGTACTCGTAAGGAATGAACATCATCCATCAAAACAAAATGAGCACACACACAAATCGCAATTATCATACCAGAGTTATATTTTATACTAAGTGTAAACATCTGCAGTGTAGCTAGGTCAAATATGAGTTTTTATCGGGAACGTAAACACTGCTTGCATGTTGTTTGACGTTTATATAAACTCACACCAATCGGAACGCCTCGGATAATTTACGATGATTGTTCCGTGGACGGAATTAACCGGGGAGTTCCGATTGAACTTACTCATAAACATAAAATCAGACAGAACACTGTGATGCCGAAGGTAAACTATACATTACAGGTCAAGAAGCCACTTTTCAGTGTTTCAACCTTGTGATGTGTATGCCTAGTCTGATTTGCAATTCTCGCTAAAGCATAAAGGTTCAAACAGTTTTTTATTTTTGTTCTTGTTTACAAGCTGCAGAGACATTCTAAATTTTGTGTGTGATATAAAATGAATAAAGACAAAAATTGATTTTAAAATCGCTTATTGCTTGGTTTTTACTTCATAAACAAGGTTTGTTAAGAAGCTAAAATGTCTACAATTAGTAGAGTTGCACCAGTCATTGATGTATCAGTCAAACTGATAAAAACCTTCCAAATTTTTATCAAATTATACTTATTTTTTTGCGATTAATGTCATTTGTTGGAAAGGATCTTCAATAAAATGTATAATGAACATTGTATATTGTGGCATTATCTTTGTTAATCATAAACGTATTTAGAATACGACATTTTTAAAATGGTCTGGATACTGTTGGTATTTGTATCTTTTTAATATTTATGCGCAATGACGAAACGACACAATGAAAAGTGTGTTAAAGTAGGTCTACTAAAAAAAATGAACATGGTATCTTTTAAAATATGCGTTTGTCTTTAGATTGGGAAATTTTTTGTCCTAAAGGTAGAAAATCCATTTTTAGACTCTATTTAGAACACTATCAACTCCATGTTAACACTAAACCAAAGTCGAATAGGTCGCTTTTATTTATTTCATGATTTCTAAAGTTCCAGCGGCAAAGCAGCTTTTACCTTTGGCAGACGAATTTGAATTTTCGAAGCTGCACCAAGAGAGTGAAAAGATTTTGGACGTGTTTTACAATGCTCTCCGTAACCAGCATGGCGTGGGATTGGTACCAACAGATAGTAACGAAGAATTTCTAATTCTGGCTGACCGGTTTGGGCTTCAGTCCCTTCTGCGCATGTGCGTCGAGGATTTTGTCAATAACCCGGACGTTGACACAGTGCCAAGTATTGTGAACTTCGAGAATATTTCTGAACGCGTGAAGATAATAATTCTCCAGAGAAAGCTGGCGGTGTTGACGAACTGTCTGGCAAAAGAAAAGCGACACAAGACAGACGCGGCCCAAGAAGCTCTGAAGGGCCAGCCGAAACAGATGTGGAAGATTAAATAAACAAAGGCACGCGAATTTATTAGTTTTACTGAGGATTGAAGATTCTGCTTGAGATTTTATGTAGTGCTAGCAAGTGTGTGTTTTGTATATTTAGCATCTAGGGTAGATTTCTTTTATACTTATATATTAAGTAAACTAACTAATACTTGGTCTGCATATGACGCTGAGAATAGCGCATAAAGTTTTGTATTACCGATGACTGCATTATTAAATGCTTTTTGTAGTTCATTGCTTGTTCTGTTCGTATGTTTCATTCCATTTGCATCCATTAATGTTACTCTAAAAACACACTATCGTACTAACGTCATCTAAGCCGTTTGTGGCTTCGGTTATAGGTAGTATCCGACTATTGGCCTATATCAAATACATGCTTTAATATCTCACAATAGCTTTGGGTAATTTGCGCATAATTTCTGCATAAACTCAAACTTAAGTCTAAGTAAATACGGGTGTGAACACTACCTATATTGTTAAACAGTAGGTCTACACATAGTAAAACAAAAACTTAAAATGTTCTTTCTTTCAAAATCTATAAATAAGCAAAAGCGGGATGTGTGCTAAAATAGCTATCGATGCCAGGGTGGATTACCCGGACGACGATGTCACGTGTTCTCAAAAGTAAGTTGTCGCGTGGTTTTCTGATATTAAAACAGCTATTTTTGCAGCGAGGCTCAGATAGGAAATACGTGTTTGCAATGACAAGTGGGGAATTATGCTTTATTGTTCACACATATATAGGGCATCAATGAACAACAAGTTGCAAGACATTTTCAGGTATCAATGACTTATTTGTGTTTTTTTTAGAAAAAGAATGTTTTAAGCTTTCGGACGCCACCTTAAAGGAAAACATCTTTAGTCACATTTTTCTTGCGTCGCATTAACAACGTAGTCTTTCATCAGCATTAAATTGGCCAGGTTATCACTTTAACGTATCCTGACACATCACTAACCTGCCCATGATATCACACATCTGCCTGCACAAACCTACTAAATACCATGTGAACTAACTATGAACGGTTTTTGATAAAGCATAACATAGTTATTATTCTAATAACTAGTGAATAAAATAATTCTTATCATTGAAATTATTTTTCTAAAAATTGACGAAAACTATACTTCTGATAACTACTTATAATAACTGAAGAAAAATATACTTCTAATGACCGAGACTACAAATATGTAAGCAAGGATAATAGTTCTACATTTTGTATCAATATTTTGTTTTAAATTTTTGCAATAATAATACCAACTTTTTATTCTCGTAAAGTAAAAGTATCTTCCATTTGAGAACAATATATGGTAAAGATCTTTTTTGTCCGGAGACTTACTTTATAAGTCCTCGTTTCCGTTTGTGCCCCCAGCTCAAACCGCCAAACAACTACTTCCTCTGGCGGAAGAATACGAGATTATCCGACTTCGTAGCAGCTGCGAAAATGTGCTGTTTGTCGCCTACGAGCAACTTCGACTGGAATACCGACTGGGACATATTCCAGGTAAATGTGAAAATAAGCCTTATCTACTTGGAGGTATTTCATTGAACTGTTTCGTATGTGTCTGAGTTTCTTGGCAAGTTCAGATATTCCTTGCACCAACACAACTATGGCAATCGATGATTGGTTATCAGGACTTCAGCCTCTTTTTGGGGAGAAGAATACCTCATTTTAAAACGTTTCTTTGGAGAATCACCGGTTCAAGTCAGCCGGAAAACTGTTTTACAAAAAAAAAAAAACGGGCTTCGCATGCGAATGGTACTCAATAATAGGCCTACATTCTAAGAAGATTAAGATGTATGTGGGGAAAAAACCTGACACATATTTTTTTTCCATTAATGTATCCAATAAATAGTCCAATGATTAACGTTAAAAGCATACGTCGTCCTTTTCAGTAAAATCAGACATAGTCTTCCTTACACATTTAATCATAGGCGGATACGAACTTCTTATTCATTTTCCATACAGAGACAATAAACGTTTTAGCATGATAGAAACTGTATATGCTTTAACATGAGTGGACGAAACAATTTTATAGATCTAACATAGGCTGCCGAAAATACTTCAAACGTTTTAACATAGGCAGACTATTAGACGTCATATATTCTAGCATATGTTGACACAAAAAACGACTTTGAACTTTCAAGCAAATGGTTTATGGGTGCGAAACAAATTAATACTTTTAGCATTGACGGACGAAACATAGGCTTAAGTAATTATCAGCGAAAACAAAAATCCTACATTCTACTTACCTTTCCGAACAACAATTTAGCATTTGCAGACGAAACAGTAAATACAGAGTGAATGTTTAAAATAAATTAATTGTTGTACAATTGTACATTTATAATTTTATAACAAAGTGTTTAAACACAAATGACAGTAGAATAGTTTTGTTATAGAACATATTTTGAACTTCTTTTGAACTGATAATTACACACATGGCCAAACAATATATTTACTAGCGAGAAAAACACAAATGTTTTTTTATTGCGATCCAAATGGAATTCCATCTGATGTTAAAACCCTGCACATGTGGATCCAATCCAACGACGCAAGGTTACAATCGTACATGCGGGTTTGATCTTAATAGTTAATGAATATAGAGTCGAGAACTGCCATAGGTGCATTAAACATCTACATGCTGCGCTCAATTGGGCAGATTTAAAGTAGTTCCTAGACTCAAGTGATTTTCGAATATGGTTATAGTTAAGACGAACGGATAACAAGCCCATTCTTAAAACTGTACTGGATTTTCATTCAAAAAAGCATTCAATCTCCAGTCTTTGTTTTTTTACTTTATAGTTGAACTATTTTTGGTCTATATATCATGAAATAAATTTCATATTTACCCGTGCCATCATTCACATATACAAGTGTTTGATTGCTTTAGAAGAACTGTATATATATATATATTTTTGTTTCTTTACAGCTGATGTAAACGAAGACTTCCTTGTCCTTGCTGACCGCTACAGATTCCAGTCCTTGCTTCAGATGTGTATTGAGGAGTATGTGAACAGTGCAGCCCCGGATACAACGCGGTCCATCATTAACTCAGAAACCGTTTCCGACGCCGTGAAACTTGTTATTCTGCGCCGCAAACTATCGCGACTAAATGCGGCACTAGACAAGGAAAGGCGATATAAACATGAGGTGGAAAGTGAATTAAACAAAACGTCACCAAGAAAGAAGTGGACAAATAAGTTTGGGCTCTATTGAAATTTTATTACTAGTTTGTGACATGGTTGTTGGTAAAACATGCAAAAGCAATTAATCTCAACTGTTGGACGATTGGGGTTGAATAAATAAGCATTTTCAGAGAGACAAACCGACAACAACTATCCTCTGTGTCAACGTGACCCAAGACAACGATATAAAGATATCTTTTTGAAAAGTGATATATTTTGCCCAACATTTTTTTCACTTCCATAAACAAGTTTGACTATGGCAAGCTCAAAAAGTAGGGTTGTTATCAGTACTGATATGTTTTTGTGTCCTCAGTCACTTTCAGAAAATTTTGGTGGGGAGTGGATATGAATCAAGACCCATTCAACTGTACCACGGTAAATACTGGATATACGTACACCGTTAGGGACACTAACTTCGACGTAAGCTGTCAACAGACATAATTTTCTTTAAATGCCGAGTATTTTTAAGCTTACATATTTTTCACAACTCTACTCATTTCCTGGTTGGGACGGGGGAGGGGGGAGGGGGGTGCTCCCCCGAGGACCGGGTACTCGACCATTTACCAAAGTATAGTTTTCATTCCATGTTTACTATTTTTGTATCGGCTATATATACTACAACCATTTGACAAAACGGAACTCTGATTAATAAAGTTAATAACCTAGTAATAAACGTGTTTATTTTGCGCGCAAACCAAAGTTGATTGAACATCGTATTTTGTCATTGTTTTATACAAGCGGGTACTTAGATCTATAATTAGCGTGGGAATGTATCCTGATTCTTTGCACGAATATTTATTTTCATATAAACAAAATATATATAAATATTTCTCTTTCATGAAAGTGGTAGATCTTTATATCGAACGAAGAACCTAAATTATATTTAAATCAGGAGGGTAGAATATGATTATTCTGAATAAAAATGATTTGGAATAGCTTTGGGCGTCACATTGATAAAATAGGTCTTTCTGAATAAATCAAAACAAGTTTTAAAACTCACTTTACTTTATTTTAGACGGTAATCTATAAAATGGCGATTGTGCGTATTTAAATAAAAGAAACAACAAAAACAACAACATAATAATAATAATAATAACAATAATAATTATAATAATAAAAATATTTAAAATATCACTTACATAATTTTGACTAATTTTGTTTCCGTGTGGCTTACAATTCTACTCTCAAACAAGGTCAGCTAAACATAAATGTAATATTTCTGCATCTCCAATTGAAAAGTAGCAAAATTAGGGTTAAAATACTTCAAAACTGGGATGAGCGTTAAAATGAGCACACATGGTAAACTTTTTTTTCTTCCAACTTTTTCAATTTGACATTGTTTTCTGCATCCCTCTACCAGATGAAGAATAAGGCATGTGCAGCTTTTAATTTTTATTTTGTCAGTGAATTCTAATTGAATAATTTGTGCTAAATTTGAATACTAATATATTACCTGATATATTCAAAGTCTAAAAATATCAAAGCCATGTGGTTATATTATTTTAATATATTGCAGCATCTATCATTATACTTTATTGAACATTTTGGGCAACTCTGAATTAAATCGTTTGGCTTTCAAAAGCTCGGTGAATTTTTTTAATAAAGCACAGTAAGCATTAGAAAAAATGGGGAAATCAGCCTAAAACATACTGTGTTTGTAAACAGTATTACATATTTTTGTTTAGTTGCAGATTATTTATGGAATAAAAGTAACATGTTTGGTTGGTTTGTCTCATAATTTGTTTCCAAACGATACTCAAAAGCAAAACACTCTCCTAAAGAGGATATGACATAATATTAAGAGTTTCACATTTCTAAAAAAGAGACATCTTTAATATCAATTTTAAAAGAGAAGAAATGTCCATACATTCAAAATTGGATGGAGAATTGTCTTAAAGTTTGACATACACGTCAACATTAAGTTATACAACATAAAAGGTGAGTTAATTTTAAAATTCTGTTTATTGTCTATTTCTCTAGCTTCACCTTAACACCCATATGTGTTACAAATAGACGTGGGGAACGAAGATTTAATGAAAACGGCTAGGTTTCGGCATTGACCTTGGAAAGTCGACCAGGAATATCGTGTCGATCTTTACCCCTTTTACATCCAAGACATGTCTCTGTGTTAGAGTAACAGAGAACCACACGTTAAAGAGGAAATTATTTCCAGTTACGTTGACGTTTATTTATAATTTGTAACCAGTAGTTCAGCTATATGACAGATCGTGTCTTCACCCTTTTCACGTCCTCCTCCCAGTCAACAATTAACCACCTCTCTTTGGCCTGAACATCGTGACGACAATGAACTCAGTCGTGTCTCGACAAAACCCACTTAAATAGTTTCATTAACACTGAAGTCTACACAAAGACCTTCTTATGGATTTTTTTTGTGTTCTACGTACGCCAGTACGTCAGACTGTAATATAGCGCACGCAACTGCGTCATTCTGGCATGCACGCGGTCGTTTTCATGAAGGAACGTCAAACATTCAAGGTAATTCTCAATTAGGACGGAATTGTCGACGGACTTGGAGTCGCATAATTAAGAAGGGCAGCTATATACACGAGTTGTGTTTTTGTTCCGCTTGATTCACTTCGAAGAAGCTTTGTTATTATCCATCGTAAATGTGTATATGTTGCAACTATTCTTATCCGTATACATAATCTACTGCAGAAAGAATTACACCTGTACTTGATAATCTTAAATTAAAATTTAATTTTATTTTATTACCTATTTGATTATCTAAATAACATATAAACTGCTTACAAAAGTGTACACAATGGTTTCGCCACACAAAAAAACAAATTTGCGTATAAACAATAGAGATTTAAAAATGTAACATATTTCTTACTAGCTGCATGTCTAAAGGGACAACTGTGTGCGGAATGAAATCTAAAAAAAAATGTTTGGCGTTAGTTTGTTTGCCATTTGATCTCTTTAAACATGGATTTTAAAAGGAATTTATAAATAGAGATAATTAGGTCAACTCCCCTTGGCGAATTTTTGTTGTCGGATGTGGTCAAATAATATTAGTAGTAAACCAATTAAACGACTTTTTGACAAATGTTAACGAACGCAAACCCACCTTAAGGACTGATTTCACATTTTTTCTCTGTATCGTGCATGATATAAACTCACTGAGCTCGACATATATATAGAAGCATGTTTCAAGTTTCCCAACATTTTGAGGTACTTTGATATATTTTGCAAATCAATAAAAACGGCATGAAATGGTGTGATTTTGGTTTGGCTATAAACATATAAAGTAAAATATTTTATAAAATTCAGCTTGATAGTACAAGCCTGTAAAATAGGAAAATAAAATGAAGCACATTTTCGTTTCTTCTTTAACGTAACTTATACAAGAATAATTAATTAAGGAAAATGGTAAAAGGAGAAAAAACATGTTGGTACCTTAATGCACGACAATCAGTTTAAAAGCAGTTGATACATGTAATTATTTTTAGTTATTAATGGAAAATGTCCTTTTTAGGCAACGGGTACTGTCATTTCTTCTGTACAAAGACTTTCACAAAAAAAAGTTACATACGTGTCAACTTTTCTCGATTTTGAACATTGAACGCGAGTAAATTGAATGTATTCAGCTGGCGAGTAGTAAACAATAGGAAGTCGAATAGTTACCTTTTGTTTTCTCAATCGGGACTGTCATATGATACTGTCATACTTCAATCTTCGTACAGTGTTGAAAGACCACTAAAATACATGTCGTTTAAAAGTCCAATCAATATATAGTGGTTTGGGGTAGGAGAAGTAACACTAGTCAACTATCTGGTATTTGAGGTAAAGAGCAAAATAAAAAAAGGCGGACATGTCATCTGAGACAACACCCAGGGCATCGACCCAGATGTCAGTCCATAGCAGTGTTAGATCCTCGTCCGTGGCCCAGCACTCCGAGCCAAAGACCAAGGGCCCCGGCAAGGGTAACCTCTCGCAGCGGAGCACCAGCAAGTCAAGCGTGTTTCAGACCGAGGTTCGAGCCTCGTTTGGAGACCTGACGGCACTAGCGGAAGATCAGCCGGAAACACATCCACATAACGAGCAAACGGATCTGCCATTCTTTAAGCAAGACCAGTTGACGGACGTCGTGTTGCAGGTAAGGTTGCACTGTTTTTCTTGCTATTTCTTATACGGTTGGCATTTGTAGAAAAAGCGCGAAATAGACCCTTTTCGCAATCGGTTGTTTCGACTTTTCTCTTGCTGAATTCTCTGTTCACATCTCATCTCATTATATTGATAAGTTTTATCTTAAATGCTTACTGTTCGTCAACCTTTAACATTAATATATAACAGGGTCATAAATCAACCGTGTGTAAAACATTTGGGGCAGTGTCGCCTGCGACAGCGTCCAGAGTCATGAGAAAGCTGAATTTCGGAAGAAGGAAGGATTTACCCTGCATGGCATTGACTATCCGCGTTCAGTAAATGCCTGATAAAATGTAGGGTACAGAAATAAATGTGTAAGTCAAATTACACTTTACATCTCCAGGCATGCTTGTAACCTGTTTTAACTAGATGTTCAAGTTATTATATCTGTTATCCAGATACGCATAAAGTGCATATTTATGAATGAACAGCGCGGCGCAGGAATCTCATTCAGTGAATTAAGGGGGCAAAAAAAGCATTCATGAGCAGTTACTTTGCACCAAATTTTAGTTAGAATACAATTATATGGAAAGTATAGTATCTTTAATATAATAGCATATAAGTCGGTTGTTATTGACTGTGTTGTATAAAAAATAAAATGTTCTTTCTTTGTATATCTTTAATCGCATACAAGGTAAAGCTTACCCCACCCAGACAGCGCTTTTCAGCGCTTTGATTCTAAGAGCTCTGTGGGAAGAAAAGGGGATTTGCAAATGACCAAATAACCATTTAGTCAATTTTAAGTATGATTATTAGGTCATGAGATGTTTTAATTAAAGTTTGTTTATGTTTCATTTTATGCATTCAAATGGTTTCTCGTAAAAATTAACAGTCAATATAGACATAGGGATATATATGTTTGTAGCCTAATATGTAGATCTTGTATAAAGTTACTAAATTGTCCCAGGAATGGGAGGTCCCGGGCAGCGACATACCAAAGTCGTTAAAAATGGTAGTGGTAGGCCTATAGCTCCCTTGCTAACGCTCAAGCAAATATAAGGGTAGTTTCATGACTGGTTGGCCCGATGTCAGGATACTGTGACTGTGTGTGGTATCAGGCCTGGTGTTCACGGCATGCTATACACAGTGAAGGCAGCACTATATCTGCTTCAGGTGGACACTGTCTCCAGATAACTGAAATATTGTTGGTGGGACGATAAACCCAATAAACAAACAAATAATAAACTGTAATAAAAATGGTTTTATATGAATAACGTTTTTTTCTTTGTACTTGCAGTAATTGAAATTATTAATGTAATATTAATTTAAGTAATAATCATTAATGAATATAGTTCTGCACTACGCTTTGACCGTAAAAGTTTGTAGGTTGCTGTTTCTTGTTCAAATTTTAAAAAAAATCATCCTTAAATTATACTTGCACTTTTTACAATAATATTAAAATGGTGTTAAACCATGAAAAGAAGAAACAGATGTGTTTTTGTCACAGCTATACTTGTCGCTGATAGTTTAAGAAGGTTTTTGTCAGCTTCTTTGTTGGACATATAAACAGAACAGATGTTATATTAATGTCGCGTCCATCAACTAAAAAATCAGAACAAAAATATAAAAAAAGTAATAACAAACATAAAAAGTCAGAAAAAAAATATGAAAAAATACCAGAAATGGACATCAGTTTATCTTCAAGGTCTTCAAATATGCCTTATTCGAAATAAACACCCTCCCTTAAATTGTCATGAATTATATCCTGATATCTCATTTTTTTTAAATTTGTTCTTTCCTCCCTCACCAGAGGTCCTTCCACAGACCACATTTAATTGCTTTTAAAATAAAAGTATGACAGAATAATTCCCATTAGTTGCATTAAACTTTTAAGTTTTGGGGTTGTAAATAGTTTCGTAAAACTGACTGTAAACTTATTATGCATTTTCTTTCTAGTTGTAAACATATCCCTTAAGTATTCTCATAAATAATTATTATCCCAGCAATAAATATATTGTAGTACTGACACTCTGTCACATGTCTATGGGATTTTACACCAGGGACAAACAATTATGTTAATTGCAATTTAGATGATGTTTATCAAACTCCGCACAGGGTTTACGACATCGCTACGCTGCTTAAAACCACTGTCATCATACAAAATCACGTGACGATACTCAGATCATGTGACAGAAGCAATATGCCAACAGGGATTGCAGACACTCGATCTGTTTGGGTTTCGCTTTTATGGAGGAGAGTCAAACTCCGTTATTACTTTGTGACTTTCTTCAACAGTATCCATTGGTTGTTTACATTGAACCGGTGTAACACTGAAATTTCGCCCTCGGCAAAAGGACGGAAATGGCCGAGTTGATACGATTGTAGTGATAAATGCATTCTTTTTTTTTTCTTTATCGTTACAATTTGTTTTTTCATCCATTTTGGTCGTTTTTCTAACATATACATTCATTCCGATTGTCATTTTACTGAACAAAAATTAAAAGTAAAAAAATCAAATCCTTCCAGATCTGGAAGGATTTCTGTGTGGTGGCAGAGGTTCTCCTTACTGAAAGGGGGAGATCACTGCGTTGGAGATTGGATGTTTATAGTTCACACATGTTACTTTCATATATATATGATAAGGTCACTTCTCTTGCCTTTCCATATATTTTGACCTCAAACCGCGATGTCACATTGGTGTTAAATGATTGGATAGAAACGATTTTTATTGTCAATTTATGTGGCTTATAAACTCAATTAACTTAAGTTATATAGGAGTAAAATGCTTGAAGAAAGTGAACCTAGGTTAAGGAATTGTAATTCACACACACTATTGTCCATATATGTTTATGTAAGGCTCAAAATAGACTAAGTTGAAAAAAATACTGCTGAAACTTAAAAGAAAAACTCAAAATATTTAACAGAATTAAATTACTCTTTTGCAACACAGTTATTAGCTGGTGATTGTTGTACAATGTATTGTTAAATGTGCATCTATCGGGATCAGGATAATAAAAATTTCAAGTATAATAATGACTATAATTTCCGAGTTTCGAAAAAATATAAAAAAAAGCCTCCGGCATTTTTGCCGATACTGTGCAGCGACATTTCTATCAATATAGCAAGGGGGCTCTTACGAAGTGCCCAGGGACTGAACCCTGCCGGTCCATTATACTGACACCGACAAGTCAGGCGTAATGCTTTCCACCGAGCGTTAGGAGGGAAGCCACTTCTACCAACTTTAGAGTGTTTGGTTTGACACGGCTGGGGTTTGAACCCGCGACCTCTCGATCGACAAGCCGACGCTCTACCACCTGAGGTGGTGACATCAATAGCTCTGCATTAATAAGACAATCGATAGGGAATATACACCAAAAATTTGCCTGCAATGCGTTGTTCTTTCGATTTAATAACTGAACGAGAAAGAGCCCGGATGCGAAACATCCAAGGCGCCGTGGAGAGCATACGCAGTAAACAAGAAGATGGCCATTCTGCGGACTAAACACTCTATTTATACTATCGATTCATTACATAAATATTTTAGGTAAACGAACCGTAACTATGATGGTAACTTGACTATCTACTACATTGCTTGCTGCCTGCTACGTCTGTAATTACAATCTGCATTGCAAACATCGGCATACTTGGTTTCATTTGTTAAAGAAGACCTCGCCAAACAGCTTCGAATTCCTACTAATGCCTGCTATTTTTATAACTGCAAGCGGCACTTTATTGTTGCAAGCTACACTGTTAAGAAACGGAACTCTCGATTCTTTTTTCTGAAAATGACCTCACAGAACAACTGCGACATCGTGTTATTGACTGCTACACTATCGTCCCCATAAAATGCACCCAACAAGAGGCACCGCTCTCAAAAGCGGCGGCAATAATTTAAAGATACCATTATTTGCATACATTTACCGCTCACATGGTTAAACTTTCCCCACAAAAACAGCGCTTTGATATTATGATAGGAGCTGGGGTCGCCATGCTATAATCGTTATTTTTTCAACATTCAATGAATTTTATTTTTAATTTTCTATGAAAGTAACATGACGTCGTTATACATATTTTGGACAAAGCAATCAATTTATTGAGAATTCTACACCAACTTCGGGCCTTTGCGCCGATTTTTTTACTCACGCGTTTTGGTCATTCCTGACAGAAATTATTGCTACTAGTATTTTTATTGCTTAGGCCCGCATCCACCAACAATTCTTAAGTAAGAATTGCTCAAGTTATGGATTTTAATCCAAAATATATTCATTATGTATTTAGCTACATGTCTGCATTTTTGAATGGCACTTTAACTTTGCTACTTTCAGCTTAAAATTACATTGAAACTTTATAAATAAACTTATTTCTGTTGGTATAAAAATTGTGACTTGGGCTTTAGTAATGATTTAGACTTAAGAATGGATTTAAGATTTTTTATCATAAGCACTTTTTAAGCCAAAGTATTCTAATATCTGTACAAAACAATAAAAAAGAAGAATAAAGCGAAGTCAATTGATGATTGCACCCATTCCAACCTCCCGCTCCCCTGTTTCCGGTTTAATCAAAAAGTAAACTGATAAGCGACGGTTGAAATTTGCAAAAATGATAAATTATATATATTTAACATATGTTATATTGGAAACTGTATTTGGACTGTGTGTCAGTCGATTTGTGAGATGGGGTGGGATTAGCCGATATTTTGCCGATACTGTGCAGCGACATTTCTATTGTTATAGCACAGGGGCATGAGGTGCCCAGGGACTGAACCCGGCCGGTCCATTATACTGACACCAACGAGTCAGGCGTAATGCTGTCCCCTTAGCCCCGAGCGTTAGGAGGAAAGCTACTACTACCAACTTTAAAGTCTTTGGTTTGACCTAGCCGGGGTTTGAACCCACGACCTCCCGATCGGCAAGCCGACACTCTACCACCTGAGCTATTGCTGTGGGTCAGTCGATTTGTATTACACAACTAAATAAATACTCAGTGTCACAGTCGGTAGACAACTGGACTGCCAAGCACGTGTTTCCGGGTTAAAGGGTTATGTATTATACGAACTATCTTCATTGAAGTTCTTTTTAATATTTTATAAAAAAGTCCTAAGTTGGTATTATTATTATTATTTTTATTATTATTATTATTATTATTATTATTATTATTACTACTACTACTACTACTACTACTACTACTACTACTACTACTACTACTACTACTACTACCATATATTAAGGTGCCTTTATCAGAGTGCTCAAAGGCACCTAACAAAATATAAAAGTGTAACTAAAACATTGACAATAAATAAAACAAGTGTAGCAATTGGCAATGATATATAACACATTTAGAATATAAAGGAAATTAATAAAAATGAGGATTAATAAAAAGGTGTGTTTTCAGAGCCCTCTTACAGCTTTTCAGTGTTGAAAAGGGTCCTGAGGTTAACAGGGAGGCTGTTCCATAGCCTCGGATTATTATTGTTATTATTATTATTATTATTTTACGACGACGACTTAAACTACATGTATTGCTTTTACCACCAACCTGGTAATAAGAAAATGACCAAAAGAGTCCGAATAACTCTTTTAATAGGCACATGCGCAAGAGTTGGGAATGTATTATGTATTCATACGAAAAGAACTAGGTGCGCAAAAATGCTAATTTTTTACATTGTTATTAAACTGTTCTAATATGTGCGCCAATAAAAATGGCCGAAAGATTCCGAATGTTATTAAATAAATAATAGTAAAAAAATATTGATTACGTGATCAGGTGGGAGGCCGGAAGCTGTACACGTGCCGGGCACTGCTGGCCTATAACTCACCCGTGATGGCCAAGGTTCTTAGTTCGGGCTCTAAGTCCAACAAGGACCTCGACTTGCCGGAGAAAGACTATGAGGACGTCGTAGAACTGCTGGCTTACATCGACCCGAGAGTCGACTATATCATTACAGGTCAGTTGTTCCAATCGATGTAACGTTCAAGTTTTAATAAGTCTTTATTAAGATTGTCCCAAAATATTCAGACAACACATTCAAATTATCTACAAGAGTACATGTATTTAGATTAAGATAAAATATAAAGGTTCGTTACCTCGGAAAGGTTCAAAAGTTGATTAAAACAACTTTTGTTAAACGTTAATAAGGCTATCTTATTGTAGAACATAATCACTTGAGAATATTTCATGTTGAACCATATAGTGCAAGGCAAAAAACAAACAAACAAACAAACAAACAAACAAACAAACAAAACAACAAAAACAAAAAAACAACAATGCCAAAACACGGGCAGTGAAACGATTGAACTCACATTAGTGAAATATATAGGACACTTATGACAATACGATTGCCTTAAATCTTGATTTTTGTTTTTATTTTACTGTATAATCTTTCAAACAAATGTGATTTATTTAAAACTTTTAATTGGCGACAGTGTTCCGATTCTGGCTGAGAAGTATTAAAAATTTAACATGCAATCCATGGTGACGTTCCAAAGAGTCACAATTTGTTATGGTATTTTTCTGTTATGCAGAACAGTCCGCGATAGCACTACTTCCTTTGGCGGCGGAATACGAGATCGAGGGACTAAAGAGGCTCTGTGAAGAGACGATCACGGACTCGTTTAAAAAGCAGAGAAAAGGCAAGAGACCCGGTTCACTTCCGGTTGAGATCAGCATCGAGTACCTACGTCTGGCAGACACCTACGAGTTCTCGAGACTGCGGAATATGGTCACGGACGAGTTCGTGTGCAACGAGGACCCAGCAGCCACACGCATGTTACTCGAGTCATCTCTTATCTCTGAACACATGAAACTGAATGTACTTGACAAAAAAGTTGAAAAGGTAAACTTCGAAATCGACAAGGAGCGCCGGGAGAGAACCGCGATCGAGACAAAACTTGGTGACTATGGCAATAAGAGGTTTAGACGCCCACTTCCTGAATAAGTCATTGAGATTGTTTTTGAAAACGTGTTAAAGGTGGTATCCGAAAGTTTGGTCCAAAAATATTTTCATTAAACATCACAATAAACCATTGTTACATAAACAGATCTCGCAAAAAGCTGTTTATTGATCTCCTACACCAGTCGGAAAAATGAACTATAACGCCTCAATCGTCATTACTAACATGCATTTCCTGTGTGAGCCACGCTGCACAGTTAGCTATTTTAAACTAAGAAAACCATGTGACCATTTATGTTTAGTTCATGTACGTCATACGCTGTGACGTCGATGTTTACTCGTATTTTTAGCAGTAATTCCAATCGTTTCTGTTTACAAATATTGTTACATATATAAGATGTAGGCAAACTGTCCGATACCACCTTGAAAAAGTGTGATTGAATGAAGAATTATTTATTTAAATCTGAAATTTAGGTCAAAATACGTAAACATCTATAAGTTGCATCAAACGAATAATTAACATGCAAGCAACATATCTCATTCAGTGATACCATGAGAATATTGTGAGCATGGCTAAAAATATGGTCAAGAAGTTTGTGTGAAAAGCAACAACGGTTCTTATCCGTGATAATAAACCAAAATACCTTCCAGGAAGCCAATACAAAACGTATCAGCTAAAGAAAATAAAACATAATATGAACAACATGTCATTTGCTTGACAATATCATTTGCATCGACATTTCTTTATTGTTTTTTAAGAACACAAATAAAAAGAAAACCTTCTCCTTTTAGAAATTCAGATGTGTACATTGCTCTTCATCATCTTCTCATTGGATGTCATCCATTCATGTCGTCTGCAATTGTTCTTAAAAAAATCCAATTTGGAATCTAAACTGTATATAAGTTGAACGTAAAATAAAAATCGTTATATAACAATATATGCAAAAATTATTTGTTATAAAAGTGCTCCTTTTTGGTAAAAAAACAACGAATTCTGTGGTCGAAGTTTGTATTTGTTTGTAGAATGCCGTAAAATGAGTTTACATTCTGGTTTGTGCATCGGTGGTTCTACCCAGACACTTTCATGATAAAGTCTATAACCAAAACAAGCAGGATGTAGCCACGTTGGTATTCATTTTCAAAACAAACACATTTTATAAACTCTAATATATATCGAGGGACCTTGATGTGTGTCGTCGCCTTCTATTCGTTATTGCAATATTTCTGAGACATTTAACTAAAATATGTGGATTTCGAGAAAGGTTTCGTTACGAAATATAGACCCCAAATGACCTCAATTTATCATAACAATTAGGCAGAGGTAAATTAATTATCTTTAGCACATGACCTTGGATGCCAGCCAATGAAATACGTTGCCGTCCCGGCATCACGAAGGGAGCATCCATTAGGCTAATTGAAATTGTTGTAAACTCTTTATCTTAGATGTCTGGGGCAGTGCATAGAGCTGTGACGGCCTAAAACAATAAAAACGGATATATTTTTATATTTTCGTTATTTTCTACTTATGTGAAGCCCGCAGAGCTTGCTTAATTTCAACGCAATGATTCGACAAATAACGCCTTGTTTTCTGGTGCTACATATCCTAGGTAAGTAAAAATTATTTTATACCATGAACTTCTTCTTATCTTCGCTGTTTAGCTGGCTTATTAAAATTTAACATGTTACTATTTTTTTGTAGTTTATTTTAATAACGGTTTAGTTGATCATAATGCAATTCTAATGTAATTTAAAGGTTCTGATT
The DNA here is from genome assembly GCA_007844125.1 of Sinonovacula constricta. Taxonomy (NCBI): domain Eukaryota; kingdom Metazoa; phylum Mollusca; class Bivalvia; order Cardiida; family Solecurtidae; genus Sinonovacula; species Sinonovacula constricta. The sequence continues at coordinate 32,054,030 of CM017569.1, read as the reverse complement.
AGAAAGCCGTACACATACATTTAAAAAGCGGTAGAGTTCTTAAATACGCTAAATTGACATTATTTCAGCTACTTAATTTAGATAAAATCATTTTAAATGTGCTTTGATTTCAATACATAAGTATTCTGTTACTCATAATGTTTTAATTGAATTCGTACATGTGTCAAAACATGTACGTTCCAGCTGATATGTTGAAGTATCTGGACTTTTGTTAATAAATCTTACAATGTAAAAAAATATGACGTGTTTTATTATATATTATTATTTTACCGTTTCATAAAATTATACATAATATAATGGTGTTGGTCGTCTGTATAAATATTATTGAGTTAGAGAAATTTTAAACAGTAACCAAACATATTATTGTATTGAGAGAAATTTTTTAAACAGTAACCAGAACTATTATTCTACTGAGAGGGAATTTTTAAACAGTAACCAAACATATTATTGTATTGAGAGGGAATTTTTAAACAGTAACCAAAAATATTATTCTACTGAGAGGGAATTTTTAAACAGTAACCAGAAATATTACTACTGAGGATGTAAGGATAAAAATTCATTATATTGGCGTCAAATGGTGATTTTATGAGTAATATATACAAAAAACTTAACGTCAATAGTATTTCTTGCATTAATATAACATATTTGATGTCTTACAAGAAGCTGATTTATCTGCTGAACAATAATTGTTAGCAACCGGCCAAGCTATCCTTATTAATGCATGTATTTCGGGTTTTTTACACATTTAACAGCTTAACATTAATTGTTTAAGGCAACTATACATTTAAGATCAAGACGCTTAAAGCACTGAAGCTGCTCAGTTATAGCAACATTGAAAACACTATGCATATGGGGAAATGTGTTTGATTAATTTTCGCATTTTACAAATATTTAAAACAGTTGGTCTATTTTTAAAAAATTCTATCGTTTTCTAAACGTAAACGCAATGTTATTTCACTACAATGCCGCCAGACAACAACGATGCTTCGTAGGTGTATTTTTTGCATTACAAATTACTCCAGCAGTTAAGTTGCAGAATTTGTTAAACATGAATAAATCATATAAAGATAATGCAAAGAAAATAATAATATTTAATAATAAGATATATTGCCAAAGAATCTAGTTAATATGGCATGAAAACAACACATAGATACAGAAAATTACCTTGTTATCAAGTACTTGGTCGAAAAAGTACCGAGTACTCGAGTGCGAATTTTAGTATTTTTTGATATTCCTATTGGTTGCTTAAAAGATAGCGGCGAGCAACTGCTGGTGAAGTAAAAATCACTGCTTACAAGGGTGTTCACAAAAATTAGCTCTATTGTGATTGTGTTTTGGGGTTATATCTTTTGTTGGGCATCTTTTTCAGCCTCAATCTGTTGGATATCACTATTAATAATTAGTTTCTTGTGTGTGTCTGTAGCCTCACTTTGCCATGGACAGTTCGACACGTCGGACCTGCTCTTGGCCAGTCTCGGAGGAGGTGGTAGCACGGGAGGGTTCTCTGGAATGGGCAGCCAAAACGCGCTGTCGTACCTTTTGGGGATGAACGGCGGTCTGAGCGGCTTGGGCGGAACGGGAGGAATGGGCGGCCTATCTGGATTAGGCGGACTGGCTGGAATGAGCGGAATGGGTGGAATGGGCGGCCTGGCTGGATTGAGCGGATTGGGTGGAATGGGCGGACTGGCTGGAATGAACGGATTGGGTGGAATGGGCGGGCTGGCTGGAATGAGCGGTGTACCTGGAATGAGCGGACTAGGTGGATTAAGCGGAATGGGTGGGATGCAAGGACTTGGTGGGTCGCTGCTTGGCGGGGAAGGACTTGGCGATAACGTAGGACAACAAGGATTGGGTAATCTAGCTCAAATGCAGGGTATGGGTGGAACCCCCGGACTTCAGGGTATGTTAAATCCGGGCCTGGCTCTCCAAAGAAACTGTATGTGTCCCAGGAACTATGACCCGGTGTGCTCGGTCACTGGACAGACTTTCGCAAACGAGTGTTTGCTGAGATGCGGGTAAGGCACTAGTTTTGGTATTTATTTGATAAATAGTAAATACAACTTTCCATTATTCCTTTATAAACAAAGCATGTTATTAGTTAATCAAGGAGTGATCGTTGGCATTTTCATGTCTTTTTGACGAAGCTAGCGTGGGACGGGGACTAAAACTGCACTTACACTGAAAAAACAAACGTCGTCGGCCGCCCCGGCGCTATGATTCTTGAGGCCTCTTGCACTAAGGTCTTAAAAAGCATATGTTGTCTGAGATGAAATTTTGGATGCTTACACAACATAAAGCTTGATGATGGGTATAATCATCGACGGACCTTAAGTCACATGGAATGCTAAAAAATTGAATAATCCTTACTGTTTAATAACTTTCAGTCTACTCGTTTTTATGAAATTTGTCTTGTTTTGCTTCTTTCTAAATGAAGCAGATGAACATATATTCTTGCGGGGAAACACAACACAATTCCAAACAAAACTTAACAGGCATTAGCATAAGTGAAGGCGTAGTTTGAACAATTAATAACATTTTCCCGTAGTTGTCGTAAAATAAAAAAAATAGTGCGCCACTGGGTAAAGCCGTACACACTCCCCTGGAAGAAAGTGATTGTACAAAATAATTCAAAACAAACAAAGAAGTATGAGGCACAAAAGACTTACGTAGCAAGATTAAAGGTGTTATCCGACAGTTTATACCAAATGGTGCTCTACATCATAACTTCCCTTTTGTCATTACAAACACGTATTTCTATCTTAGCCACGCTGCACAGTAAGCTATTTTAAACGTATTTTCTATCCTAGCCACGCTGCACAGTTAGCTATTTTACACGTATTTTCTACCCTAGCCACGCTGCACAGTAAGCTATTTTACACGTATTTTCTATCCTAGCCACGCTGCACAGTTAGCTATTTTACACGTATTTTCTACCCTAGCCACGCTGCACAGTTAGCTATTTTACACGTATTTTCTATCCTAGCCACGTTGCACAGTTAGCTATTTTACACGTATTTTCTATCCTAGCCACGCTGCAAAGAAATCTGCTCTGACGTCATTATCTGTTTTAGCTGAAATAACACATAGTCCTTTTTGTAGATTTGGAAATAATGGACATTTTAAGCGTTATATTTTACAAGTTGTACTAAAGTTTTCTTTTTGGAAATACATCGAAGCGACCAATTATGATCATTATAGCGACGTCCAGCTATTTGGTAGAGGAAGACCCCCAGACAAATTCGCCCGAAGGGGACTTGAACCCACGCGGTTATAAATCGGCGACTCTATCACTACGCCACGGGCGCCCCTTGTGCTCTAAAGTATGAGTGCACGTAGATATTAACTCAAAATACCTCGAAACAGGGGTAAGATATGGTAACATGCATTTGAGCTACCATTGTTAACTTTTCACTGGATACAACTTTTGACTTTTGCTTCTCTTGTAGTTTCTCCTTCCCATATGACTGACTTTTAAAATTACTGCCCTAGATTTATCAACAAATAAAGTTTCTAGAATTATTTTTGAACTACAAACTACTTGAAACTTAAAAAAAAATCGTCTGCCAACGCAATATGAATATAATGACCGTTGTGCTTTTCTACCTGCAGTGGGGGTATCGCACAAATGTGTGACGGTACGTGCCCGTGTAACGTTCAGGGTGGCATCGGTGTTACCGGCATGGGGATGGCCGGGTTACCGAACCTGGGACTTAATCAGCCAATGATGGGTGGCCTCTCTACAGGGGTCGACTCGCCCATGGATAGATCTTCTGATCTCGCGCCAGCATTTGGTTAGATTTTCTGCCAAGGTAGGGCTGATTTATTTTCATTAAACCTTGTATACTGAAGTTTTTTCCAAAAAAAAATACATTTATAGAAAAAGTTTTAATCTTTTTTTTCAGAAGTGTTTCGAATTAGAAAACAGTAAGTTTATCGAAATTCTTTACCGCCTTTTTGTTATTCTGCAAAACCTACTTGCATTACGTTTTTTGTCTAAAATGTGTTTCGAACCAAGCTTAAGAGAGAATGATGGTATTATGTTGTTGTTGATATTGTTGTTGTTTTGGTATAGGGGCGGGTGTTTTTAGTTGGGACTTAACAATTGTATGTTAATGATTTTAACATTCCTTAAACGCGTTTCCACAATACAAGTAAGCAACTTAAGAGAAGTGTGCTTAATTTAGGTATTGTTTGTTCAACGTTATTTTAGAAATAGCGGTTGAGCGCAGTTATTTGTAGTGAATACAGGGATACAACTCCGAAGAGCCGTATTGTTGAAATAGCGAATACATGTTTGACAATTCTTATTTTCTGTTTATGTTTACTCTAAGTGCTATTTACATATATAATTAACTCAAAAAACATGTCAACCAAACATGTAAGTTATATTTTTACTCATATTTGTGTTTTGCAGACTTCACGGAGGTCAAATCCACTGACAATTGATATTCCAACAAAATCACGTTGCCACGAGATATGACGAGATTACAGAGGAACTGAAAAAGTGATATAGAGATATACGTGTATACATTTGTTTGTTTTGTCTCTGTTTTCATGTCCCCTAGAGCCTTTTTTATGTTGTTTCATGAAATCTGTTTTAGGAGTTGTAATAAACTGTTTAAACTCATTCTTGCCTCTTTAATCAATATTTCCTCTACATAGAGAGATTTATTGGACCAACTGCGTGAACAACTTTTTTAAGGGAATGTCGTACCGAAACGATTATGACGACTCCGAACCAATATATAGATCTATATGCACATTTTCAAAACAAATACGAAAACTTTTTTTTTCACTTGCTTAATTGATAAAATCAAAAAATGTCACTGTCAATTTAAGATGCATGAAGACGTAATGAATTTTAACATGATATTGGCATTGGAGCTGCTTTTATTAATGCTATGTGGGACACATTCAAGTATTCAATTAAGTGACATAAATCAGTTTCCAATCTGGCAGACGTCACGCGCGCAGGGTGATATTTAACTGACCATTAATGCACCAAATATAAAAAAAAATTACCTGAAACTTCAGTGTTTTTGTAGATCAGGACGGCACATTTGTACAATAAAATGGTACTATCAATTTGTCCAATGTCTGCTACCGAATATGTCCGAAAAATCATGTTCTTCGTGCATTTGTAGGTAGATTTTCAATTTATGAACGTTCGTTTGCAGGTTTCTAAAAGTTTGATGACAGTACAGCGCTTTATACTCGTTATTTCTCCAAAATTTCGACTGGCTAAACTTTTCCCATACAGTAAAACAGAAACCTTGTGCATATGTCTGTTGTTGTTTTTTCGCGTAATATTTACTTGTAGCGGAAATAAATAAGAAAAGGGAAAAAACTGTGGTAAATTCGGTTGTAATCATTAAAAGACACGTTGTAGATTAAGTCCCTTACAACCCATTTTTATTAATGCATTAAATTAATTCAATAATTAACAAATCGGTAAATGAGAGCGATTTAACATGACGGGCTGTAAACAAAAATGATGTCGACCATACTGGGAACTCATCCAAACACTTCAAATGAAGAGCCATGTCGCAATTTAATAATTAACAAACCGGTAAATGGGAGCGATTTAACATGACGGGCTGTCAACAAAAATGATGTCGACCATACTGGGAACTCATCCAAACACTTCAAATGAAGAGCCATGTCGCGATGATAAAATGTTTTCAAAGAACTTTAACACATGCAGTCATAAACATGTATACATTAATAAGTGCTTTATAAGTTTTATATACTGCTGAAAACCAATGGGCATTTATTATTGTACATTCAGCATATTCACTGAATCGGGTGTACACTTTGTAGGCCATGTCGACGGGTTGTGTTCGACGGGTTTTTGTCTCAAATAAATAAATAAATAAATAAATAAATAAATAAATAAATAAATAAAGATATATTGCAACAAAAATAGTCTCGGTTTTCCGATACAGTGGTGTTAAACGAATATATTTATTATCAGCATCTAATGATTTTGTGGCTGGTCTATCCGATGGCATTTTTAATCTTTCATTGTTTGGTAAATAGATTATAAAATTTTTTATTAATTTGATATATAAGACAAACTAATGGACAGGGCCTTTTACAATGTCTGGTTCAACATAAATGTAACTTGAATCTAAGACGCAGAAACAAAGCCAATTAATTCTTTGTTGTTGTTGTTGTTGTTTTCATAGAAATTTACGTTACATTCGGTAATCAGTAAAATGTTAACCAAGAGAGAACAAGAAAGAGAGAAGATGTGAGACATCCAATGCGCCGTAGGAAGAATGCGTTTTAAACAAGAAGATGACTGTCCTGAAAACTAAACACTCTCTTACACTGTCGAATAATAACATTATTATTTGGTAGTAAAAAACAACAACATAACTCCGACAGGAACTAAAGTATTTGCTACTTTGTTTTCCTTGTTTTCTGCTATATCTGTGTTTATAAGCTGCATTGCTGACATCGGCATACTCGTTTACTTTTGTTGAACAATACTTCGCCAAAAAGCTGCGAATTCCTATTAATGCCAGATGTACCATTTTTATAATTGCTAGCTACACATTATTGTTGCAAGCTACAATGCTTAACCGGATGATCATGTAAAGTGATCTCAAAAGTAAGTGGTTACGCGTTTTCTTTAATTTTAAATATAGCTAACTGTGCAGCATGGCTCTGGTAGGGAATCCCATTTTCTAAGGACAAAGTGGAGTTTTATGCTTTATATTAACAGCAATTCGCAGGATCCTTCTGGGATTTTTTTTTTGTGAGAGATAAAATGGTCTAAACTGTCGGATACCACATTTAATAATGAGAGACATGTTGTGTTTGCTTATTTATTTATTTTTTTTAAAATTTATATTTCTTATTTTTTTAATTTATTTTTCTTTTTTCATTTAAGAAAGTCCGTCTTAACAAGTATTGCCATACAATCCCAAATTTTAGTGTATTTAGAGACGTAACTATTACTCTTCAAATAACACTTTCTTTCCTACCTTCTGGCTTTGAATGTGAGATGGGATTGGGATCTGCATATAGAACTACAGCAGAAAAAGTAAGATTTTGACATTTTAAACGTTTAAAAACACATTCGCCTGCAACATGCACATAAAATGACATCTAACTGATTGCGATAAAAAGGGATTAAAGTGCATAAGTACTTGAGTACTATCTTACGAAAACGAAAATTAAAAATAAAATTAAAAATATTTCTTCTTTAAAGTTAACGAAACGACTTTCTCATAAGGGAGAAAACTAAGACATTTCTCTTAAGTAAAATAGAAGGAGTTGTTGGCTGTAGCAGCTGCGCAGACATTTTACACGTTCATAGTATCGGGTGTTTATTGTTTTAATCATCCCATCAACAAGTTTTCACACATGCGGAGACGTTGTCCACTTTAAGCAAATGTAGTGCTGCCTCCACTGTGTGCAGCATGCCATTAAAGGCAGGCATAATACCACATCCAGTTACATTTTCTTGACACTAGGCCAGCCAGTCATGGCACTAAACCTGTATTTGCTTGAACGTGACATCGGACAGTTTGGACCCCATTCTTTCTCTCAAACAACCAAGTATACAAACATGTTTTTCTTATCCGAGTCACGCTGCACAGTTAGATATTTTTAAACTAAGAAAACCACGTGACCACTTACTTTTGTGATCACGATACAGTGAAATCTCGCTTGATAATTCAACAATCGATGTAGTTTTTTCATAATCGCCTTTTCTTAGATAATAAGTGTGTTGTATAGAGGCAAACTGTCGGATACCACGCATGTGGTATGTCGTAGTCCGGGCAAAAACCATAGCCCCCGTTATACCGATTGCGCTACCAGGTCAGTTTAATATCGAATCCAAAAATGTTAGCATGGTAATCCTCGTCGGCGCCGCTTAATGCATTGTTATATGGGAACGATAGCGTAGCGAACAATAACAAGAAATCGCAGCTGTTCCATTATACCTTTTTCAGAGAAAATTATCGATAATTCCGTTTTTAACAGTGTAGCTTGCAAGAATAAAGTGTATCTTGCAATTATAAATAGGTAGCAAGCTTTAACAAGAATTCGCGTCCGTTTGGCAAGTTCTTGTTTAACAGGTCTTGCATAAATCCCCACTAGTAATGACAAACATGTATTTCCTATATGAGCCACGCTGAAGAGATGGCTATTGTTAAACTAAGAAAACTACGACAGATCTTACTTTTGAGATCACCTTATATCCTTATCCTGGTTGTCTGCTCTGATGTCGATATCTTTTTAGCAGAAATCACTATCATGCTTATTTTTGAAAAAAGGAGAACAATTCAAGTGATTATTACGCAACTTGTTCTCTTAAACAATATAGATAGTTTCCACTTCAGTGATGATCCCTTATTTTGGCAGCCACCTTTGATAAATTTTCAGATGAATTGTATAGCAGCGTAAATTTTATTTTCTTGTAATTTCTTCATTTGTGGTCCAAAAATTAAAAGCTGTATACCATTAAAAAGCTCTAGAAATTCATATTTTTAAAAAAAAACAAAAAACAATATTTTAAATTGATAGATGCACAAAGAATTAATACACAGAAATAAATAAAATAATTGACTCATCCTTAAACAAAATTAACATATATTTTTGGTTGTTTAATTTCTTTACCCATTAAAACATAGTTTTGATATTAAAAATACTTTATAAAAAGCTGTTAAATTTGATATAAAATTTAGTAAAATAGACTGAAAAATAAAAACACATTTCCAGATTTCGGTCTGCATTAGCTTCTGCCTTCAAAGATGGCTGCCTTAAGCTGTCTTATCAGTGCCTATGACATCACATGGAAACTATCTATAAGTAGTGATCGAAATCGCCTTTACTTAGATTTAGGCATGAAATATTTGCACAAAGTATGCATAAATTACCACAAACCGTGCATTGAATATAGGCAAGTTGTCTAATACCACGTTTAAAATATCGCTCGTTTAACTTGAGGTCTCAGTAAACCTGGATAATGTTTTTTGGGGAAAAACACACTGTACAAGCAGTTACGTTTGAACTGTTTGGAGTTAATAACGCAGTAGTTTTCTTCGTGAAAAAAATACACAAGGAACAACACCGATGGAGTGCACTAGGTGTAAAGGTTGACGAAACTGAAAGAAGCAGGTATTATGATACAAGGTTTTCTTAACTTTTCTTTTCTTTCTTTTCTTTTTTCATTCTTTTTTTCTTCTTCTTTTTGCATGTTAGCAGACAGGACAATTTCAGAAATATGTGTTCAGATATTCAAGGCAGGGGTATTTATGACCCTTAGAGACTCGGCCGACGACAAGATTCGAACAGTGGGTATTGAACTACGAACCGAGAGGAAATGGACAGTCAGCCAGGAGGTCAAGCAAGTTGAGAGCCAATTCAAGTACAATGCCGTCGTGGGATCAGTCGAACAAGGTAGAGAAGGCTTTGGCGCTAGACAAAACCAGTAGTGATCAACATGAAAGATATACAATGGTCTAGAAAGAAATCAGGAATGGGGAGACGGGCGGCTGGAAAAATCTGTACAGATGGGAGTGCAGGGACAGTGGAGTAAATCGAACCTGCGGAAACTCTCTTGGCAGGAGCTGTTGCGCTACGGGCCCCTTTAGCTTTCAATCCTGCTCCGTGTGGTGTACAACATGCTGTCAACGCCTACAAATTTTCAGAGTTGGAACTTCGCTGGAGGAGACAATTTCCTAATATGTAGAGGCAAAAGCACACTACAGCACATACTATCTGCATGCCCAGCTTCTCTGCCACAAGCCCGCCTAAGATAGTTTCATAATAAAGTTGTTCGTTAGCTAGCACATTGCATGGAAACTGAAAAGAAGAGAAAGAAACAACCACCAAGAAAAGGTCATCAATTAAATCAAATTTGTCACGGAAGGGGCGACGCACATCGAAAGTGGCAAAAGAATGGCTACTGGAAGAATCTACTACATGAGAGCAATCGAAACTCCTCTGGTAATTCCGTCCTCGGGACAATCATCCCTCGGAGGTATCTGGTACAATAAATTGAAGTTTTACTGGCAGCGTACTGTAGTGAGCTGTCACCCAGGCTGCCATCTTTGTTTTGACGTCTGTCTCAAAAGAAGTCCCATTTAGGGAAATGGCTGAGGTGATTCGACTACCTACATTCATCCGAGAGATGATTCGTGAATTATCCGAGGTGTTCCGATTGACATGAGAGATGAGCGTTGATCTCGGAAAGAGGCTCCAGTTTTCAGACGTAGTGCTGACACGACTCAGACCAGATATTGTGTAGCGGTCCAAGTCCCCAAAGTTGATTGTTCTGGTAGAGTTTACAGTACCATGAAAAGAACACACAGAGGAAGCCTGAGCGATTAAGCATATGAAGTATGAGGAGTTTGCAGACTGCTGCAGAATATAGGCTGGAAAACGAATGTCTTTCCCGTCGAAGAAGCCGGTAGAAGTTTCCCAGCACAACCACTGTAAAAGATGTTTGGGGCACTAGGAATAAAGGGCAAGACAAGCAAATCTGCGGTTCAAAGCCTTGCGACGGAAGTAGAAAGCGCATCCAGCTGGCTATGGCACAGACAAAATGAATTGGCCTGGAAGCAAACACAGACAAGTAGTAACTGATCCCTCTTGCTGCACCGCCATCTGTGCTGAGTTAAGGGGCGAAACACCCAGTTAGAGATGAGCACTCGTGCTGATGATGTCTGTGTCAAGCAGAACAACAGAACTATTCCAAAACTATATGTGTCTCTGGTGTTAACGCATGAACCTGTTGTACGTTATCTAGGATGCATCATATCTGCTTTGCGATGAAAATATTATTTGTAGTACTAAATCGCTTATAAAGTTGATAATTTTAAACTTTACCAATTAAAAGTGTGTTTTACAATTATAAGCCCTTTTGGCCAAATTTCGACAAATATAAATAAACAAAATAAACAAATATAAACAATAAGTTTACGTTAATGTAATTATTTACAAGTAACTTACAATATGTTTTTGAGTGGCTCGCATAAAAGGGAAATGGCATGAAAAAGTATGACAACTGTGTTAGCATATTCTGTCATTATTGTTGTTGAAATTAACATTTACAGCTTTATACACCTCTTGAGACTGACATATTATATCCTCAGTGTCCTCTAGACGGAAAGTTTCATAATTAAACAAGTTAACAAACTACGGTGTCTTTTATTATTTTTGCCTCGAGCGTTTGTTTGTCTATTCTATGATAAATTTTCCTAAGCAAAATAATATGCGTGTTTATATGAGACAGGTCACCCTAGAACTTGAAAATTAATCACATAAACACCCTTGTTAAAGATCCGACAGTTTGCCTGTACCAAATACATGTGACAATATCAAACCTGATTTGGATAATTTAGGCATTATTTCTGCATAAACCCATACTTTAGTCTAATTTAACAAGATTTTGAACAATATTTCAATAGTACATGTAAGTAAAAATATCGAAAAAAGCACTTAATGTTTATTCTTTCCAAAGCTATAAATAAGCATGTGATCTTTTCCTAAAAATAGATATCGACGTCAGAGAGGATAACCAAGATATTGATTAAACTCAATTTAAACAGTGAGTTGTCACGTGATTTTCTATGTTTAAAATTAGATAGGAAATACACGTTTGTAATGATTAGTATCAGTACGTTGTGCTTCACATTTCACACAGACGTAGCACAAGCATTTCATGGTATCTCTTTTCAAGTAACAGTATTTGCTTTAATTGTTTGAGAAAAAAGAAGATAATGCAAACTGTAGGTTACCACCTTTATATCATTAATGTAATACTTGTCACGCTTGCTTGCATACAGCATAATTGACCGAATGTTTTCAAGCGCTAATGTATATGGTTCATATTTCAGGTCTAATTGTTATTATTATTATTTTTTTTTAATTTTTATGCTGAATTGAATGCGTAACCAAAATAATAGAGCAAAATCTCCAAAACAACATAATTCAGATATCAATTACGGAACATAAATGATAATTAAAGCAAATTAAAGTTCTTGTTTAATAAGTAACATTAATTCACAATCTACCTTTAAACCCGTTATCATTTTCTTGGACGCACCAGTGCAGGATGCACACGTTATGCACATTGTATAACTTTAATTAGAATGACAGAAACATGAACGAGCAATGTAAACTTGGTACAGACCGTATTTCATCCCGTTTAGGGCAGTGTTGTTGTTGTTGTTGTTTTTATTTCTTAAAGGTGGTGTCCGGCTGTTTGCATCATTTTTTTGCTCTTAGTCAACCAAATAAATTATTGTTACTAGAAGATCTCACAAAGTTCTGATTATTGATGTTCTTAATTTCGGCGAAAATTAAAGTAATACAACGCACTCGTGACAACAAACACATATTTTCTATCTAAGCCACGCTGCAAATTTTCATTTTTTTGAACGTTTAATATGATATTTTATCATGACGTTTTGTTATGATGTTTGACACTATAGTGTCATGGAATTTTTAATAAACTTATATCTTATTATGTTGGAGGTGGGGTGGCGGTGAGGGTGGGGGTGGGGATGTGTGTTTGTGTGTGTGTGTGTGTGTGTTTGTGTGTGTGTGTGTGTGTGTGTGTGTATGTGTGTGTGTGTGTGCGTGCGTGCGCGCGCGCGCGTGTGTGTGTGTGTGTGTGTGTGTGTGTGTGTGTGTTTGTGTGTGTGTGTATGTGTGTGTTTGTGTGTGTGGTGGGTTTGGTTGAGCATGTTTTTTTTGAGAATATAATACATTTTATTAAGTTTTATTTCACAAGTGTATTAAAAACCTCATATGCTAAGGCACGTTTCACTTTATTTAATAATAATAAAAAATGTAATATTAAACAACATCAACAACAAAAAACTATCGTGTCTGAAGGCATCCCGTGAAATTATGTATTTTGATGTCCTACATCTATGTGAATTATGTATAATAACGCCTTGTTTGTATTCAAACAAGCATTTCCTATCTGAGCCACGTTGCACAGTTAGCTATTTTTAAACTAAGAAAATCATGTGACCACTTATTCTTGAGATAACGTTCTATCATCATCCGAGTAATCCGCCATATTTTAGCAGATAACACCATCGTGATTAGCTTTGGAAACATGGGGTATTTAGATTTACCTTTTTAATGTGCTGTCTACTATTAAAGTGTGTTCAAAATCGTCTGCACGTAAATTGATGATGAATTTATGCCCTACTCACCGAAACAGGACAGGAGTGGAACCAGGAAGAGAGAGAAGGGGGATGGGGAATGAATCCCCCCCCCCCCCCACCACCACCACCACCACGCAACCAGGTAAAAGAGTAGTGAAAACACATATATGTCAGCTAAGCTTAGAAAATACTAAGCTTTTACAGTAAGTTTCATTACTGTGTATATATATCTAGTATTAACTTCGATAAAGTTGAATGGATCTTGATTCATAACCCCTGCACCCACCAAAATCTTCTGGATTCGCCCCTGAAAAGGAGTACGATAGCCTCATATTCGTATTTGATTCAATCGGAACATCTCGGATAATTCACGAATCATTTCCCGGATGTATCTTGGTAGTCGGATAACCTCGGCCATTCCCCTAAATGGAATTACTTTTGAGACAGACGTCAGAACAAAGATGGCAGCTCGGGGAAAGCTCACTACAATACGATGACTGTAAAACTTCAATATGTGGCGACTTCAAATTCAAATCATCCAATTTTAATTTACCCAGCGCAGCAGAAACGCAGCTGTCAAACGATGGCATTGTCTATGTTTTGTGCGAACTACATTTGGGGCATATTCTTCTTCCGAAGAACAAAACGATCGTGATTTCTGTAAGTATAATTGCACCAGATACATCCGAGGGATGATTGTCCCGAGAAGTTCCAATTGGTAGTTGATATAGGCAAACTGCCAGAAACCATCTTCAATATACTTTCATTTTGTGAATGTTATAACAAAATAAAAGACATTCTTTGGATCTCTCAAGACTCATGCAAATGAATTTACTAAATTGATGAACATTTCACCACAACAGAAGATGCACATTATTCTAAAAAAAAAGCAGTGGTTTTTGCTCAGCATCTTTTCAAAATGACAACAAAGCTGCTCAAAACACAATCCTAAAGTTTGAAAATAACGTTTATAGCACAAATAACGCATGCAGAACGAAAGCTTTATGCAAACAATTAACCTATTATTTATACCTTTCAAGGACAAAAACGCGCATGAATATGATCTTTTATAAATAGACACAAGGTTATACAACACAGACAATAAATGTTTTTGTTGACAACGTCTTGCAGAAAATAAATGGGCTGTTCCACTATGTATCTCCGACAAAAACTGTCGGTATAAAGATGGCTGGCTGGTTCGAGGTCTAGAAAGTTCAGGCGGGTTTAGTCTACCTTGGTTTAGTCTACCGGCGACTAGACGTTTGTCGACAAGCTGTTGCTTCACCTGGAGCTACAATCATGAGGCTGTACACATGTGTTCTGCTGCTTCTGATAGGTAAGTGATCGAATGGTGATTCGATTGGTTCTGTGAGTGAGTGAAAAGATAAATGAATAAATATTAAAGAGTGGGTGAATATTCTAGACATTTATTTGGTTTGAATAAGTATTCGTTGTGTCGGTTTTTATAACTTATATCATAAGCGAGAGACCTTCTATAAGTTTATTTATCTGCAATAAACTCACAGATTGCGAGGTCCTCTTTTTTTAGTGAAACGATCGGGTATTCTAATTGTATTTAATGCAGCAGGCAAAAAAACACAACAACATCGCAATGTACAGGACATCAACAAAATACACATTTGCATGAAATAACAACATTGTAAATCGAATTATGGAAAACAATGCCACTTTTTAGACTAAACATTTTATACAATAATTTTAAAAGCGATAAAACAGGCTGACCTGTTTATGTATAATTTGGAATTCCAAATATTGATCACTGTTTTGCATCGCTATTTACCAAGTTGCTTTTAAAAATTCAGCGAATGTATGGTCATTATAGCCACTCCCAGCTGTCGTTGAAGTTGGGAGGGAGACCCCCAGATAAATGACGCATTTGGTTACCAAGGAAACCAAAGTTAGCATTTTGCCAGATTTTTAATCTGTATCTGATTTTTAAGGTTTTAATGCAAATGGCTAGCTATACAAGACCTTTTTGCCTAACAGGGATGGGAGAGTCGACATTTGGGGATAAATAATGATGATGAATAGCTCAGTGGATGTATAATGAATTAACATATGAAAAAATGGATCAATTTATCGATAAATTGGATCAATTTGATGATTGATATTGGTGCAAAAAAACGAGCTTTCTGTTTTGATTACCCCCTATCCATCTCCTGCGGCTTAAGCCAACAATTGAGTGTTTAACTAAAACAAATGAAATGAAACTACATACAAATTACATGTCAACCATAAAAAAGACATCAGGTAATAATACTTTTTATTTACCGGTGATATCTATTAGTCCAGGCCAGTAACTTTGTGTTTCATTCATCTGTTCTCCGAGATCTTTTCTTTGCATAAGGAATTAACTGATAGTATATATAAAGAAATGTGGCCGGCTAATGGAATTATTTCCATATTTTTGGACGTGATTTAAATATTTTACACCAATCATGATGCGGTCACTTGCACATACGTTATTCTTTCTGTCTATCCTCATGGTAAAAATTTTCACGAAAAAAAAGATTTTCAATAAATTGATATATGTTAATAAATGATTGATAGTTAGTAGTTATACTACGAACTTAACATCAAAGTAATTTATATATAAGGAATAAATCGATAGTCGGTGCGTTTAAGAGATTTTGACGTTTGTTGTTGCTGTTCAAATTAAACGCAAAGTCTGACTCTATAGTCATTTTTTTAAATCTCATGAACAACGCAACACATAAGAATCGGCGAAACGGTCTGTAGCTGGTCCAAAGTACGTAACTAAGGGTATTCCACAGGGTTCCATTTTTGGACCACTATTGTTTAATGTTTAATTTATTGATGATATTTTCTGCTTCATTAAGGAAATGTACATACATGTAGTATAAATTATACAGAAGCCAACACCTTATCAAACTTTAATGTCTACATTTCCAACAGAAAGTAACACTCTTTTCGACTGGTTTGGCTTTTAAGGAATGAAGGCTAACCCCGAATAATTTCAAGCTTTAACTATAGGAAAAGGAATCATAGTATGGCTTCCATTATCATGATCGAAAACGTACCTAGACAATGTGAAAATGCTCACTACGCTCTCTCCTTCTGCACGTCTCATTACTGAAGATTCTCATTTAAGGTAAAGCAGGTGTAGTAGAAAATATACAGTATTGAAAAATTAGCACAATTAATGTGCTGTATGCCTTATAGGACAAGTGTATGCAAACTTTTAACGGAATTCGACATCATTGGATTTTATGTATATTTCGAATAAAGTTGTCAAAAATAACGTGAAAATGGCTCTTTTTTCATAATGTGCCGTATCCCATTTACGAAAAGTGGTTGCTATTGTGCATCGTTTAGAAACAGTTGATGGCATAAGACAAAACAACCAAAATGTTACTTGAATTGTTTGACTGAAACTTTCACTAATTTGTAATACTTGTAATAACTCTAGATAGCCGTACGATCTATTTCAATTTTACCAAAAATATTTTAGACAGTATTTCTTGACCCTGTAAATTACAAATAACTTATACACGACTTTTAATTTGATAGATTTTGAATGTATCAGGTAACAGATCTGTTATAAGATTCACCAAAAATTATTCGAGAAATATAAACTTGTGTGGACAATACAGAAATAATTGCCGAACAAAACAACAACAATATAACAACAACAGCAACAAAACCAAACACAAAAAGAGCAACAACAACAACAACATCAAACGGGAAGAAAGAACTTATCATTTGTGCTCATGCAGGAATTCGAACCTACAGCCCCATTGTTTCGAAGCAGTTAATTCCTGTTTTTGATACTCTTTAATTGGACTATTCATCTATAGGAGGTTACAACTCGCAAAAAGTATGAGTATTTCTGATTGAATCGCGTGAACTTCCGGTTATAGCACTTGCTGCAAGAGGTTACCAAGCCTACCGGCCACCTTATATGCGCGTGGAGTACCCAGATGTGTCCCGACCAGAGTGCATATGTATCCAGGTCTGGGAGCCTGTTTGCGGAGCCAACGGCGTCACCTATGGCAACCCGTGCCTTTTAAGGTGCAGGTAAGTACCAGGTGTAGATATCAGAACATCGTCCGATCGTCGCCCATCCATCCATCCATCTGTAACGACCGCAGGAGTAGAAATATAAGCGCTTCAAACCAGCCTCGCTGCTGGGTTAACTCTTTAGCGACGCGGTTTAAGCGGCTTCCCGATTTGCGCGGTTAAGCAACGGTTACCGTGGTCGGTGTACGGATGGGTGACCGTTGGGGAGCGCCGGCCTGCGTTACACATCCATCATGCATCAACCTGTGTCCTTTGTGTCAACATACTTTGTATCCGTTCAATGTGTTTGGGTCTGGTGACCATTTTGCCGTCTCCACTTATCTCCAAAATATATAAGCAGTCCGTGTGTTCCGAATAAAAGCTTTGATGACTATCTGAACATATTGGCACTTTCCGCCGCTGTCCGAACATTTTGTATATAATCTGTACTAGGTAATTCCGTCCTTTGGACGTTCATCCTTCGGATGTATCTGGTGCAATGATATGTTCTAGTTCTACACAATGCTTCCTACAATAAATTCTCTGACAGGAAGGCGATCGTCTGTGGACAGCTCATAATATATTAAAACAAACTAAATATTTTAGAGACGTTGTTTAATGTCAAACTAATGCATTTTGAGATGCCTGTGTTTTCAGCTAAACTTTAAGCAGTTTATATGGAAAAGGTGGTGTGTTTTTTTATTTTCTAAATAACTTTTGTGTGTTGGATTCCTTTGGCCATTTTCTTCACCTTTTCCTTATGTGAAAAAGTATTGTTTTATAATTTTGCAGTCTTTTGTTGTGTTTATTGTAAATTATATCAAAGAGTCATCTGCAAAAAAAGTGGACTCTGCCTTAATGGAAACAGAAAGGTCGTTGATTTAAGCCATAAAAAGGCTTATAGGTCAGTAGGTAGTGGTCAACTTTGTCAAACGCCTTAGTAAAATCTTCAACAATTAGATAAGTCTGATTACAGTGTTCAGGCTAATCATATACTTCTTGAGAGGAGACAATAAGTTGGGTTTCACTACTATGTTTGAAACCCAATTCCGCGTTGAAATGGACTGTTAAGCTTTTCAGACTCATAGAATGCCATTACAGATTAGACTTTTAAGTGTTCCATAGGTTTGGATACAAACCATCATTAATGATACAGGCGATAAATGAGTTATTCAGGCGGCCCAGTTCTTTTCATTTCGTAGCTTTCTATTTTGCAGAAATAGCCGAGGTCTTCCTAGTCCGGACCGAAATTGCCATGGTTTCGAATGTCGCGACATGCACCATAACTATTGACTGTCTGTTTAACTCGTTTTATTTTTTATTCTCTTTTTTTACATCCCCCACCCCCACCCCCATAATTTCAAACTTAGCTTGAATGGAAAAAAACATTTTAGTATTTTAACTTTGATTGTTGATTGTGCTGCACGGGGCATAGTTTGGTTTTTAAGAGATGGATATGCTTCACACGTTTAAAGTAGGTGGCGTATGATGAGGCAAAAAGCATCATCTTATGTCACGCTCTTAATTAGAAAAAGAATCAGGATCCATGCTGCGTTCATTTTGCCCCCTTTTGACATATGGTTAATCGTTTTAAGCATAACATTGTTACCACCGACAGAACAGGACCGCTGGGAGACTAAGGAAACACGTTACTTGAATACAATTTTATTGCATAATTTTATAACATTTAGCGCTAATCTGCGGGGGACGGTGCGTTTATTAAGACATTTTTCGGGTTTCCAAATTTACCAAATTTACATTTAGTCGCTTCTTTTTCGCAGCCGGGTTTTGCAGCTATGTGAAGGTCCATGCCCGTGTTCTGGACATTATGTGCTCCCTATGCCAGTGTACCCAATGTACCCAGTGCCCATGTATCCTTATCAGCCAGTCATGATGGCGCCGGGACACGCCCCCTCCGTCGACTGTCTGTGCCCACCAATCAAGGACCCCGTGTGTGCCGTTACTGGGGAGACGTACGACAACGCGTGTGAGGCTCATTGCGAGTAGGTGTCATGTTAAAGGTTGTTAAATTGTCCAAATAATAGAAACTAAAAAGAAGAAAAAAAATACATTACTAACATGTAACATACATTCACTTACTTGAAATAAATCATGAATAAAGTTTGGGGTGGCGTGAAATTAGCTTGTATGAACCTCATCAAAACATTTGAATACTCTAATGACGGAATAATGGGTACTTATTGGTTGTTTTTCAACTTTCGTTATAAAAACTCGGTTTGACAGGTGCTCTGCGGAAACGGCCATAAACCCTCGGCTATGTACGTTACTGATCGTAAAGTGTCGGCTCTATGTGCCAGTCCCGATTCTTTCAGAAAACAGCATCATCTGATAATGCATAACAAAATTCTACTAAATGGAAACCTAATAAAATTTGAACGTACTATAGTTATTATTTCTATATTAAGTGCTTATGCAATAATAATTTTCTGTTTACCGATAAGGTCTGACGTTAAAATGTTAGCAGAATACTTCGATTTTGTTTAGGGATTGCAGCGGTTATTTCAAACGCACTTGGTAGTATTAGTTATATTTATAGGTGCAAGAAAAGCTGTGCGGCAGCTAGTGATTCCTGTAACAGGCTATAATACTGAAGTGACGGCTTTTTAATAACTGTCAGTCCTTAAAAAAGGATGATAAAAATTAGTTATTCATCCCTTATTTCCGTGTTTGTTTCAGCGGCAAGGCGGTGGCCTGCGAATCCAAATGTCCGTGCACGTAGAGGACCGGGGTCAAGGGTCAATGTCGTCTCAACGTCATTTTAAGTAGTTAGGTGACCTCTGACCTTATCTTTAAAAACAAGCTTCACTGCATCATACACTGTTATGTCCGTGCGAGTTTGCTTTGTTTTGATATTCACAGAACCAGTGAAACAATTCTATGGCTGTTATTGCAACATCTGATTTTAATAATTTAGAAGATGACCCCGACAAAAATGTTGTCAGAACCTCTGGCAAGTTAAGTGTGTTAACTGTGTATGTTTTACAGAAATAAAACAAAGCATTTGATATATATTTACTTTAAAAAATTTATCTTATTCATGTTTTCTATATAAATAATAAACATTTTTAAACTCAGAATGTGTTGTCTCTAAAAGATTCTATAAAAGAAGCGTATATATTGTAAATATTGTACCTTGTGCTAAAAGAAATGAATTTTATTAATTAACAATGTAGATCTACCATACTTAATTTAAATAAAAACATACGCATTTAGAACAATAAACATAATATTGGTGATTTGATAGGTTACGTGAACTTTAAATTTCTTCATTAAAACGGATGTTATATTGCTATTATGCTTGAATTTTATATTAATTGTTTCTAATTTAGAGATGATCGGAAACATAAATTGCCGTTCAAGAGTTATTTAGGTCCGGTAATACTAAACGTCATAGCATAAAGAAGACAAGATGGAATCCAATTGTGTCCGTTTGCATAAGTTTTAACGTAAGTCTATCGGCCGGAAAATTCGTTCCTTGTTCGACGAGCCGGTTTAATCTGGTAGAATATTTTAACACATGCTCAAAACTTAGGACAGATACCTTGTCCAGTCATTCGTTGGTTGAACGTTGGCACTGCGTTTTATCCGGAACTCGCGCATACATTTTTGTCCTTTGCTGGCCCGATGGGCATCTGTTGATGTCCAGTAGACCAGATGTGCAAACGGACGTTGAGCGGACCAAACCGAAAATAACGAAGACATCACCAATTACCACTATTTCTCTTTAATTTCATGCATTTTAGCATTCTTGGCACTTCTAAAAACTTTAAAAGCCAAGCATAACTTTATCGCAGAATGCTATTCATGTCACTTAAGGTTACACTTAGGTAAAGAACAATTTATTTGCGTTACATTAGTTGTATGCGACTACACGAGCGAAGAATTCATTGTCATGTTGTCTGACCATAGGTGTACATCTGTATTATATACATTACTTTATATGCCAAACTTTGCACTGAACTTAGATTTCGTCGTCTACGTATTATTACCAGGGTAACGATTTCAACTATTTGTAACATTATCCGTAAATAAGAACGATTGGGATTCCTGATAATTGCTACTGGAATTCACAGCGAATGACGTGGATGAATTAAATTATTAGTGGTCACATGGTTTTCTTGGTTCAAAAATAGCTAACTGTGCAGCGTGGCTCAGATAAGAAATACATGATTGTAATGACGAATTGTGGCGTTATGGTTCTATTTTCAGATAGTCGTAGGACATCAATAAACAGCATTTTGCAAGATCACAATGGTTTACTAAGATACTTAATGAAAAGATTTTGGTCCAAACTGTCGGACATCACCTTTAAAGAAAAAAGTATGTATTGGCTAAATATAGCGATATTTGTATTTTGTTGTTAATTTGTATGATGCTTAAATTGATAAGTCGAGGCATATGTGAAATCCTATCATGACTATCGCGGTTTGTGCGACTTTCTTAAATGGACTCAAGAAATAAAAAGACGACCGTTGTATTCACTTTCAAAAAAATCCTTTAGTTTACCGCTATTTCTAGAAAAAAATAGGACAAATACCTCAGAGACAAATACCCCACTAAGAAAAATACCTCCTAAAAATAATAATGATAATAATAATAAAAGCACACATAATTCTGCCATAAGCGTTTTATTTATTATTTTGCACAATAATGTAATATGCTGATATTTACAGGATGAGGTATGTATAAAAGTATACACACATAACATTTATTGACACAAAATAAAAAATAAGATCAAACTGATAGAGCTATCACAATAAAAAGTGATCATTTTATTCATCTGCTGAAACTGGTTATACATGTAATCTGTAAAAATTTGCCCAAATAAATAATTACATCTCTTCTAAAAAATTCACAAAGAGAGGAATAATGTGCAGACGTATGACCTGGAAACATTGGTTTCTTCTGGTATTGTGACACAAACCTGCTGTGAATAGCTGAAACTGTTCAAGTCTTCCATAAATTATGACTTAACAGCAAACTGTTACCATGACAACTATCCAACAATCAGAATAAACGCTGTCATCTTGGGTCAAGGGTATAATATTAACTTTCTTAGACATATCTAAAAGATCTGATTGGCCAGATCTAAATAATCCTTGACATAAACTTTAACTCAAGCTCAAAGTTTTATTACCCTGGTTTAATCATTAGATGTCAACTTTAGGTTAAAAAATAAAGCTTGACGTGGTCCTGAGTATCACAGTTCTATAACCTTGGGATTTGAGTTGAGTTCTCTGATATATATCCAACGTAACAAATGTTGGTACATTGTGTATCAACTGTTTCCCAACTCATCCCACAATCAGATGAAGCTGCCATTGGGTTGTATGGACCAAGCCTCTTTGATGTCAATTGTTTCCATGACAACTCTCCTACAATCAGATGAAGGCCGTCATGAGGTCATCAGGGCAAAACCTCTAATGTTGACTGTTTCCGTAACACATATCCTAACACATATCCTAACTATCAGATGAACGCTGCCATAGGGTCATCTGAGCGGAGCCGTTTCGATCGCCATGCCTCCATCTCCTCCTCAGTTGGAGCCTTGGCCTCGTACATGCTGTTATACGGCCGCTTCCTCTCGTCTATTGCTAGTAGTTCATCCATCTTCCTCTGGTGCTCAAGCTCCTTCTGCATCGCCTAAAAGGTACATGTTTGTTTTATGTTACATCAAACTGACACAACCATGGTCATATTGGAAATGTGCAGCAAATGTCTGGGTAGAACTGC
The DNA here is from genome assembly GCA_007844125.1 of Sinonovacula constricta. Lineage (NCBI taxonomy): Eukaryota > Metazoa > Mollusca > Bivalvia > Cardiida > Solecurtidae > Sinonovacula > Sinonovacula constricta. Next base: position 32,031,093 of record CM017569.1, on the reverse strand, counting down.
TGGAACACAGCAGGTCAACTGGAAGACCTCGCTTCAGAAAAGAAAGTTCTTGCCCCAGCAGGAACTAAACACGTGCAGTGAGAAACAATGCAGGTCAACTGGAAGATCTCCCTTCAGAAAAGAAAGTTCTCTCCCTAGCAGGGACTAAACACGTGCAGTGAGAAACAAGACAGGTCAACTGGAAGATCTCACCTTCAGAAAAGAAAGTTCTCTCCCAAGCAGGGACTAAACACGTGCAGTGAGAAACACAGCAGGTCAACTGGAAGATCTCCCTTCAGAAAAGAAAGTTCTCTATAAAAAGCAATACAGAAATCACCTAAGCAAAACGATATAATTTTCCAATAAATATCATTGGGTATTAACATATTTTCAACAGTTACATTTTATCTTTTAAATAGAAATTTCTTCCAAATTTTATATTAAACAAAGAATCACATAAAATTGCCTAAACTGTAATAAGACCTTACATTAGTTTTAATTAAATAAAGTGAGCAGCCCACAAAAATGTAATTAACAGTATCTATTGATATATTAAACAGGCTGAAAAGTTTTCAAAAAAAATGATTTGTAAGAAAATATGACAAATTCCTGAGCATTGCAACTTATACCACAATCTGAAAGGCCCAAGACAAATGTATTTACATGCATGCTAAATGTAAAAGTGAGAACAAATCTGTGATGAGCCATTAAACAAAAAAAGCAAACCCAACAGTTATTATCTTGGCACCATTAGTTGGCAAAAGGGGCTGACTGGGTAATAAGTGTTTAAACGCAGCAGGTTAAACTTTACTTAAATAATTATATTACATATACAAATATTTGCTCACCTTTTTCAATCTTTTTTCTTTCTGTTTTTCCAAATCTTCTTCATCTGAACCTTCATCACTGTCACTACTCGAGCTACTGCTGTTTTGCTTTTTCTTCTTCTTTCTGCGCTTCTTCTTTTCCTTCTTTTTCTTTTTCTTCTTACTTTCTTTCAACTTTTCTTGATGTTCCTATGTTAACAAATATCATCAAATGGCCTTTATGATGGCATAGAGATATATGAGAAAAGATTTTCTTAAGCAGAATATAAATTTTTCTACAAAAAAAGCTTCTTTTTTTAAAGAAATTATATTATTGTTCACTATTTACTTATGACATAAAAACGTCATAAAACATCATTTGCTACTAAGAAAAAAGTCACCTAAAAGATAAACATGTATTTACAAAATAAATATCTACAGATGTTACATAAAATTGTACCCTTTTAAGACAAATACATAAAAAGAACATAAATAAATAAAACATATAAAACATAAGTATAAACTGGAACTCCGCGAGTCGGATGCGTCGCCTGATGAAAATTTTTGTTAGTTACGGTTCTTGTGCGCTGCACTTCGAGTCATTGCCAGAAACATGCATACCAAATTTGGAATCATTTGGACCTACGGTGACAAAGTTAGGCTCCGGACAAGAAATGCTCAATAAAAATCAATCAAAGGGGAATAATTCAAAAACGGAACAAGGTAGAGTTACGGTTCTTGAGCACTGCACTTCGAGTCATTGCCAGAAACATGCATGCCAAGTTTGGAGTCATTTGGACCTACGGTGACAAAGTTACACTCTGGACAAGAAATGCTCAATAAAAATCAATCATAGGGGAATAATTCAAAAACGGAACAAGGTAGAGTTACGGTTCTTGTTCACTGCACTTCGAGTCATTGCCAGAAACATGCATACCAAGTTTGGAGTCACTTGGACCTACGGTGACAAAGTTAGGCTCCGGACAAGGAAAACCGGACGCCGCCGCAGCCGCCGACAAAGTAATCCCTATATGTCGCCTTTTCAGACGACACAAAAAAATGTAACCTGGTAAAATCAGATCAGAATCTTCAGTATTTTGAAAAGTCCATTTAACTGGAAAGCAAGCAGATGGGCATCTTGGTATTGCATGAAGGTAAAAAAAATCAAACGTCCAGAGACAATTTTTGATTTAATCCCAAATTTTATGGCTAAACTTAAAGCTTTGACTTTATTACTGCATGCTATGTATCATTTTTTGCAATAATAATTATAGTTAAAAAGGTAATTAATGAAATAATCTGATGACCCCATGCCTGGGTCGCACGCATGATTAATCTATCAACATTGCTACCTTGCCTGATTTCTATATACAACACCACATTCTAGTTAACCTATTATAACCTGTGGAGGGTTGTGAGGGACTTTTACGAAACATACAACACCCATCCATAAATACAACACAGAACGAACAACCACCTACACATTTAACTTAAGCACCTCTTGCCAATCATATTTAACCTACAACCACCCTTATATTTTAAATTTTAAGTATTCTTAACCTTCATGGCAAAAGGCAACCCTCACGCCATTAATAAGAAAATTAGCTGGGATATTTTATTTTAAACTCCATTACATTATGCTCACCCTATATCAACAGTTAGGGCGAGGGTAAACAAAACCAAGTACTGAATGATTGAGGGACAAAATATTCCCATGCAGCTACAACTCTACAGGTTACAAGTTAAGTTAATAATAAATGTAAAATATAGTCTATAATAGGCTTCAGTACACAGCAAGCAGTCTTGCTGTTGATATACTTGAACCTGACGTATTTTATTTGTTTTGGGCTGCCCCTTAACATGACCAGCATGAGCAAACACGCTTAGCCTTATTTCAAAAGCGTTCATCGTATACAAAGAATATATTTTTAACTATTTAGCACTTATAGAGTTGCCATAAATTTAAGTGCATAAGGTGTATAAGCTAATGTGATACCAATATGCCATTTAAGATCATATAAGAAAATAAATAAAAATCTTTCATTTGCCGTTCAATTTCTAAAGCTTCAGAAATTACGCAAGTTTTTTCAAGTTTCAAATGATGACATGGAAAAATATTTTCAACATCTTTTCTATTCAACAAATAAGCTTACAACAATTATAACCATATTTTACATTTCAGTTTTTTTGAAGTTGTTTTCTTTTATGACATTACTGCAACTCAAGCATAATCATTATAGTGACCTGCAGCTTTAATGGAGGTTGAAATGTCTGGGTAGAACCATTTACACACTGCTGGTCAGCAGCTGGAATACGATCAGTGAATAGGGGATGCGTCTTGTCTTTGAGAATTTGAATTTTTCCTTGACTCTAGACCTTGAAGCGGGGATGCGTCTTATCTTTGTATGCGTCTTATCAATAAGACTTTACGGTACCTGCCTACATAAACAGTTATTCTCCAACTGGTATATGTATGGAGATAGGCAAAGGAGTTCCAAATTGGCGACTCTACCCACATAACCTTGAGCACCATTTTATAAGATTCCAGAACATGCTTATATATAGAAGTCTTCACAAACAGAAATAACACAACGCTATAGGTACAGCATCAGCTGGAGGCCCCAGGTTTGATCCTCAGCTGCAACATACCAGTTGTTAAAAATGGTTGAGGAATAGCTCTCTAGCTAACACTCAAGCAAATATAAGGGTAGTTTCATGACTGGTTGGCCCAGTGTCAGAATAATCTGACTATGTGTGGTATCATGCCAGGTGCTCACGGCATACTATACACAGTGAAGGCAGCACTATATCTATATACTACTATACCAGTATATATAGTAGACAACAACCATTTCCATATTACAGATCATGGGTTGATAAACCAAACGCATACCGATGTCATACAACATACCTCTAGAAGAGATTTAGGAGGTTCCTGCTCTTCTTCCTCTTCTTGCTCCTCAGCCACACTCAGCAAACTTCTCTATAAAATGCAAAACAAAACTTTTATGTATTAGAGTATTAAACATTCTTTAAAAATTGTCACACATAAACAAGAATAAAAGTATAATAAACAAGCATTTGATAGTATTGCGGGCAATACAGTAGTCCCCTACTGGTCCCTCAAAAAGTTCTTTAATTATCTTACGCTCCTGTTTATTGCCATTTATAATTAATTTCCATCAATGTAGCTCAAACATTTATTTTAGTAATCACAGAATCCAGATTTTTTGTTGAACAAATGGACAGACAGACAGGGCAAATCTATCATCTCCTCCCACCCAAACAGTAGTTGATGTTCACATAATTTTTTTTAATTCACCTGGCCTAAATAATTGTTTACTTATCATGACATTTTTTTTTGCCTTTATTTAAGGTATGAGCACCTTAATGCACTATCATTTAAGGAAAGTTGAATGCGCTATCCAAAACTTCACGATTTTGCTGCAAGGTCATGCTGTGACCTTGACCTTCAAGGTAGCGACCCAAATGTTGTGTGCAACATGTCATCTCAATATGGTGACCATTTCTGTGAAATAGTTGTAAAATCCGACCTCAAATAACAAAGTTATGGGCCGGACACGATTTTGCTGCAAGGTCATGCTGTGACCTTGACCATCAAGGTATCGACCCAAACGTTGTTCGCGACATGTCATCTCAATATGGTGATCATTTCTGTGAGACAGTTGTAAAATCTGACTTCAAATAACAAAGTTATGGGGCAGACACGATTATGCTTCAAGGTCATGCTGTGACCTTGACCTTCAAGGTAGCGACCCAAATCTTGCTCGCGACACGTCATCTCAATATGTTGATCATTTCTGTAAAATAGTTTTAAAATCCGACTTAAAATAACGAAGTTATGGGACGGACACGATTTTGCTTCAAGGTCATGCTGTGACCTTGACCTTCAAGGTAGCGACCCAAATTTTGCACGTGCATATTGTACACATTGCTACCTATTAAAAAATAAAGTTTCATGCGCCTAGCTTTAATAGTTTTTAAGTTATCAAAGGATCAAGATTTTTAGCGGACAGACAAACAGACAGACTGACGGAATGACGGACGGAGAGTAAACCTATAGTCCCCTCCGGTGTGAACACCGGTAGGGGACTAAACAGAACGTTGGAAAATCTCTTCAAAGTCATGAGAAGGGTGCAATTAAAATGGGAAAGTCTGGTGGAAAGAACGATTTAAGTCATACTAGCTTAAGAAGGCCTGCAACATGTGGGAAGTGAAAGGACCCTATCATAGAAAGCAACCAAAGTAATCCAAGGCCACTTCTATCAGACAAATATTACTATCAAGAAAAATGTTTAGGTAGACAGGCGATAAATGGAGGACCATTTTAAGGCAGATGGTAAACTACAACTAAGGAACAGTGACTCATGATAAGTTTGTTTTATGTGTGTTTCATTGCAGCTTCACAATTGTAGTAATTGGCTGTTCTGCTTAGATTTTTGTCCTCAATATAACACATGACAGGTGGCTCAGAATTGTTCGACCCATACTGCTCTGCCATAGGTACCCAAAAGAACAACTATCATATAATGATGAGACAATATTAGTAATAAACAGAAAGAAACATATAATGTCAAATTAAACCAGACCTTAACAGTAATAGAAACAAAAAAACATTCATCAAAGATATTGGCTAATAAATGAAGAAATATGCATTTTTTCACCCAAGGATTCATTATTAACATGCATTTTGAACAATTAAGCATTTTTGTTTGTTTGTTTTAAGGCCACAATCTTTCAGTTATAAGGAGACAATGTCAGCTTAAAGTGAATAAAAAGCAGCCTTAAATGTAGTATCATGCAATAAACACCTAACATGATCTCACACACTGCACTGCTTATGGCCAGCAAGAATGTAATCCCCACCTTATCCCTAAACCATTGAATCCTAAAGCTGTGTCCAGCCCTGTAGACTCACCCTGTACCTACAAACCTCTCCTAGCTCTAAACCATCAACCGTCCACTGAGCAGATAAGGCCTTATTCCAGTTTGCCTTTAATAATCTGTGCGCAATTGTCAAGGTTTTGGTTTGCCACAGGGTGGGATTGAGCTGCAGCGTTTGCCTAGAGACAACTTTCTGCCTTCTGTGCTACCAGGGCAAATCGTGTGTATCAATCAAATCAATCCAAACACGTTTTTTCTGGTTTTGTCTTTTGTATTTACCTGTTTGGCTGCGTCGATTCCAGCCTGGCCTGTACAGTAGGACTCTTTTATCGTAGAACAACAACACTTGTAGCCCCACTTGCCAGCATGCCAAAAGGATCCCCAAACAGTCTGTAAAAAATATATCAAGGTAAATACAAACCAACTTAATAAAAATGGATTTTCCTTAAAGGGTGGGTGATATTTTCATACCTTCATAAAGAAAAAAAAACATTAGAAATTATCAGGAGGAATCCAGGCATTGTAGCCATTATTGATGTAAGAAGACCTCACAATAGTTAAGAAGAAGGGATGGCATACATACCACTAGGCCAGATTAAAAACCAACTTACATGAAGGTATTGACCTTAACCTCCAACTCACTAAAAGGGGAACTGGGGGTTGTTAATGCAAATGTCTACACAACTGAGCTAAATATTTAGTTCTGTGATGCTTTTTAAATAAAATGAATATTCTTTCAAGACAAACTGTGATGTTCAAAGAAATGAAAAGTATCTAAAATAACAAACAACAAAATGTCAACTTAACATTTTTCCTGATATTTATGTGCAATATTTGTATAAGCATCCAGCAATATACCATATGACAAAAGAAATAAATAATCTTTCATACCGGTAATTAAAACTTCTAAATTAATCTAATGTTCTAGCTATTATACACTCATCTTCATATTGGGAAAAAACTAATGAAAAATGATCTCAAAACACCTAACAAAAAATAAAAACATAAAATTTAAAATAAAATATAAACACTTCAACACCTACTGTATGATTGTTAATGAACACATCTTCGTCATATTTAGATCGCACTATTGTCTTCTCTCCCCCTTTCAGCACTGTGCCATAGCGTGAATATTCTGTGTAATCCTCTGTCTGGGCCAGCAGGAGTTGTTTGGGCGGGGCTTCCAGATGCTCCTCCCCTCCATATTTTTCGATAATGCTCGACTTTGCCGTCACCTTCTTCTCGTCTTTTCTCTTTTCCACCTCCCTAGCCAGGAGTTCAAGTTTTGTGGGGTCGGCCTGTAGATGAACGTCTGTCCCATGCTCATAGGCCTCCCATGCGAACACTGCCAGGCAGAAATACACATAGTAATTAAGCATTCACTCTTCCAGCCTGGAAAGAAGTTTTGTTTAATAATGCAGAGGTACAATTTAATTGTGTGTGTTTGTATTGTTTGTAATTGTGTAAGCAAAAATAGGAGAAAAGTTTGACAGTGCCTTTCCTCCTAGCAAAGTTAAAGGTTTCCTTCAAGTATGCTTTCCCATTCCAGACTTATAAAATACTTATAAAATAAAAATATTATAACATAAAATAAAATGTAAGGGGTCAATAATTTTTTTTATATGGTACCTATAACCCTATAATATGTGTTAGTAACACATTTTGAAAGAAAATCGATTGTACTTCTGTTTAAATAGTTGTGTTAATATGAGAACTAAAGCAATAAAAAGAATTGACAAAAGGCACAAAAGAGCAACATTCTTAAGGTATTCTGAATTGTGGCTTTCTGGTACATCTAAATTTTAATCAGAGCTGCCTAATACTGGCCACAACTTGAAGGCAGGTTAGGAAGTGACGTTTAAATAAAAGTATAATAAATACTATTAAGTTATAATAGTAATTGAACAAATAAAATCAATGGAAATGAAAAGCAAGATAAATACTGAGTTTTTGTAACATGATATTTGCAATAAGCAGTGTGCAGAATATCATAACATCAATTAACAAAAGAGACAATTTAAAGATAGAATATGAAAGCCTTCTGTCAGCAGTGTTTTATCGTGTGATTTATGATGATAAAATACTTTTGCTTTTGTTTATTTGATAGGGAATTACTAAATATTAATGTTAGTTTAACATTAACCATAAGTTCATACCTTGTTTCTTGGCAAACTGTTGAGAATCACCAGAATACCTGGCAAAGTTGTCACCAGTGAAACCAATCCTGAAGAAGGAAACAACAAAATTGTATTTTCACATTTATTTATTGTAAGTTTTAATACATTTTTTGAAGAAAGTCTTTGTATGAGTTTCCAAACTCTGACATGGTAACCAGTTGTTGCCACCTATTGTTTGATACTATGAGTGGATTTTAGAATATTTTTTTATATTCTGACACTGAATCATTGAAATGAAGCATTATTTATGTAACCCACCCAACAATGTAACTTGTATTATATATTTCTTGTTTTGGACGTCAAGTTGTTTTCTAATTGTAACATAAAGATTGTCTAAGGCTTTACTCATAATATGCTCATTATCTAAGAAGTTACTTTGAAGTTCTACACATTGCAAACAATACTAAGGGGCATTCATACATTCTGTACATGTCACCTTCAACTCATAGTTGATAGTTTTTTTTTTAGTTGTTCATGCATTCAAATTATTCTCCATGTGTGCCAATAGACTTTCTCCAACATTTTATTCTTTTATAAAGAATATCTAGATACATATATTCTGATTCTGGAATAGATCTTATACATTGATAGATGCTGATGCTTATTACCATTCTAGAGTCAACATAGCGGCCTGGAAGCATTTCATTTTCAGAAAAACAGTCTCAAGTCACATAGAGTATAAACAGGGCAATATCAGAATATGAGGTGCAATCTAATGCGTACTTTCTTAATGATGTAACTCCTCAGTCTAAACAGTTAGGCTATTATGGCTATATTGCAACGTCCAGTTAATTATTGGTGGAGGAAGACCCCAGATTTATATCTAGGTAGAACCACCGGCTCACTGCAGGTTAGCTGGAAAACCTCCCTAAATGAAAGTTCACGCACCGGGACTCGAGCTCATATGGTTAGAGTTTGAGGAATTTTAAGTCAGCAACTCTAACCAATATCTGCTGAGGAATAAACTCAAGACCACCCAAAGGAGTCATAGGCTACTTTATTACAAGTAATTAAATATACATACATTCTTATATATTTTAGTAATACTTACTCCTTGCCAGTATTTTTCAAAGGATTTTCTCTCATAGATCGAGTTTTGGGATCATAGAATGCTGAACTAGGATCTAGGTTGTACAAGTACTGAAATCAATCAAGGACAATGAGAAAATAAGAACAAAGGATTAAATAAGACCAAATAAATGAATGCAACTATTTTTGCAGTCTGGATATCAAAATTTGCTTTCAGTTGTTGAACATAATATGTTACATCGCACCAACACAATTTTAATCATATTGGCTAAGTCCAGCTAATTGTATGTGGAGGAATACCCCAGACTCATGTCTAGATAGATGTCTAGAAGCACCTCCGCATCGCTGGTTAACTGGAAAACCTCCAACGTAAAAGTTCTTGCGCCAACTGGGACTTGAACCCATACAGTGAGGGGCTAAGAAAATACAAGTTGGTGACTCTTACCGCTCACAGAATATGTACGTGCTTCACACAGCACAATACTGCACTTGCTTGCAGTGATAAAAAGTAGTTTATACTATGTACTTACAAATGCAAAATCGTCAAAAAATGTAAAATACTTTTAAATACTTTAGTGGTAGTTTACACTTTTTTCTACTCGGACTGTTTACTTTGACGAAGAACTACCTACTTTAGAGTAAAAGAGCATGTTGTATTTATGAAACCCGTATTAAAATATTAAAGCCATACCTTTGCAGTATCTTCACGTATTCTCAAGTTACGGACTGTAATTCTCTGTTTTGTTTCAAACTTCTGACCAGGCATCTCCATATCGTCAGCATACTTGTCTTCATCGTCAGAATCAGCCTCGCCCTGGTTATTCAAATAATTAAAATGTTAATGTAATTAAAATGTGGAAATGTTATGTTGTCCCACCAACAGTATTTCAGATATCTGGAGACGGTGTCCACTTGAAGCTGATATAGTGCTGCCCTCACTACGTAAAGCATGCCGTGAACACCTGGCATGATACCACACCCAGTCAAATTAGCCTGACACCGGGCCAACCAGTTGTGGAATTACCCTAGCAAGGTAGCTATATCACTACCATTTTTAATGACTTTGGTATGTCATGGCCAGGGATTGAACACGGGGCCTCCCGTACATGGAGATGACGCTCTACCAACTGCGCTACCAGGTCCAGTTACACTCTTTCTTAGTGCTAGACAGTATATCAAAAGCTATTAAATCCAAGAATGAGTCCGAACAAAGGGTTTAAGCACACCAACACCAGCAAGATGCTCAAGATTATAGCTCCATTTTTTTTAAAGAAAGGAGCTAAAAATATTTTAGTTTTAATGTTATTATGATACACATTTTATAATTTCCAACAGATGACCATTATAATATGTATATACAGATTTTACTGGACAGCAAATCAGAAAAGATAATAACTGACTTCTTTATATGCTTAAAGCAAATAGGGTAATTACAAGTATTTTTAAACTTTGTTCTCATGTGAAAAACAAGGACTTGATCTAAAAAAAATTTTTTATATTTTCATGTTGAAAATAAAGAACCAATATGAGTGGAATCTATTAAACATTCAATCTAAAATTTTACATAAAATTGACAGATATTCCGGTATATTTACACTAAAAAAATAAATAAAAAAAGACTGTGCATACTTTATAATTCATATTTTCTCACCTTTACTGCTTCTTCTGTTGCTTCCCCTTCAGCCATGGAGTCTTCTACCTTCCTCTCTTTCAGAAGTCTCTTAGCCTTTAATGAAATGGAAATCAGGTAGGTTAATATATCAAGTAAAAGAAAAACAACAAAATTATTACAATAAAAGACCTGAGTCAGCAAATAAGTTTCAAGAATTGTATACCAATGAACAGTAAGACAGCTGACAACCTATCCTTGGCTTCTTGTCTTACAGTTTTGTGTAATGATCACAACTGTTTTAAATACCATATAAACCTGTGCATGTAGAACTTTCGTTAAAGTGAAAGTAACATGAGTTATTGACCCTTTTAACAACATTTCAGACATTAATATATACAGAGATTTACGAAAAAGGAGCAGGTGGGGGAAGGAGGGGAGGCTGTGTAATCGTTAGCTAATGGATAAGTTTAATATTAAATTTTAAAAGCAACTGATTTCCTGCTCACCAGTTTTTTAACTTAAACCTTAACAACCATATAATACAGGTTTTGTTTGTTTGTTGTGTTTATCATCCCATCAACTGAATTTCATTTATCTGAAGATGGGGTCCACTTGAAGCAGATATAGTGCTGCCTCTCTTGTGTATAGCATGCCGTGACCACATGGCATGATACCACACCCAATAATATTATGCTGACACTGGGCCAACTAGTCTTTAACTACTCTTATATTTGCTTGAGCATAAGCAAGGGAGCTATACAACTACAATTTTTTTACGACTTTGATATGTTGCAGCCCAGGTAAGAACACAGGGCCTCCCGTACCTGGAGCCGTCGCACTACCGATAGTGCCACCAGGCCCAGTAATACAGGTTTTTGTTAATGTTTGTTTGCTTATAGGGAAAGTGTGCCCACTTGTATTTTTGAGAAAAAAGCAACCCAAATCCAATGTGAAAAATGTTCATAATGGAGATAGACATATTTAAATGGCACCTATTTAACAGAAAAGTCCTAACAATACAAAGAAAGACTTAACAGTTTGTTAAAACCTACCATCTCGATTGCTTCAAATTCCTCATACACTTTCTGATGCTCCTCTGGATTGTAGCCATTCCATCTGTCTCTTTTTCCTTCATAATCCAGTGCCAAGTTAGGCTGAATGTGTTCATCTGGGGCAAAATCTTCACCAGTAAATTTAGCTCCAATCTTTCTAGGTCGCTGTTAACAAAACTATTATATATAATTGATGCATATGATTTTGTTTTGTCATCATTGAAAAATATAAGATACAAAATATGGGATACAATCTTCATACTTTACAAAGTAACTGATACAGTCAACTGACTCCCCAAAATCTTTTTTGCATATACTGAATAAACATCTATCTGAATGTACAATGTATAACAGAGTACCAAATCATTGCAGTCTAAACTTGGTTTTCACATGTATGAAAACGCATTAAGATAAAGGTATAAAAAATAAACACTTTGGCCTAAACAATTAAACCAAGTGTCAATTTTTAATTAACGATTTTGATTACCATCATTTCCTTTGTATCAACAATCATTTCACTTACATGCCAATCAAGTCTGGGTCGGAGGTTATAAAACTCTGCGACAGAGACTGAGATCATTCTCATGCATCTGATTGGCTAGATTATAAGCTATGTTCAAATTATGACCAATAAGATCAATTCTGAGTAAATGAAGCAATAATTGTACAAATGTATACATCAAACTTCTCAACCAATCACTATAAAAATTCTAATGGGCACCAAAAAACTTTGAGAAGAAAACTACATCAATTCATCACAAGGATGAGGCCGCCAGGAAAGCTTTGACCTTTTGGTCTATGGGTGTCATCTCCAGCGTAGACCCAAGACATATTTGTGTGTGTCAACCATGACATCTATGCTCTAAACATCACCATGCCACAAACTGATGGCAGCCAATGTAGAAAGCAGCTAAGTTATGTCTCAAACTGCTGCGACTGTCTCCCAGGAGGGAAACATACAACGTTAAACACAGCAGCAACAAAAATTTATATTCACCTCGAGACAGTCTTTTTTCTTATGTGTAGTTGCTCCACAATTTTCACATGCACCTTTTCTGAACTTTGTGCTTACAGGACCCTGAAACACAAATAGGTATCAAGGTAAATTTGCATAATTTACTAATAAAGAACACAATTCAAATAATTGTGTGAAAAGCTTACAAAGAAATGTTTTAGTTTTTACAAGTTAAACAATGCTCAGAAGATAAAAAAATCTAATATTCTTATCAATAGCCTGTTAGGTACATCAAATTGATATAGATGATATTACCGTAATCACTTATGTATTGTGCGCACTCATATATTTTACGCACCTCTAGTTGTGGGGACAAAACTAAGAGGGAAAAATCAATTTGTCATGTTTTATTTTTTTTAAAAGCACACACAAAACATATAAAAAACACAGACAGGCTTATTTGGATGTAGGCTGTTTGCCTAGACCTGATAAGTATGTGTTCATTAGGTTGAGAGGTAAATGACAAAAGAACAAGGCTCTGCTCCAGTTACCTCTTTAACCCCTTTCTTGAACCACTCTGTCATATCTGAGAAGTTCTTTTGTTTCTCTGGCTGTGGTCTCTGATGTTTGAGGGTGGGTCTGTTCTCCCCATAATACCAGGGGACCTGCATAATGTACTGTGGGATGTGAGGGTTGATATCCCTGGAAACAAGTAAGGAAATGAATAAAACATATTTGACAATCATGCTAAACAGAAAAGTGAATCTGAAAGGTCTTATTAACATAAATAACTTAGAAAAAGATGATTTTCAAATTTTCTCTTTAGGTCTCTTTTTGTATGACAGATTTTTTTTTTAACTTTCATTTTTACATCATGAAAAAAAAAAAGTCTAAAATACAAGTTCAAAAAATGGCTGTCATGGAACAATATGCAGGGCACTCGTTTGGCCGTTTTTGGGGCCGAATATCGGCCCCATTCCCCTATCAAAATAGTATGTTTTTTCCCCTATCTATGAAAAAAATTCCCCTCGAAAATGAAAAAAAAAAACAACGCAAGGGTCGCCCGAAAATACACGTAAAACTTTTCGCGAACATTTTTGAGTACGAAACCCATATAAAAACACCGTTTTACTGGCTTAGGTTGACACGTTTATTTACCGATAACGACTGTGTAAGAGTCTAATTAAAAGAATCCTTCACGAGTAATTTCCCCTGACAAATTTGGAGTTCTCGGATATGGCCGTTGTAAACTAAAATGTCGCACAATCAAAAGCACTATCGTAAGAAGATCACTTCAAAAACTTCAGAAAATTGCAAAAAAATCGATTTCCTCTTTAAACAGCAGTCACTGTCTTCGATTCCAGAACCTACTATATCTAGTATTGAAAATGACGTAAGTGAAGAGCCCTGTACAATCCAACACTTTACTTCCAAATCCAGAAAAATTGATATCTGAGCGGGGATTTTAAGTTTAAAATTCTTGCATTTTAATGCAAGCAAGTTTGACTTTTGAATATTAAGTCTGAAATAATATACTGGCTATTATAATATGTGGTAAAAAACAGTGTTAGGGTTCTAAGGAGTTAGTGTGACACTAAAATCAAAATGTGTATATGACTTAATAAAATTCCCCTTTTTGTCTTTTTTTTCTTAAAACGACACGAAATTCCCCTTCCTGAGGGTATGGGTACCTGTCCCCAAAAGCTGTCTAGTGCCCTGATATGCTCTTCTATTTAAGTGTATCACGTATCACATATTGATTTAAAAAGAAATTTGGAGGATTAGGGGGGGGGGGGGGGGGGGGGGTGAATAGTGTTTCCGGCAAGCAAAAGGTTAATAAAAACCAACTTTTGAGGCCAACTTACCTTCCTTCCTCATCCTGCATGGCTGGGACTGTGCCTGCTTTTCTGGCCTCCTCTAGTTCCTTCATCTTCTTGTAATCCTCACGGGATTTCTTCTGTGGCTCCTCCTCCTCACCCTCCTCAGATTTGGTCATCTTGGCCATCACAGATGGTGGAAGGTTGGATGTGAATGACATCTTGATTGTAGTGGTGTCACACAATTCGAACAATAGTGGAACCCTTGTATGACTCTAGTATATGGTTAAATCCTGTGAAATAATTTGGGAGAACCATATGTTTTATATGTTAGATAAAGACCCGTATCTCCAGTGCTAAACCTCCCTATCGATATTTAAGATTTAACATAATTCTTTTACAAAAACAAATACCATAGCAAATGGTGTTTGTATTAAATCTTACTTATCATCATCATGTTACCAAAATTTGACGTTCTCATAAATTTCAGAGATTGTGTTGTTGTATTAACTGTAACTCTTTATTTTACTAGTTCAAGGATATTTTCCGCTTAGTGTTTAAAAGCTAGTGGTTGTTAATGAAGTAGTTCGACATTATACTTTAAGGTGCTAGAAAAACCGAACATAAGCATGCTTAAGACATCAAATTTTGGTCACACAAGGATACTTGACGAAATAATGGTTCTAAGATAAGACCAGTAACAAGCATTTGATGTGGGGTTTTTTAAATAAATTAAATGAATTGTGTTTACATTTAAAATTATGTGACTTGTGTTATTCTTTTCTATGTCTAACAGTATAAAGCTCACCAAAAGTCCATGGCTAAACATATAAACATTTGTTAAGTAAATACTTCTCTCTTTACAGTGCAATTCACTACTTTGACATCCATAGCATATTAAAGCGTCCATATAAATGAAAAATTACAGTATTGTAAAAAAACAAAACAAATCAAAAGTTCACAATACCGCAGCGTTCGTAATAATTAAGATCAACATTTATTCGACGTCAAGTCGTATAACTATACTGTAGTGCACAGTACACAGGACAAGACACTTACAAAACAAACACGAATAAAACGTCTACAGCAGTTTGTAGACAATCACCAATTGATTGCTTGGAACGAAAATTTGTTTTTATATATAAAGTCTCGTACTAACACACAATATTTTGACCATAGTTAAACTAAATAATGATAAATAAATCAAATTGCTTGTAAATTTCCAAAATAGAGCAGCCAACAATAACTATTTGTTTGAGCTATCCGACACTTAGTGTCGGTGTGACACGCGGCTTCACGAATCTACGAACGGCGGATAGTAGGGTTTTACTCACTTAACCCTCAAGATAGAAACACAAATCGATGCAAGCAATATAATTTTGCTTGTAAGTCCAATTCGATAATATTTTGCGAAAAAACCATATCGCGTGGAAATTAGAAAATTAGAAAATGATTTTATCAAAAACCGACCAAGCAATTCGCTGTTTACTTCGTTAACAAGTTAAGAAGTGAAAACAATCATTTGTACAGCATGGCAACAATGAACTGGCACTCGTTAGTTTCCGACAATGTATTCTGTCGTCAAACCTCGGAAAATGTTCGGTTTATATTGACAGACGCATGGAAAGATCTCAGACTTAATAGGTATTTTGACTAGTTTTTATACCGTTAATAATTAACAGCAACAAAAGAATATGCTTGAGTGCCAGTTTATTGTTGCCAAATAATATCAAATATGCAACCAGGACAGAAATTAATTTCCAAACATCAATATAGAAAAGTTAAACATTTTTGTTTTACAACTTATATATTTCCGAAATATGGAGTCTTTTGTCATAATAATTGTAATTATCACGGTTTTGACGAAATGATTTGGTGCCCCCCCCCCCCCCCCCCCCAAAAAGACCCCCCCCCCCACCCCACCCCACACACACAGAAATAATGATAAAAAAAACAACAACAACAAAACAAAACTGGGGTCGCTTACATTATTAATCTTTCAACATATTTACCTCGCCTGATTTTCTGTACACACAACCACTTTCTCACTTAGCTATTATGCTCAATAAGGACTCCTTACTCCTTAAGGACAAAACATTCATATTCATGGCGATGCCCAGGTGCAGAGTAGATAAGATGTAAAATATGACTCAGACGGGCTTTTGTGAGCAACGGGCGGCCATGACTGCAGAAAACACCTGAAAAACGTATTTTTCTTTGCCTATATCTTTCTCTTCCCGTCTTTCCCCTCCCCTCTCATTCTCTTTCTCCTCTGTCTTTGTCTCTCTCTGTCTCTGTCTCGCCGTCTCTCTCGGAGAGAAAGTCCACATTTCGTATAAAACACACCGGATTAGGAAAACAGGAAAAAACACATCAGTAAATACGTATCATGTCACTACAATCACACGACGCAAAAAAAGAGGTAGACAAACACTCAACGCCTAAGCTATTTATTTATCTTCACGTTGGATGAGGTGGTAACGATATTTGTTATACGGCTTCAAAGAGTTCATCTCACCATGCAATTCCTGTACCATGACGCAGGTCAACATACATATATTAACAAAAACCTGCATACTAAACCGCCGTGTTGCGTTACCCAACTTTCTTCTGCAGTAAACAGCGGCTCCGTGGGGAGGATAAAGCTAATAAAACAGGATTAATACATACTGAAGGGAAGAACAGGTAACACTGTTACAATCATGGTATTTTTGACTTACGCTTTTAAATGCATTTAACGCACAGAGTGAATATAGTGAATACAGTGCACGGTATACATGTTTATTATATTATAAATATCTTCGATTATGGAGCGAATTTTAATTTTCATGCTGTCTAATAAACACCACAATTTAGGTTTGTATTCTAGTACTAAAAGGTCGCGTTGGCAAAAAAAGAACACTTACACGACAAAGAGCATTTAGGCACAGCCAAACAATACTATATTATAACCTATTAGCATGTTCGTTAATGAAACGCCAAGTCAGTCACTGCGGCATATTCACTGTCATGCATTCCTCAACTGTTGTACTCGTGTATCGCTTTTTATAGAAATGTATGGATCTATTAATCTCGTTTCACTCTTGTTTTTCGCCGTTTTATTTCTTCTTCGCAATATTAAGCTTCTTCTATGCTCCTTTTCATTTGTCTGGATCTTCTTCTGCGTCTTCGTATTGAACTTGGATCGAAACGTTTGCAATTTCCTCAGAAAACAACAACAACAAAACAACAACATTCTGATGGTAAACAAAGGTCGTTTATATCAGTCGTCAACGAAATGGATATAAAGGTGGTATCCGAAAGATTGGACCAAAGCTATTTTCATAAACTATTGTTACCTGAACAGATCTCGCAAAATGATTTTTATTGACGTCCTTCACCTGTTTGAAAAGTGAACCATAACGCCTCAATCGTCAATATAAACATGTATTTCTTATCTGAGCCACGCTGCACAGTAAGCTATTTTTAAACTAAGAAAACCACGTGACCCCTTATGTTTTAGCACACCGACGTCATTCGCTGTGACGTCGATGTCTATTTTTAGCAGAAATCCCAATCGCGCTTATTTATAGATTTGAAATGAATAACAAAGGACAGATGTTGTTACATGTATTAGTTATAGGCAAACTGTTTGATACGACATTTTAAATTACATACATGCAATACTGAACTACATTCATTCTTTCAATCAAGTTTTTGCAGGTTTGTATGTTGTATGAGGTGGTGACATTTATAAAGAGATTCTTCCACTCTCATGTAGTTCTGCTTAGAAGGAGTTCCTAAGTGTTTGGTTGTTGATTCTGTTTTTGTAGAACTCCACTCATCGTCTTGACACTTCGTCACGAGTATCCAGAAAGTTTCTGGCAGGAATGTCAATTAGGTTTTTGAGACTATTGGATAAACAGTAACTAAATTTTGACGTTTTCACTGCTTAACATCAATTGTTTGAACTTGTGTTGTTGGAAACCATATGGTTGAGACATATTCCATTATTGGACCTGGTAGCGCAATCAGTAGATCGATGTCTCCTGGTACGGGAAACCCCTGGTTCGATCCTGGACCCCGACATACCAAAGTCGTAAAAATGGTAGTGGTATAAGTCTCTTACTTACTCTCAAGCAAATATAAGGGTAGTTCCACGACTGGATGGGCCGGTGTCAGGATAATGTGACTGGGTGTTTTATCATGCTAGGTGTTCACGGCATGCTATACTCAGTGAAGGCAGCACTATATCTGCTTCTTGTGGACACCGTCTCCAGATAACCGAAATACTGTTGGCGGGACAATATACCCAATAAATATATTTCATGATTGGTTTGGCGAGTGTTTTGAAGGCTGATTACCTGAGCATGGATGTACATTCGAATTTCAAAAGAATTTCTTCTGTCAAGTTAAATGACCATGTGATGCTTTATACTGAATATGCTTGCCCCAGGCGAGATAGTCTGTGATCAAGGCACCCAGATAATTGATGCTGTCCGCCATTTCTTGGACCTGATCATGTAACTTGTGATTTTCTGTTATTGTCTTTGACCTTGGTTAGCTATTTGCAGAACAACATATTTGGATGAAATGAAGTTCACCTGTCAATACTTTCCCATGTGTTAAAGGGTATGAGATCTGAAAAAAGGTTATCCTGTGTAGTCTTAAGGCCTTTGTAAAGGTGTCTGTCTCTATCGAATAACATGGTGGAATAGGTTTGATGCAATTTGGCCAATCATGCCTCAAGGTTATGAATGAAAACAGGCCTCAAATTCTCGCCTGTGCGTTTTATTACGTCTATGTTTACTTTGTACGCCTCTAGTGGTTTGTCTGAATTTATATATGTGTGGTAATTATTACAAGGTCTTTTTCGTATTTTCCTTTTCAAATAGTTAAATTGCCTGTTTTAGACTTGTAACAACTCTTGAGGAAGCCATTTTGTTTTTTATTGCCATTCACTCTTACAGTTGGTGTCCGACAGTTTACCTGTGTCTGGCACACGTAACAATAAATTTCCACTGCATTATCGAAGTTTCGCATAATTTCTGAATAAACTCATACTAAGTAAAGATGATTTTGAGCACAACTTGTGTTGTTATACAGTACAATTGTCACAAAATCACCCTAAATGTTCAATCTTTTCAATTCTTTAAATAAGCATGGTAGTAATCTCTTACAAAAATCGACGTCGGAGCGGACTACACGGATGTCGATAGAATATTATTCCAAAAGAAAGTTGTCACGTGGGTTACTTAGTATAAGATAGAAAACCGTTTGTAATGACGAGTGGGTATATATGCTTCACTGTTCACACAGATCTAGGGCACCAATTAACAGCATTTGCAGGACCCTTTTCAGGTAACTATGATGTATATTTTTCTTGTTTCGTCTAAATTGTCGACTGCCACCTTGAAGATATGCCCATAGACGTTTGTTACTGTCCTTGAAGTCAGTCACCAGCGAGAGCTTTCTCTTGTTAATCACTGCTTGATTTCTTTACTATAAACTGTTCTTTGAGTTGCAGTCGATTTAGGGGTGGATCCAGGGGGTTGGATTGGGGATGCATCCCTCCACCCCCACCCCCCAAACCAGGTAATAGAGTTGAGAAAACACATACATGTAAGCTAAAAATACTAAGCTTTTAAAGTTAAGTTTGTCTGTTGACTGTTTAGGTCCAGGGTAGGGTCCTCTTATTGTGTATATATGTTTAGTATTTACTGCGATCAATTTAAATGGATCTTGATTCATACCCCTCCACCAAAATTTTCTGGATCCGCCCCTGAATTGTTTATATCTGTCTGTATCATGTTTCTTACTTGTTTATTTCGTTGTTTTATATGCTCACTGTTTCTTTAAAATTGAATTTAAGGGGATATTAATGTCGTTTAAGTGTCTTTAGCAATATTTAGTTAATTGTTGCATTCTTTATATTTTTGTGGTGACGATGGTGGTGGTGGTGGTGTGTGGGTGTAAGTAAAAATACGTACCTGATGCCATTCTATTGTGAAAGTCTATTTTAATAAGAAGTTGAAGTTCATACATATTAACCAACAGAGTTGTGTGAATGAAAACTAATTTTGTCTCCCGTAAATCAAAAGCAAAGGACAGCGAAGGCTGGGTGTGATTTGTTTTGATTTTTTACCGTCCTTGGAGACATAAATAAGAGAGTTGGTAAGACAAACTCAACACTTAGCTCATAAGATTGAAAGTCATATAAATGAGTTTGAAACAACTTTGGTAATAATTGGAACGTCAAGGAAAAATATGGTTTGTATGAGTAGATACAGAAACTGATCAAATGTCTTTTCCGCCGTACCATAAAGAGCATATCATTTATCCCTATGCTAACATGTTGAATCATCGCAAATGATTATGCAGTGTGTGAACAATTGCAGTGTTAATGGTGTAGCTTAAAAGTGCATAAAATTAAAGGTTGACTAACTAACCTTTAAAATTCATTTTATAATTTATTTATCAAAAGTTTTGTCATATTTTCCATCCAATTTGCAAACTGCACGTAGATCATATTACAGATGCATATGTTGTCCTCTGTGTTTATTTATGAGTAAGGATCGAGAGTTATCTCCCCAACATGTTGCATTTCTATCATGATTTACAACTGAGTGTTTGTATTTATATTTGCATAGTCAGATACATGAACGTGCACTACGTGACACGTATAGGATGCAAATAATTAGAACCCAAGTCATATACCTTAAATATAGATTGTGTTGAGTGAAGGGAGCGAATTTACCTATTGTCTTTGCACGTGGTAATTTGGTTAGTTTTTGTGTGCTGCAGGCTAGTCAAAAAGGTGCCAATTATTCCATTTATTTACAGTTCATTTACATTCCCCCACCCACACCCAACCCACCCACACACAAATCCTCGTTTCATGATTGTTTGACGTATGATAGACAAGAATTTGCACTTTTAAACATGAAGGTGACCTTGACTTTTCGCCAGCTTAAGTCGGTGATCCACTAACCGTTGGGGCTCGTCTCACCCACTTACACCGTCGGTTCGTTATAGAACGATAACTAATATTAAAATTATCATAACTCAAGTTCATACGAGCCTGAGAAATGTGGGTTCGTGTATTCTCTAGTAGGCGCATGGAGAGCGTCAGCTCTTATGGAATGCATTTTACGGGGAAGATAGTGTAAAAGACAACAACAAGAAGTCGCAGCTGTTCTGTGAGACCCTTGTCACAGAAAAGAACAAGAGTAGTCCACTGTTAACATTGTAGCTTGCAACAATACAGTAAAGCTTGCAATTATAAAAAGTTAACATGCAATAATAGGAAATCGCAGCTGTTTGGCGAAGTCTCTTTTAATTAAATAAACCGAGTATGCCGATGTTAACCAAGCAGCTTGTAATTACAGATGTAGCAGACAACAAGGAAGTAAGCAAAGTAGCAGATAGTCTAGTTCCCATCAGAGTTACAGTTCGTAACTCCCACATATTGAATGAATGTATTGACTGTTTGAGTTAGTGTTTAGTTCACATGAAAGTCAGTGTAGACTTGTTTCAAGTGCATGCTCTCTGTGGCGCATTGGATGTCTCTCGTCCGTGCTCTTTGTTTACTCATCTTGGCCAGTGACCGCGTTCGGGTAATGTGGATATAGACAATCTACAGCTATGGAACGGAAAAGAAATGGTCTACCGACCATCCGACCGACCAGGTGTCGACCGGTAGACATTTGCAAAACGTTAATGTAATCCTGCTTATTTGCCCTGCCTATTTTACTGCTTGTTAGTAGGTCAGGCAATGTCCAATAATCGCGTCACCCACGGTTTTTAACACGGAATATAACGCTAATAATTATTTTAAAAGTGACTATCACCCGGACGACAGCTTGAAAATATCTTTCTTAAGCCATTTTCATTCGTGCCATCTTGGGTGTTAAGATGAAAATAGAAAATCATGAATTTTAGAGGCATCGTTCAATGACTTAGCGTGAACTAAATTTATGTTATTCATAGAGGTACTTCCCCTCCTGCTTTTTGTTTTTTATTTGACACACACTCTAGTAGCTTTTGGTTACATTATAAGCAAATATAAGTGCATTTAGTTTAGTTAATATAATAACAAAATTAGCTTCACCTCTGACTGCCTAGCCTCTCACCGCGTGAGTTCGTGTCCCGTTCGGGGCGGATGACTTAATGTGTGAAAAACTTCCACTTGACTTACGGTGCGCCGGTGGTTCTACCCAGACATCTGTCCGGGGTCTTCACCCACCATCGTAGCTGTAAGTCGCTATATGCTCATCATTGATCGCTGCGATGTATTTCAAGAAATAAACAAATAAAAATAAAACAAAATTTGTTTTTGTATATAAAAAAAAATAGTTTTTGGTAAAACGGTTTTGTTACTGTTGCTGGCTATGAAGTGCTATCATTGAGCCATTGGTCATTTCATCCTTTTTTTCCTGCGTTGATATAGGAATGAATTACGTGGTCATTACACTGCTCCGAACTGTCGTAAATCGCCTTTAACAGACCACACTTAGCTTCCTAGCGCAAGATGCAACTTAAATTAGCTAAATAAGCAATATTACTATCATCACGATGACACGTACTATTTTAAAAATAAGATATCGGTCAAAAGAGATAACTAGTGTTCTACATCATTATCAATAGTTAATCGCACATCAAACGATTTTAGGCCGTTGTATTATAATTCGTTCCTACAGAGGCATGTTGGGATATGTTGTGGTGTTGATATGGTGTAATGGACGTTGGTTCTTAGAAAATAATATTGCCCTTTAACATACTGCCGCCCTAGGCTAAAATGCCCACGACATAGCTTTGTAACACCAGAACAACCCAACCACCACCACTTCCAGTCTTAGTGCGTTTTTTTTTCAGAATCATAAGTGTTTTTTTTCAACAAATTATTAATTGTGAAACGTGAGTGATTGAGTATGCAACGCTACGTGTGTTGCGTTTTTAAGTTTTTGATGTATTAGTTTTAATTACATTTAATTCATATCGGTGTAAGTAGAATCTATTCTAAATAAAACAGAAAGAATACGACGAATATTTTCAATTTAAATTTATCTCAGATTTTAAATTGAAAATACGGACGTACGACTTTAATTTTATATAATGTATCTTATATTCACATTCTGGCCTAGCTGGTACATGTAATTAAGCGGCCAAGGTACGATCTCTGGCTGCTCTTACGTTTCGGCAGTTAACTATTGCTTTTGATGGCAAACACAGATATTTGTAAGTACGATACAGACTATTTTCAAATGTGATGTGTGTTACTGAAAGTTTCCGCATTGACAATTTTATGGTAGGACTAACAGGCGTGTTTTGACCTTAATTCAACTGACTTCACTTATATTGACAAAGTATCCGAAGTGCAACATCCGAAATATATGTCTTATTATATAACTTGGAAGTTCATTTCTTGCAGGTTGGGCAGGTAAAACGAACAGACACATACTAATAGTCTATTAGGCATGTAGTTATGGTGCGCAGTCATTTTTACGTGCCCACCACGAAAGCCGTCAGCTGAAAAAAAACACGCCCTTACATCTCAGAAGCTGCAGTAAGCGCAGCCATTTTTCTGCTGTCATTAACTTAATTGACCCTTATGGCAGGGGTATGTAATTCGGACATAACGCCATGTCCCCTTTTTTTGAAAGGGGACACATATATTCATTCTGTCGTCATTCGGTAAGTTTAACCGTGTATTATGCCATCACTTGGACATTTAATTTTCAAAAGGATCTGTTTTCTTTACACTGCATGTATTTTAGAAACCCATCAGGAAGTGCGAGGTTAGATCTCTGAAAATCCAATTTAAGATTTAAGTACCCTAGTCATCCCTCCTGCCGACACACTTTGGGTGGTACTTGTTTGGGTTTGCAGCTTTTTTGTATTTTTTCTCATCACAGTTGTTGTTGTTTTTGTGTGACTTTTTTTTTAACTAACAGACATGTGAATACCTTGTACTGTGTCTCTTCAAATTTTGATACATGTTGCAATTCTCATAGGGTTTACTTTTTTTTCTAGCCTCAATAGGTGAAGAGCTGTCCACGATGAAGCAAGGGGTCGTACTGACAGGGTACGAGCCTAAACACACCAGTATGACGTACAACGGTTCAACAAACCTCGCATTCGATCCCCCAGACGGCACAACAGTTGCCATGGAAACGGTAGGGTATAGCTTAGGGGAAAATTTAATAGATTTGTAATTGTTGCATATTAAGAGAGCGTATTTGAATGCATTGTCATGAATGTTCGACCTAGTTATTAATATTTCTGTTGTTACATTATTATAACAATGTAGGTTGATTTGTACCATAAAGAAGCGAATGTGCAGTAATTCGAAAGACAAAAATTGGATGGAAGAAATATTTCGCGAGTTTCTTGAAGAAAACGTAGAGCAAAAATCCGAGCAAGAAAGCTTAAGTTAATATTCGACTTGTTAAATGCAAATAAAATGGAAATTATAGAAACTAGATAAATAAACTATTAAAAATAGCGGTTTATTTGCGAGCAAAAAAATGGACCAGTATGTAATTATGATAAAGTGGACAGGATTAAGGTTTGAGATTTAGTATTGAAAGCATCCGTGCAAGCACAACAGCTACAATCTAATATCACTAGGCAAGAGAGGGGGAGATTGAGAGAGAGGGGAGAGAGAGGAGGGAGAGAGGAGAGACAGAGAGAGAGAGAGAGGAGGGGGGTAGAGGGAGAGGGAGAGAGGGGAGGTAAAGAGAGAGGGCAGTAAAGGGAGAGATAGAGAGGGAGAGAGAGGGAGAGAGAAAGAAAGAGTAGAGGTAGAGAGGGGAGGTAGAGAGAGAGAGAGAGAGAGAGAGAGAGAGAGAGAGAGAGAGAGAGAGAGAGAGAGAGAGAGGGGAGAGAGAGAGATAGTGGAGAAAAGAGGGAGAGGGGACAATGAAATATTTACTTTTTAACTTTGTGTTTTTTAAAACCTAACAAACAATAAAGAGGGAAACGTGGTGTTTGCTGCAATATTTTAAGCTGTACTCATTTAATAAAAATGTTAAAGACTTAAACTCTAGTCTATGCAGCAGTTCGTTTAATGGTAGTTATGTTAAATAACGTCTTTTACGACGCAGTTGGTTTATCTGGGAAAAAAAGAGAATCAATGTTAAAAGTCGGAAAATAAGCCATGTCATGTCATTATCTAATTTTCTTTTTCTTCTTTTTAAAGAAAGCACGAAACTTTCACCCTTTACAAATTATTTACATACTGTTTATTGATTTAATGTTCTTGTGCTATTCTTACGGCATTGATTGTATATAGTGTGTAGAAGATCATAAATTAACTATTTTATTAAACTCGCCGATAGCCATGTTAAAATATGCACATATTTTCTGTTTATTGATAATTGAATATTATGTATCGAATTTGCAAATATGAGTTACTTTATTTAATATTTTAAGAGGGGATATACACTGAAATATACATCATTTCCATTGTTGACTACAGTTTCGATTCGGGTTATTTCACATAAAATGGGATTTTAAATTGCGATGCCGTGTAATACTCTTTTACCTGGTCGTTGTTGTTGTTTGGGGGGGGGGGGGGGGGCGATCCCTGATATTATAACAGGGTTTGGTTCGTTTGAATCGGTAAAGCTAAGAAAGACATTTATTATACGTCATGTACGCATACGTATGTAAGTTCTGTTTTGTTTTGTTTGTAATTAGTACGATGTGGGTATAATGTATATTTTGTTTTTAACATTGGATCTATTAAGTAAAAAATTAGTTGGTTTCTAGTAAAAAGATGAAATTAGTGGACAAGTTAATTAAGTCAATTATGACAGCGTGTATAAATCATAATGAGGTGCGTTGTTGTGTTATTATAAAAAGCAGTAGTTTATTGTAGATAAGCATTATTTCTTAATAGATAAGACCATTTTATATAGCTATACTTCATGAGAGCAGGGGCGGATATAGAGCTTAATTTAGAGGTGGTGGGATTCTTGTTAGTTTGAAAATAGTAGAGTATTTTGTTAGTAGAGTAATTATTTGTTTTGTTTTAAATTATGGACATGCCATTAAATGACACCCGTTAACAAAAAACGTTTATGATTCTTTTCATAAAAATCTTCAACAGAAAAAGCGGTGGTAAGTTCAAATTCGATTGATGATAAAAGCTAGAGTACAGAGCGGGGGCGGGGCGCTTGTGGCGTAGTGGTAGAGTCACAGACTTGTTACTCCCTTGACTGATATGCCTCTCATCGGGTGGGTTCGATTTCCATTCGAAGGACTGAAGCTGAAATGGTCTTCCAGCTTCTATTATGACATTATTTTATTTTATTTATTTATTTTTTATTATTTTTTTTTGACTGGGTGAGGGAGAAGGTGGGGGGGGGGGGGCGCTAGCAAAATAGCTGGAAGTTTGCTATAGTTATCGTAACTACTTCCTCCGATGTTTTGAAAACGGGCAAGGGCGTAGCTAGGCATGATATGATGTGTACGCATGACCGCTAACAGGGTCCGGGCGGAATGCTTCCCCCAAAATAATTTGTGTTCTATATCGTACGTGGCTTCTTTCGAAGCTTGGTATATGTTGCAATGCTCATAGGACTTTGTAATATATTCTTATTCTGGGGTGGTTTCGGTATCAATATATAATTAAATTTTGAGTAAAAATGATACGTTACAGATATTTACACATTACAACAAAAAGTGTATTTTACAAAATTCTTTCTTCATTTCCAACAGAGAAGCTAATCAAACATAAGCACCAATTTTCAGGTTATGACTATTTAGTCACGAATCGTCTCTCGGATTTATTTTAGATAGTCCCCGGGCTTAACAAATGTAAGAGTCTATGACGTAGCGGCAAGTACGTCGTCTTAACAACAAAGTTTGTCTGTCAAGTAAACTCAGTAACTATTGTATATCTTACGAAACATAAAGAGTAAAGTGGTAAACGACGAAAAAAAAGTTGCTTTTGTACTTATCGCTCCACCAGATATTACTAAGGTGTGATGGTCCTGAGAATGCCATTAACTTAGAAGTTTTGATTGGAAATATAAGAGAACAACGAACAAGACTTGTCCCATATCAGGAGCTAAATCGACGTAGCAATTTTATAATTTTTTCATGATGCAAATAGCGGTGCTAGTTGGTCACAACAAATATACCCCAACATAGGGTAAGACTATTTTAATATTTTAGGTTTCCATTCTTAGTGGACAATGTGTACGCGGCTGCGTATTCTGCGTACAGCCAGCTACGCGCTTGACGGGAGTACGTGCGTCCCTTATTTGTTAGACTGTCGTATTTTATCATAGAATGTGATAACGACACAATCACATCACAGTGTGTAAATGTCAAGCTAAAATCAGTATAAGTTTATCTGATCTTATTGTTGAACATTCGCCCGATAAAATGACCTCCTTTCAATATATTGCAATGGATACAAACATCTATAGAGTTGTTTTCTGTGTGCGCTGCGTTGTACGGTTCAGACCGGGAGTCAGGAAAACACGATGGAAGAAGAAATTGAAGAAAGTGGGTCATTATTGGAGGTGAACAGTAGGATATACTTTATCTTATTATATATATTTATAATAATTTACAATTTATAATATTTAAATTACAAAGACTAAGATACGTGTTTTATTAAAGATTGGCTCCCATTTTGCTGACGCGCATACTTTATGTACGCTGGTAGCAAATCCTTGAAGGGTGTTATTTGATCACACGACATGCGTTCATAAAGCAGGAACGTCAGACAAATGAAGTTCAAACCTCGTATTGAAATTTAAATTATCGATCGTGCACGATTTTAGCTGATGGTTTTAAGCAAGTGTCCCAAAGGTTAAAAATAATCACAAACTCTCAGGAAAATTCGCTTTGATTAAACAGCCGTGCAAATTCGGAGGACACTGCTGGCGTAATTCATTTCAAGCCAGATTGAATAGCTCATTGAATAACGTACGTTATCTATAAAATAAATCGCAACCTAAGTACTTTATAAATTGTTATTGACAAAGTCAAATAAAACTTATTTGTTTCATGTAATAAAAAGTGGTTTTATTTCTTCAACAGCATAAAACTTAAGATGCGCACGCTTGCTTAATAATGTGTATTCTGACGTCAGCCATGCCCATGTGCGAGTTATAAAATATAAAAGTCTTTCTTTTTCTTCTGAAAAGCAAAGTGAACTGTAAATATTATTGTGATTTGTAAATTGAATGCAAGTAAGTTCTGTTGAAATGTTCCAGTGACATTTAGAATATAGTGATAAAACGGATAAAAAGAAGTGTATATGTACATACACGCGAATTAATAAAGGGGTTTAGGAAAAGAAAGCTGCTCTCCATTATAGATAAACTTTACTGAGAAATCTTGCTTACTATATTTAGTATAATTAATAGTGATTTTCAGAAAAGATGCCTAGAAGCATATTAACCGGATGATACCATCCGAAACATCCTTGTCTCTCATAGCATTATAAAATTATGAAATAACTGTAAAGCCTTAATCAAGATATTCACACGAAACGTGACTAACTTTTTGTAAGCAGATAAACAGAGGATTGGCAATGAGCCCTATATGTTTGAAAGCCTTCGAAGCACTGATATATGTTACTTCGGTTTTGATATCCAGTCGGCATTGCTCTTTGATTGACCAGTGCTGAACGTAAAACGCGAGAATAGAATGGCTATGGAATAATTTATTGTTTAAAAAAGAGAATTTAAAGAATCAAGATTAAAGTAAGTTTGTATCTGTTTAAGTTGGTATCCGACCGGTTACCAATATCTAATACATGTAACATTATTCCCCGATTCCTTAAATAAATGTAATTTGGTATTTTTACTGTTTACTAGAATTCTCAAAACGATCCACGTTCGAGAAATGCTGACCGGTCAATAGTTTTGACTGTTTCCTGCGCGTGCTCTGATGTCATACAAAAAATATGTAAACCTACAGACATATAAAATATTGACAGTGTGACATAGTCAAAATTGTTAAATTGAGAAAGTTTAATTATATCTTTTTTCTTCTGCAAGTACTTTTAAAACAGTAATTGATTAGGTAATAAAAAAGTTTTTCCATATGTGATTTGGGAACAGTGAAACTGTTGTCCCGAGGTGGAAGGCATAGTGTTTTGAACTGTTGCCCTCGACTGCGGCATCGGGCAACAGTTCAAATCCTTATCCCCTGCACCTCGGGACAACAGTTTGACTGTTCCCAAATCACATATGGAATAACTGTATGCCCTGGGATTAGAGTGAAAAATATTCCGATCTGTCGGATACAGCCTTTAAACGTTTTGCAACAAACATATCCTACAACACACATCTGTTCACCAAATTTGTTATTTTTTTCATCCTTTTTTTTCTTTGCATTAAACATGTATGATTAAACACTAGACTTGTACATGTTATTGTAAATTTTGCCATAACTGGGTATCTTAAAATAAGTCAAAGTACAGTTATACCCTTCTAGAAAAGGCATTTACATAAGTTGTTCTCCCAACTTTTCCCCAATTCTATCTGTATTTGTCATAACATATGGAACAAATGTATCATATGGCATTATTATTGAATATATATTGTTTAAACCAAACACGTTTTGCATCCAAAGACGGACATTGGTTTGTCCCATATTGAGAAATGTTTGCTTTAGATTTGCAAAGTATTGTAGGGAACATGCCGAAAATGACACGACGGTATAAGACGTGAACATGTGCATATCTGCAAAACACAGACGGTATTGCTCGAGATAATACAATGTTCCCATGCAGTCTGATCGGATTTTGATCTTCGTTAATAACTCAAGGGGATTTCTCAAATGACAAATACACATATAAAGTTACCGATGAATTAACATGAGCATGCCATAGAATAAATTGTTGTGAGTTAAAGATGGTATCCGACAGTCTGCCTATATCAAATATATGTAACAATATCGGAGCTCTGTTTGGGGTATTTGTGCATATTTCCTGCAGAAAAAGTCATACTTTAATCTAAGCTTTGACGATTTCTGACAGTTTCTCAATTTTAGGACAGCAAAAGTCGTTAATCAACACTTAAAATGTTACATTTTTTTCAAATCTATAAATAAGTACGATTGGGATTCCTAAAAATAGACATCAGCGGATGGGTGAATGAAGTAAAACATAAGTGGTCACGTGGTTTTCTTAGTTTATAAATAGCTTACTGTGCAGCGTGGCCCAGAAAGGAAATGTATGTTTGTAATGACGATTGTGGCGTTGTGGTTTTCCGACAGTTGTAGGGCATCAATAAACAGCATTTTGCGAGACCTGTTCAGGTTACAATAATTTATTTAGATGATTAATGAAAATATTTTTGGTCAACCTTTAATTGATTAATAATTGTGACGTTCAACCCTTTGACTCGCTTTTACGATAGTTTCAGCAAATTAGTGCTCATTAACAATAAAGATTCTTTTGCAGGCCCCATTGGAGACGTAATTTATTTTAAGCTTTAGTTCTTTTTAGATATATTGCAGAGTTATTTATTTTAAGCTTTAATTCTTTATAGATATTAAATCTATTTAAATTCTAAAAAAGAATAAAATTTAGATACTATTTGATTTTTTTTTTATTGATTTTTTTTGCGCTGACTTTTTTGTAACTTCATAACTTTACATGCAAGGTGTTAACAAAGCTGGATATTAAACAGCAAATTCATGCGATAGAAACTCGGCTCCGATTGTATATAAATATTTTATTGTGTATACAAATATACAATTATTCATATTAACTATCTTTTTTGGTGCATCGCACACAGTTATTCTATAATGGTAATGTCCAGCTAATTATTAGTGGAAGAAGACCCCAGACTAATGTCTGGAAAGCAGACTTATGTCTGGGTAGAACCACCAGCGCACCGCAGGTTAGCTTGAAAACCACCCCACATGAAAGTTCTCGTCCCGACTGGGTCTCGAACCCACGCGGTGAGGGGCTGAGGAGTTGATACAAACAATGCGTAATGCATACGGATATTCATTGGCTGATATATTCCGATCGAGCAACGTCTCACATAGCAGATAAAACCATGAACTAACTGTCTAGACCTGATAAAGTTGTTCATCAAATAGATGTGTCTCTTTTATGTCAGCAGATAAACAATAACAGGATAATGTTGAAGTGCCAGAGCCCTGCATACTTATCCATGCATTGTTTGTAGATAAATTATACTTGAAGTTTAAAGGCATCGACTTGAACAAATATACATGAAACTTTTGACACAGTTCGCACAGGCCTACCTCTTGTTCTAATTGCTTCCGTTTGCACGTTAGATATAATGAAAGATAAAATAACTCATTTTCGTACAATCCGGTCATTTCGTATGACCATCTTCTTACAAAGGCCATCGCCGATGAATATCAAGAAGACCCTTATTTTCCGAAAAGCAGCGATATACTTATCTAAACAAGAAACTAAAACAAAGACCTTTACACACAATGTGTGCAAAGGTTTGCTATTGTCGACTGTTAACGTCATAGACAACGTTTTTTCTGACAGTCTAAAAGGGGCACACGCCTAAAGGAGAACTCCTTGACGACGACAGTTACACAATTTTCCACAACTGTCCCTATAATTTGACGTGTAATAATTTGACCCCCAATTTACCCCCCCCCCCCCCCCCACACACACACACACATAAACGTACACACAAACACAACAAAAACTACAAGCGCGTTACACCCATTTGATACCGTTGTAGATCACCTTGAAACGTCATGTTATGCTTAATAATCATGTTGATAGACACCAAGTAAATTGTGTATACGTTGGTCAATCAGATCCATTCTTAAAGATCCCAGAAAGGAGCTGTCTGATCTCAACCTGCAATAAATGCGCCTAAGACTGATTAATTCGTGTTTTGCAGGCTAAGCAAGAGTTGATAGTATTTTATTTTCAATTTGTAATGTTTTTGTTTACATACGATAAAATCAAAGAGTAAAGTATGCAGTAAACATGCAACTATATCAAACAAAGCAGCATTCAAGTTAACAGATAACAGGGGTAAAAAGATTAAAGAAAAAATATATCTGTAAAAGCCAAACATGATTTCTATTGATCAGTTTATAATATTTAACCAAAAGTTCGATGTTGACTTCTGGATCAAGTTACATGTAAAACATAGATCCATATTCTTTCCGCCTACAGAACGGAGCATGTCCTCAGGACGTTGGAGCTAAACAGACGGACGAACGAACAGAAGCAAGCGAGAAAGGCGATGGCGAGAAAGAAAAAGGGGCGATGATTTACAACATCCGGGAAAGCCCGCCAATTTTTCTGACAATCTTCTTTGGGTTTCAAGTAAGTAACGTTTTAAAAAAAAGTTTTGTTTCCATGCCTCCCAGCAAAAACTGTAGATTTTATTTATTTTATTTTTTTATTTTTTATGTAAAACTTTCACTGCTGCCCGACGTACAACGTACGTCTATTTCTAACCACAAGCAATGTTCTTATACGTGTTTATTTGTGGTTAACCGTCATTCCAGGGGGAAGAAATCCCATATCTATAGATCAACAGGCGAGTTGCGAAATTTTACGCCTAGATGCACACCAATACTGAAACTGTATACACTGTTTATACGCCTTTTCAACGACGCCGTATTTATACGCCATTAAATTCATGGAAAAGTTACTATTTTCCGCGGATTTTAATGAAGAAGACAACTTGTAGATAGGATACTCTTACAATAATTGTGTGGAGGAGTTATAAATGTCCTTGAAGTTTGAATCAGATCGTGTCCAATTTTTTGTCTAATTTACATGACATCGATGACGTTGTTTACGCTTATTTCCCCTCTCTGTGGAAATGAGTCATATAAAAACGTGAACTTTATGCACTGTTACCATGCAATATCTGTCTGAAAGGCGTTTGATAAAAAATAGGGAAATACACACACATTTTACATAGATGTATAAAAAGCGTTTTGCTGGATATAATAATTAATATGCATATTTAAAAAACAGCGAAAATAGGCTAAAATAAAGGATACCACCGTGAAAATTCTCTTCCTACATCTGTGACATTATTCGTGATTTTCAGATTTATATTTTGAAGGAAACTTACCTGTTAAGCTGTTTATGCTTTAGTTCACAGAGTTCACCGGTTATATAGGGAAAACTTTAAATGGATACTTGAAATACTTTATGTTACAGTCTTTTGTTAGACATTATTTATTAAAGATTGTATATTAGGACACAATTATGGTATGGCGACAGGTGCATGGTATTTTTAGCACAATTATCGTAAAAGGACAAATAAAGGCTGTTTACAAACGTTTCCTTATACGTTTCACATAAAAGACTTCCCTTGAGAATGCCAGGGGGAAAACTGGTCTGAAACAAGTTTCCTTGTATTAGTATAAGTAATCATATATAGCTTCTAAAGTCGTATGTGACAAGGCCCATCCAAAAAAAAATGTTATGTGGATATTTCCTAGTCCTCTTTACATGAAAGCGGTCTTTTCAGGGTACACTGATAAACAGGTACAGGGATAAACAGGTACACTGATAAACAGGTACAGGGATAAACAGGTACACTGATAAACAGGTACAGGGATAAACAGGTACGCGGATAAACAGGTACGCGGATAAACAAGTACGCGGATAAACGGGTACACGGATAAACAGTCTCCTCCCCTTTTACCTAAAAGTGATATCCGACAGTTTACTCTTTTCGCATACATGAAACATCTTACCCCTGTTCGAGGAAGTTTTGTTCCTAATTGCTGCATATATTTAAACTTTAGTTTTAAAAAAGACTGTTACGTTACGTAACCTCAGTTTAAAACAGTTCACATTATGAAATATATCGCTTTAAATGTTCATTATTTACAAACATGTAAATACGCACGTCGGGGGAATTTAGCTAAAAACAGATCTCGACGTCATAGCTGATGGCTCGTAGTATGATAAAACATGATCTCAAATGTTAGTGGTCACGTGGTTTTCTTAGTTTAAACTAGCTAACGTGGCTCGGATAGAATTTACATTTTTGAAATGACACGTCGCGTGTTATCCTACTTTTCACATTTATGTAGGGCACCAATAGACATTTCATAGGATCTTTGCAGTAATTTGTAACGGTCACAGTGGCCTCTTCAAACCAGCCTCGCTGCTGGGTTAACTCTTTAGCGACGTGGTTTAAGCGGCTTCCAGCGTTGCGCGGTTGAGCAACAGTTACCGTGGCTGATGCACGGATGTGTGACCGTTGGCGAGCGTCGGTCTGAGTTACATTGGTGGCAGCGTTTTCCCACGGAACTTCCCAGGCCAAGTATCGGGATGAAACTTCTCAGAGGGATGTTGGGCTGGGTGGGGGTAACGGTCAGAGTGGCAGACATATAAACCTTTCGAATCAGCCTCGCTTCTGGGTTAACTCCTTAGCGACGTGGTTTAAGCTGCTTTCAAAGTTGCGGAGTTAAGCAACAGTTACCGAGGCTGGTGCACGGATGGGTGGCCGTTGGAGATCGCCGGCCTGCGTTACAGATTTATTTGGTTGCACGAGAGAGAAAAAAATGGTCCAAACTGTCGTATCCCACCTTTTACATTTGCATATGGCTGTTAGGGTTTATGACACTTAATGTGTTTAACTCAAAGCCTGTGAGGCACTTAATGATAAAGTGTATGTAAATATTGATTCAGATCAGTTAGCTCACTGCTAACTAATTTACAATAAATCTCGTTATTCATTCACCCGAACTTGATAGCGAAATCGCTCATTATTAATTATTGGATATTTAGGTAGATTTTAAGTTTACGTTATCTAACGCCCAATATATCACGGTTTCGGGTTCAGATGCGTGTTGATTAAATCACGAAGGCCGTATGCGTAGGAAAAGAAATAGGAACAGCTATTTTATTGCTGTTATGTTAAATATTGATAGTGTTAGAACAACAAACATAGCAGGATAAGGATTATCAATACATTCTCCATAGATTATGACTTGGCTTCTTATTCCAGGTAATAAATTGAAAAACAACAACAACAACTTCCCAACACGATTACATTATAATACTAAGAAATAAACTTGTCGACGCTTTCTTGAATGTGCCCTGCTCCTAAGAAAGCTACACTCAACTTACGGAAAAAAATCTGTTAATAAAGAAAATAATGTAGTAAGCAACAATAAGAAATAATGTAGTAAGCATCAATAGAAAATAATGTAGTAAGCAACAACAGAAAATTGCTGCTGTTTGGCAATGTCTCATTTAATGTTTATTCTAAAACGTTTTCAAACAACCCTGCTCGGAAACGTTTACAAATTTCCGCTGTTTATCCTACCTTCTGCAGGAGCTTAAAACGATTTCAATAGAACCCTTGAGAAATTGAAAACGTTTTGAAATGATCCCTATTACTTTTAAACGTATGGAAATGATCCCCGCTTTTGCTGTTTTCTTCATTATTTTCAGTGGCAATGTATGTAAAATCGGTGAGAGGCATCCAATCTCAAAACGTTTTTCAGCTTTCCCTTATCAGTAATATAAAAAACGTTTCTAAATCGGAGCGGGGAGTGGAGTGTGGGTAAAAGGTGTTAATTTCCGCCGATTTGTAGTGCGGTTCACTGTTCACACACCGTTGCATTAATATACCATTAAAGCTCCCTGTAAAGTATTTTTCATCCTTTTGCATGAAGCAAGCATTGCTGTCGTTGTCCGGGAACCTGTCTGTGTCGTTACTGGTCGCCGAAACTGTGTGCGCCGAAAAAGATGAAGAGTTTAAAGCCAAGCTACTTGGAACCACGCTGTTCATGAGCGGAGTGACGTCGCTTCTGATGACGTTTGTTGGCACGCGACTGCCACTGTTTCAAGGCGCCGCACCTGATTACGTCATTCCACTGTTAGCAATGGCGGCGTTGAGTGAGGAGCGATGCAAATTGGATCTGGCTGAAGGTAAGTTGCATGTTATATTATGAGGCAATGAAATTATATAATAAATAAAATCACCATTTATTTTTGTATTTTTGCTTCCAAAGATATGTAATTAATATTTAAAATTATTAACTATACCAGGCTTGTTGAATAGCACCATGAACAGCACTCCGATAGACATAGCAAGCTTGAAGAGGGAAAAGGTCCTTTACAACACACAACTGGTAAGTCATACTTTGTCTTTGTCTAGGGGCGGATCGGGAAAAAATTGGGGGGGGGGGGGGGGGGTAATGAAACAAAAGCCATCCTAACTTTATCGCAGTAAATATTAGATATTTATTATATGTACACAGTATGGGGCCATAACTTCGACCTTTGAGGAAGTCAATAAACACAATTTACTTTAAAAACTTAGTATTTTTTAGCCTTACATGTATGTGTTTTCATAACTTTACTCTTTTATATGGCTGATGTCGATGGTGGGCATGGATGCATCCCCCATGCCCCACTGGATCCCTGTCTGTGTCTACCTTTACTCAACATACCTTGCCATTAGTCCATCTCATTGTTAAACAATGTTAAAATATTTTAATGTATAATATGGAAGGTTTTTAAATAATAATAAAACCAATTCCCACAGCTTCGTAATATTTAAATCTCTGATGTATTTGAAATATGAAAGTATTATGCTGTCAAGCTGATATCCAGGGATGGATCCAGGGGTCGGGGTGGGGGATGCATGCCCCTACAGCCAGGTAAAGGAGAAGAGTTGAGAAAACACATACATGTAAGCTGAATAAGTACTACTCTTTTAATATGAATTTTGTTGAAGTTAGAGTTTCTTACTGTGTATGGATATCTAGTATTTACTGCGATAAAGATGAATTTATATTGATTCATACCTCACCACCCCCACCCCCATCTTCATTTTTTTTATCCGCCCATGCTTATGTCCTGTTAGGGTATTAGGTGTATAATAATGTCTAAATTGAATCCTGACAAAAATATATCACATTTTTCAACATTGTAATTGAGGATTATTTTCCAATTTTTTTACCTCAGCTAACTTAAGTTTTGCGAATATTTATTTACTAGGTCGACGTCCTCAAATCTGACCTTTAAATAATCTCATATATGTCAACATTGGACGAATGAAAAATAAAGAAAACACAGTAATGTCATTTGTATTCTACATTTTTATTAGAGTATATTTTCATAAATAAAATACTCCAAAAAATGTGGAAAACACTCTTCTTTCTTTCTTTGCTTAAATTATGCTTTTTTTGACCAATCTTCCTCGCTGACAGCAAAGACATATAATAAGGGCAGCAAAAATTGGGCCTAAATGGGACGTTGTCTATGATTCATTCAGAATTCGGGTTCTTTGTTTACAAGTGGTTACGATATGTTTACTACCGATTCATGGAAAACTAAAAGCAATGATTACACATATAAAGAAGATATTTACCTTCAACTCATTTTCAAGTTGATTTATTTTCCGTGGCCGTTTTATGTGTCAGCTTTATGCTTTTGTTTTGCATGGGAAACCCCGACCGGATGTCTTTCTATGAATCCCGGTGGTGACGCTGCAAAATTGAAGATATTCGCGCACCTTGCGGAGTCGGCGGTCCCGTTACTATATGTCTATGCTTGATTCCTTGTCGCCATTTTAGTGAAGAAATTGACGCGATTTCATTGGATAAAATTGGAAAACTAAAATCGGGTGATTTTATTTTCGGAAGGCCGAGTGTTGACGTAAATGATCGAGCACGTAACATCGTAAAACGCTTAATGCGAGCTTACACGAATATTCATGAGATTGATTTCACATCTAATACCTAAACTCTGTAAAGGTTTTGTTTGTGAGTGTGTGTATTTTCTACCTCGATGGCTTTATCTCCAGTACGTCAATATCCAGCCGACTCTCCGATTCTGTGACAGTTCGAGTCCGGTCGGGTGTTTCAAGGACAAAATCTTGTAAAATCCATACTTCTAATTAAGTTTTTTTTTTCCCAGATGCTCGTAAATCTCATGGGCGCTATTTTAATGATCAGAGTGATTTCCCTTTATGGTCGGATAAGTGTAAAAGACGGAACCTGTACCTCTATTTGGAGTGCGTTTGCACACTTCTATTAATCAATTATGAGAGAATGACATCGATTGTCGACATAGACAGGCTTTTACACGCCGCTAATCGATATCTTCCGATCATCGGTGCATCACTAATACATATATATTTTATACAGATTTATCTTTTCCTAACCTTTCCAGCTGCAGGGCAGTCTGATCCTGGCGGGTCTGATCCACATGTTGATAGGTATGACCGGTCTGGTGGGAGTCCTGCTGCGGTTTGTCGGTCCCGTTACCATCGTGCCCGCCATCTTCCTCATCGGCATCTACCTCATGAAGGCGACCACCAAGTTTGCCCGTGTTCAGTGGGGCGTTGCCGCCATGTAAGTGGATGGAATTTGTCGATGTTCAACTATATTTTTGTACCTAAACGGCAGTACATGACTTCTTGCAAATGTAATGCAGTCCGGCGCTCTCCAACGGTCACCCATCCATATACCAGCCGCAGTAACCGTTGCTTAACCGCGCAACTTTGGAAGCCGCGTCGCTAAGAGTTAACCCAGCAGCGAGCATGGTTCAAAGTGCTTATATTTCTACCTCTGCGGTCGGTACACAAAGAAACCTAATGCCATGAGTTTGGTGATCAGTTCTTCAATTTTGTATATATCTCGGCAGATAAACAGTTCCTAAAGAGAGGTAAGTTAAAAATACAAATTGCCCAAGCGATGAAGTATGTGTTAATAACGGCATATGATAAAAAGGGCAATAATTGCGGCATTGTCTTCATTCCAGGACTTGTGTTATCTCCCTTGTATTGGCCCTCTACATGTCTAAGATCAAACCGCCGGTGCCCATCTGGACTCGGAAGAAAGGCTGCAGAACCGTACGGTACCCATATCATCAGGTGTTCGCGGTAAGGGACCATAGCTTCTGTCCATTTTAGGAAATGTGTCTTTAGTGGCGTGATGGTTTAACTAAACATTGGACTCCAGATCAAAAGGCGGTTCAAGGGCATGACAAGTTGGTGGTTTTTAACATTTTCTTATTTCATTGTCCAAGATGGAAAATGAAATTGCAGAAATATAAATACAATCGTACACAAA
This sequence comes from Sinonovacula constricta, assembly GCA_007844125.1. NCBI lineage: Eukaryota > Metazoa > Mollusca > Bivalvia > Cardiida > Solecurtidae > Sinonovacula > Sinonovacula constricta. Next base: position 31,991,738 of record CM017569.1, on the reverse strand, counting down.
AAGCATACATCTTGCTGAAACATTACCTTAAGGTAATAAAATTCAACGTTTTAAATCTTTTTTAAAGGTGTGTCAGACAGTTTGCCCATGTCAAATTTATGTAACAATACTGTACCACACATTTGGGGATTTAGGGCATAATTTCTGCATAAACTCACTCTTTAGTCAGTAATGACGGTTTTGAAAACCGTCTTTATTGTTAGAAAGTCAAATCGTTATAAAAAACACTCTTAAACTTCATTATTCTAACTCTATAAAAAAGCACGATACTGATCTCTGCTATAAATAGATATTGACGTCAGAGCTGATGACCCAGATGACGTAAGGTAACCTCATACGCGAGTTGTCACGTGGTTTTCTTAGTTAAAAAAAGCTGTCTGTGCAGCGTGGCTCCGATATGAATATCTGTTTGCAATGGGAAATGGGGGTTTATATTTCACTGTCCACACTGATCTAAGGCATCAATGAGCTGGACCTTATCAGATTACAATGACTAATTTGGCTATTTGATAAAAAAAATTTGGTCCAAACTGTCGAATACCACCTTAAACTAGTAGATTACAGTGGTTATGAGTTAATACAATAATGCGTTTAGCAGTCTCTCAGCGTTATGTCACTAGTTTTCATTAAAGTTTGTATCCGCCATGGTCATTGCTATCATAGTGTACCAGATACCTGTTCGAATTCACTAAAGTATTTTTTTTATGACGTCAGATCCTGATAGCGATAATGATTGGCTGGATCGTCTGCCTCATTCTGACAGTGACTGACGCCATTCCGTATGACAAGGATGCGACTAACTTCTACACCCGGACGGATGCACGATCTTACATTATATCAGATGCAAAATGGTTCTACTTTCCTTACCCAGGTTTGACATAATTACTGTTCAAGTTTTCATGGCATTTTAAATGCTAAAGTAAGTCCTCCGGGGCAAAAATTGGGCGACAAATGATATTTAAGAACCAGACTGACAAAGTTCTAATCGCATTTACCTCCATATCGTGGAATTAATAAAATATAAGTTTGTCATAAAGGCCAAATGAAACAAGCCAGTTATTGACCAATATGTCTTTTTTTTTAATATATGTAAGTCATTTCGTTTTACTGTCATTTATTTTCAGTATTTTCAATCCATTTCGACTTCGTCAATAATATACATCTCAACCAAACCTGGAAAATAATCTCTCCCCAGGTCAGTTTGGACCTATCCGGTTCAGTGCAAGTGTCTTTATTGGTTTCCTAATCGCCACTTTCACCTCCATCTTGGATTCTATTGGCGATTACTACGCATGCGCGTCAATGTGCCGCGTGCCACCCCCTCCTTCTCACGCGGTTAATCGCGGTATAGGGATCGAAGGGTTTTGCAGCGCCATCTCGGGGCTGCTAGGAACGGGGTGTGCCACCACCACTTACGGCGGGAACATCGGAGCTATAGGAGTCACCAAGGTAATCAATCGCCTTCGGATAACATTGCATTTAATATGTTTGGTGGTTAAGGAAATGGGATAGAGACAAAAATAATAAGATGTATATAATACTTTCTTGTGCGTCAAAGTAGAATGTATCCCCAGCTAAGATGGCGGCACTGGGTTTAACTCGGTACAATTTGCATTATCTTACATATGAAAAAGAAACTTCTGACTCTTGAGTATATCTCATTGTATGTATATATGTATGTATGTATGTATGTATGTATTTATTGCCGTGGCCGAGGTTTTACATTTTAATTCTTTCATCCAGGGACGGATCCAGAAAATGTTGGTGGTGTGGGATATGAATCAAGATCCTTTCATTTTTATCGCAATAAATACTAGATATATACACAGTTAGGGACGCTAACTTCGACTTAAGCTGTTAAAACTTAAGTATTTTTAACCTTACATGTTGTATTTCACAACACTACTCTTTTACCTGTGGTTGATGGGGGGGGGGGGGGTGCATACCCTCATACCCACTGGATAACGCATTTGATTGTATAAAACTTAAATTGGACGCTCTTTTAATGTTCAATAATAAATTGGGCGCTCTTTGATTCTTTGTGCCAATGCGTTTGCTGTTTTTTCCAGGTGTCGAGTCGTTCAGTGTTCTTTGTATGCGCCGTCATTTACATGGTTTTTGGTGTCATCGGGAAGATATCAGCTGTCTTTATCTGCATCCCTTATCCTGTCCTTGGTCAGTACGAAAGTTTGTTACACTAGTCTATATTTTCATTAAAGCCATAATATCATTGACAGGTACCTGCTATCATTATCTAATTCTCTTTAAGTTGGTCTCTGGTTTATAATTTATACTTACATCTTGTTCGTCGATAAAATTTAGGAGCTGAAAAATAAAAAAAAGGAAGAAAATGACAGAAATTTAAAAAAATTAAATTAAATAATAAAACAAACTAAAATAAAATAATGAAATAAAAAAATAATTAAATTAAATTAAATAAATAAATGCTGATGATTCGAATCCGGAGCCTCTTCGATGGCTGTCTAGTGCTCTACTGTTTCTACTGCACCTTCTACGTAGTCTGTAGCAATACTTCGGAGTGCCTGTGCAAGTTGTAAGAAAATATATGTTCGTGTAACTAATGATGAGCTATTTACAACTGGATATTGTTAAAGAAAAACTAACTTCTTCACATTAAGTAAGGACAATTAAAATCTGTTTCAGGTGGTGCTTTAATTACAATGTACGGAATGTTTACCGGGGTAGTGCTGTCCAACCTACAGGCAGTAGACCTAGGTTCGAGCCGAAATCTCGCCATCATCGGCACGTCCATCTTCACTGGTCTCATGGTGCCGCACTGGATTGAGAGCTACGAGGGAGAACTGGCAACAGGTTAATTTTTTTCTAAGCGGAGATGAGGTGGCGTTGGGTGGGGGTTAGAAAGGTTAAATGAGTTGACGTACACATTCCACAACCAGTGGCATAAAGTTAGTATCCGACGGTAAAGGTGGTATCCGACGGTAAAGTTGGTATCCGACGGTAAAGGTGGTATCCGACGGTAAACGTGGTATCCGACAGTAAAGGTGGTATCCGACGGTAAAGGTGGTATCCGACAGTAAAGGTGGTATCCGACGGTAAAGTTGGTATCCGACGGTAAAGGTGGTACCCGACAGTAAAGGTGGTATCCGACAGTAAAGGTGGTGTCCGACAGTAAAGGTGGTATCCGACGGTAAAGGTGGCGTCCGACTGTAAAGGTGGTTTCCTACTGTAAAGTTGGTATCCGACGGTAAAGTTGGTATCCGACGGTAAAGTTGGTATCCGACGGTAAAAGTGGTATTCGACGGGAAAGTTGGTATCCGACGGTAAAGTTGGTATCCGAAGGTAAAGGTGGTATCGAACGGTAATGTTTATATATGACGGTAAAGTTTGTATCCGACATTAAAGGTGGTATCCGACGGTAAAGTTGGTATCCGACGGTAAGGGTGGTATCCGACGGTGTGGACCATTTTTCCTCTCCCGTGCAACCAGATAAGTTGTTGCTTGAAAAGATTGTTAAAGGTGGCGTCCGACAGTTTGGAACAAAATTTCTTTTTTTCAAATAACCAAACAAGTAATTGTAACATGAAAAGGTCCTTCAAAATGTTCATTGACGTCTGTGTGAACAGTCAAGCATAAATCACTACTCGTCATTGCAAATAGGTTTTTCCTATCTCCGCACCGCTGCAGTGTCAGCTAAAGAAATCCACGTGACCATTAAATTTTATGATCACATCACATGAGCATCCGGAAAATCATATATCAATGTCTATTTTAGCCCAAATTCCCATCCTGCTAAGTTATAGATTTGAAAATATTCTACATTTTTAATCGACAAATTACCCAGAACAAGGGTTATATGTTTTTGTGTGTATTAGATATAGACAGATTCTGAGGCAAATTGTCGGATACCAAAATCCTTTAAATGTTATGTTTCGGCTGTTAGTTGCTACAAGAATCCGTAAAATGAGGTTTTATATCCTCTTGGTTTGAATGAGGTTCGAAAAAATTGCACAATCTGCCAACAAGCTTCCTATCTCTATCATCAGAGAATAACGATACCGGCCGCAATAGCTCAATTGGTAGAGCGTCGGCTTACGGATCGGGAGGTCGCGGGTTCAAACCAAAGACTTTAAAGTTGGTAGAAGTAGCTTCCCTCCTAACGCTCGGGGCTAAGAGAACAGCATTACGCCTGACTCGTCGGTGTCAGTATAATGGACCGACCGGGTTTAGTACCTGGGCACCTCATAAGAGCCCCTGTGCTATAATGATAGAAATGTCGCTGTACAGTATCGGCAAAAAATGCCGCTAAATCCCATCCCATATCAAGAGAATTACGTTGGACATTTTAACACAATAATTGTACACGTGTATACTAGGCCTTATTTGCTTAAAAAAGTTATCTTTGTGTCATGATTGTGCGATTTTATCTTACTGGGTGAAAGGTTCAGAAAACAAAAACATTTCATTAGAAAATTTTTAGTTTAAACGTAGCAGCTATCGTTACTAGTCATTTATTTACAGCATCTTTTGTCCCCCGTACTTCATCATCAGCAGATAGCTTTTTGTTTGACATGCAAATAAGTATTTTAATATTTCACAGGGAACAAAGACGCCGACGAAGTTCTAAAGATCTTGCTCGGCAACCCTAACATGTTCGGTGGTGTACTGGCATGCATACTGGACAACACGGTTCCAGGTACGTGAAATCTGGATCTTGGTCTGGAGCGGGAAAAACGCCGGTTTAGAGCGGGATCCTTATGTCTCTATGCGTAGTTAACTTAATTGTGCACTGCCGCTTATAGAATTTCTCATTCTACTGTTCGTATGTGATTCTGTAGCATTTAAGGAGGCTTGCTGTGCCCACGTTGTAGCTTTGTGTCACTTAAGTTGTCTTGACAAGAAATGATTTTTATCTGAGCCACGTTTCACTTGTAGGTAGCTCTATTTTTATACCAAGGCAACCACGTGACCTCTTACTTTTAGGGATCACGTTTCATACTCATGCTAGAAATCCGCTTTGGCGTCAACATCTATTTTAGCGGAAGTTCCCATCGTGCATAATGCACGACACCCCACCTCCCCCCCCCCACACACACACACACAACCCTCTCTAAAAAGGGGGTGTAGGGAGGATGGGGAAGATATTGGTTCATAAATTTGACAAAAAGAAATCTGTCGAAAACAGCCATTAAAAATTCCATCATGGTCTTCTTGATTACTCTATCTTTTACCATCCTAGGAAGCATAGAGGAGCGAGGGATCGCCACTTGGCAGAACGTGGACGATGAGGGATCCGGTGGTCCGTCCATGTATGTGGACAACTATGAGGTATATGTGCCCTGGATGACCCAAAAGATGCGACAATCCCGTATCCTCAAATACCTGCCATTCCTTCCGAACCCAGAAGAGGGAGATAAACCGCACACGTTAAGTGAAGAGTTACGGGACATTACAGGTACACTCCTGGGGCCTAGATACTTAGTTATTTAGAGTCAATGAATGTAGTCAAATCGTTTACGATGTTTTAGAAAGATAAAGAATTGAATACATTTAATTATTTTGGCATTTAATTAATTTAAAAATAAACATCAAATGTGGAAATTTATAAATATATTAAATTAATTATTTTTTTACTTAGATTTATTATTTCTTTAGTCAGTATTTAAGCTAGATAGTTATTTTGGCTTTTATTTATCTTACAATAAACATCAAATGTTGAATTTATGACTAAAATTAAATATATATAATCATTTATTGATAGGCATAGTTTTTATTACATAAATTATAATTTTATACTTTTGTAAAATATTCTTGAGTTATCCTAGAAAACTAAACGTTTGTCTTTGTAGTTAAAAATGAAAATCAATCAATCTTTTGACAGAGCATGAGGGCGAACATCACAAGACTACACTGGAGGAAAAGTACGCTGGAAGTCAGATATAATGGCGGAACGTATCGTCTGACTTCCCCAAATATCAGCTGACGCTTTCTGAAAGATCGTCCAACGCTATTCGGATAGACTTGTCTCAAAGAAATTCTGATGCCTTCCTTAATCTTACACATTTAACAGATATCTTTTTTAACTAATTGAGGCGTTACACGTCTCATGTTACCCCCCTCGAGTTATCTCTACGCAGCTTATGTACGCGTGTTTTATATAATGGTTATAAATACTATAGCATAAGCCCAATGACTTTCGAACTGAAGTACGTATTACTATTTTAGGGTAACGAACCGTAAGTCTGATGGGAACTATACTATCTGCTTCTCTTTTTCTTCCTTGTTGTCTGCTACATCTGTAATTACAAGCTTTATTGTTAACATTGGTATTCACGGTTTCTTTTGGTAAACATAACCTGTCAAACAACATAGAATTCCTATTAATGCCTGCTAGTTTTTTTATAATTGCAAGCTACTCTTTATTGTTGCAAGCTACACTGTTAAAAGGCCGGACGACTCGGTTCTTTTCTCTGAAAAGGACCTCACAAAACAACTGAGTTCCTATAAAAATGCATTCCATATGAACGCATCGCACTCAAGAGCGACACAGTTAATACTTGCGTCAGTGTTGATCATATAAAAAAAATCGGGGAGACGTTTACTAAGCGGGACATGGGTCATGGAATAAATGAGTAAAGCAGGGTTGTCTCTCTTATATTAACCTTGATAACTCAAGTATGACTTGAACTGAAAATACACTAATTATATAAGATGGTCTCAGTTTTATTGCATAATGTCATTATATATACTTCATAGCTATGTAAACTAAATAAATATGTTTATACATATGGCCTTTCTAGTTATATTCACTGTTTCAGCGTCAATCCAATTATTTCAATATTTGTTTAAAGTAAGTTATTAAATGTTTAATGATGTTTTTTGAGATAGACGCATTTGTATTAATGTTATTAATCAATTCTTAACCACCCAGTAAGTAAGTACATAGAATAAAGTATATGAACGATGCGATTTTGCACAAAACATCGTAAAAGAACGAACCCTTTGCTCCAAAGTTTTTCGAATTGTGTAAAATGTTAAACTAAACCTAGCTCTAAACATTGCCGGCTCATTCATTTAAGGTCATTAGCAAAATAAAAAAGAAAAAGACAAACAAATCAAAATTTATGATAAATCTTTATTGTGCATCCTTATATACAGCCATTAGCGTTAATATGACCAAAAATGACATGATGGGGTCCAAGTCTCTTTGTCCAGAAGGTGGGGTAACATTTTTAAAAAATATCCACATATTTACCATTTCAACTAACTCAGTTAAAAGACCCTGAAATGACTAGATTCAATACTTAATTCTTCATTTCTGCCTTAAAGGTGGTATTCGATAGTTTGCCTATATCTAATATATGTAAGAATATCTGACCCCGGTTTGTGGTATTTGTAATTTGTACATAATTTCTGTAAAAGATATCAAACTTTAGTCTAAGCTTTGAGGATTTTTAACAGAGTCTCAATTCTAGGGCGGTAAAACGCGTTAATTAACGTTATAATGTTCATTTTTTTCAAATCTATCAATAAGAACGAGTGGGATTCCTGCTTAAAATAGACATCGACGTCACAGCGGATCACGTGGATGAGCTATCGCATAAGTGATCACGTGGTTTTCTTGGTTTAAAAATAGCTAACTGTGCAGCGCGGCACAGACAGGAAATGCATGTTTGTAATGACGATTGTGGCGCTGTGGTTTACTTTTCAGACAAGTGTAGGACATCGATAAACAGCTTTTTGCGCGATATGTTCAGATAAATATGGTTTACAAAGATGTTTTAATGAAAATATTTTGGTCCCACTTGTCGGGTACCTGCTTTAAACCTTTTTTCTTGAATATCGAAATAAGTCATGGTTACCTAAGGGTACAACTAAATGTTGTTCATTGATGCCCTTGATCAGTCCGAACTGTGAAGCATAAATCCTCACTCGTTATTGTAAACAGGTATTTCCTATCTGGGCTACGCTGCACAGTTATCTATTTTTAAACCTAAGGCATGTGACCACTTACTTTTGATATCACGTTATATTAGCATCCTGCTAATCTGCTCTGACGTCGTCATCTACTTTTAGCAGTTTTCCCCGTTATGAGTGTTTTAAGTCTACCTTACCTAAATGAGTTTATGCAAAAAAGGGTATTTTTCCTAAAAACTGGGAAATATATGATCACATGTTCTTTTATTTTATACAGGCAAACTGTCGGATACGAACTTTAAACTATGAAGAAATGGTATTTCTTATGCTGTGAAAAAAAACAGGAAAAGAAAAGGCGACGTTAGGAATAGTACATCACTACCAAAATCAACGACTGTTTCCTACAAAAAAAAATGAAAGCCATTTGACTATTTTACACATTGAAAGAGATGACGTCGCAGTTGTTTTTCTGGGTTGAGATAATATAAATTGAAAGTTCTAACAAAGATTAGAAAATTAACTTTTAGAACAAGAAAACTGTACACAAAATCATAAAATGAAAACCCTTAATAAAGTGCCCACACTGTGTTATAAAAAACCCACATAACATATTAAAGAGCAAATGAAATAAGACATAATTTATCAAGCGTTAGCGTCTATCTATTAGAACAAATTGCAAATTATTTAACAAAACTTCAGATCAATCTTAAATTATATAATTATCTTTATACAGATGCTACGATTGTGAATATACTTTTCGAACAGAGAAAAGGGTTTTTACTTTTCTTTTGGTGTCAAAGGGGTAAAAATGATGTCTTACTCCCAGTTATGTCTCCATGAGTAATGTCCCTTTGGTTTACTCCTCTTGTTCTTGCTGTGCTGTATTTTGTTCATCGATTTCGTCTACATTAAAGATGTATAGCCATAATTGCAAGAGAATTAGCATCAATGAATACAGTTTCCGATGAGACAATGTGAACCAAAGCCATAACAATTTGTCTTTGACTTTAAAACTATGTGCTTTTCTAGTCTGGATTGTTATGCAGTCAGGCTTGTACCTAAACAGGAAACAAGAAGACATGCATACCGGAATGTTTTGGTATAAATCCCTTTTATGGGAAATCTAGTGACATCATATTTCCAAGCTACACTAGTGTGTTACATGTTGTGTTGTAAGCATACGTTTAAAAACCTTGTCAGTTGGTATAAGTACGCCTTTAAAATATATGATACTAAAATGTATAATCATTAACTGGTGGAAGTAAATGATATTTAGAGACTCGAGCGTCTAATGTCAACCCAATAAACACATATTTGGCCAGGTGAATTATGACAAAATTATTACTTTTTTTTATTTTTTTACTGGTTTAAATTTTGACAACAATATAAAAATTCTCGCTCGAAATGGCATGAACCATCGTCGGCTACACACGTCGGTTCGGGGAGCTACGCAATAACAAGTTTAATGTAACAGACTGACGAATGTTCATGCTCAGACAAAAGACATGCAAGGAATGGTATCGGTGAAGTTATTCTAGCGTCAATGACGTCAAGAAGGTTGGACCAACGCTTGCACGTCGGGTATGACGGCGTTTTTATCTGTCATGGATTTGTTGGTTTTGATCACATTTAGCCGACACTCAGCTTCCTGTGAGTAGCGGGCCATTTTGGAACAAACGCAGTCAAGAGATTCGTACCACTCATCTCGTTCATCCTTCAAAGCGGGCCGGTTCACGGTTCCTCCGGCCGGCTCGTGCCAGTTTTCTTTCACCGGCTCGTAACTCATCCACACCATATCTCCACGGGGCACCCAGACAAAGTCCATGGACCGCATCTGCGCGACCAGGTTCGAGTCGTTGGCGGGAACAAAACCGTATGCAATTTCTCCTTCTAGAGTCCGACGTCGGGCCAAGTCGGAAAGGACGATCTTGAAGTAGTCGGTTTTGCGATGCTCCGGTTTTACGTACAGCATGGCTATAGAGCCGTTGAATTGCATGCAAGCGTAAGCCTGGAGTACCCCGTCCTTGTCCCGTAGACAACTGCTGTCGAAGTTTTCAATAACCGCCCGGAAATACCCCTCCAGGTCGTCCTTGTACCGGGAACCTTTCCAGTCGTTTGTCAGCGTACGAGCATCATCAACCGTCAATTTTCCCAGCTCCAGATCATCGGGAATCCTGGAAAAGACATTGTGGGGTTTAGTAACAAACAATGACGAGGACGAGTATCCACTAACAGTGGATATCCATGCATAAAACGGTGACAACAAAGTGATCAGGAAATTGCAGATAGACTACACGTACTTAATGACGTCACACTACGATAACTAATAAGTGAGCTACCAAAAATAACGCATGAGTGTTACCTCACGCTCGAGCGGTAGGTTATGTGATAAATCCGAATCTCGCAGTCCTATTAATAAAAAGCGGTTTTACAAAAAGGATTCTGACTGACCATAAACTATAAACATGTACACGTAATATTGTTCTCAATTTTGATTTCATTTTTTAAAATCGCTGAACTGTTTTACTGGTGTGTTTAAAAATTTCTTTATAATCACTCATTTACAGTTTTCGGAGAAATGCATTCCAAAATATTTGGGGAAACGGGTGCCGCAAGTTTATCAACGTTAAGAAAACTCTCAAAGGTGGTATCCGACATTGGTCCAAAACGTTTTTCTCGTATAATCAAATAAGTCATTGGTACCTGAAAAGGTCTTACAAAATGCTGTTCATTGATGCCAAAGATCTGTGGGAACAGTCAATGATAGATCACCAATCGACATTGCAAACAGGTGTTTCCTATCTGAGCCACGCTGCAGAGATAGCTATTTTTAAACTAAGAAAAAACAAATCAATCTATACTTGGTTTTATTTACCCTCGCAATAACTATTGTTATAGGGCGAGCATTATTATATATAATTTTTAAAACAAAATATCACAGTAAGTTTTAATGAGGGTTGCCTAATGTCAGGAAGGTTAAGAAGATTAAAACTTAAACAAAATAAAGATGATAAGTGCATGGTAATGGCTTTAACAATAGGCTCCTATATAGAATGTAAGGATGTTTGTATTGTCTATGAGGTATATGTATGTTTGTGATGTATATGTCGTAAAAAATAATTTGTAAACTTCTACGGTCTGCACTTTCTTTTTACTGTACATTTATTGTTTCAGTCCCCCTAAGTAACATAACATAACTTGTTCGCCTCATTGTAGCACAATACAATATAGTGCGGTACAGTGCCTCTTCTGGGACATATAATGGTGCTAGAAACACCTCATAAATACACATAAAAATTTAAAAACCAAGAAATGAGATTACTTAAAATTAAAGATAAGAATATATTTATATTATTCTTACCGATGCTAGTGGCACCTTTTTAGGACCAGTTAAGAGTATTATTTTTTTTTAAAAAAGATCAATAATTTAAATAATAAATGCTATATACATTTCTATGTACAGTCTTGAATATACATTGACTCAAATTTTTAGCAGAGAACAAAATCGCGCTTTTTATAGAGTTGGAAAGGCTGAACATTTAGAATCTTTTTTTCGCGAGTAGTAGTGTGTAACAATAAGGCTAGTGTTTAAAATCGTCTTTCTAACGACTATAATATGGCTTTATGCAAAAAGTATGACCAAATTGTCACAGCGGTGGTTAGATATTGGCATGTATATTTAAACTGCCGAATGACACCTTTAAGTCGAATTTCCTGTTTCACGGCCATATCGATTCATTAAAATGACCGGATGTCATAAATAGGACCCTAAGTTCTGGCATATTTTGTTTGTTTATCAGATGTGAACTTCAGGTCAAGGGTGGATGAAACGAATGTAAACTACAAACCACTGTACCAAACATCATGCTGCCTCGTGGCTTTATATCTTAACTGCAAGTATATTTGGAATTTTAAAATCAGAGGGTCATAAGTTAATATGAATTCTTCGCCAGAAGCATTTTCCCACAGGTACGAAAATCAGACTAAATCCGGAAGATGATGAGTTTCTAATATACACAACTGTTACTTGTGATCACGGATCAAAAATGAAAAATATATTCTCCGCAACTTTTTTCTTTCCTTGTTTAAAGTCAGAGAGAATTGAAAAGCCTTTATGTGCTCACAATTTCACTCGCATGCACAACAATGTCATTAATCGTGTTATTGATGTCTGCCCAAATTTGCTTCCTTTGATCGATCGCTGCGCTCGATCCGTTTATAGAAACACTGTTACAGAAATAGAACTACTTGCAGAAGAGGCAGATGCTCGCAGGCAGTCCGCAGCATGCCACGATATAGTTTGAGAATACTTGCGACCTTCACAACAAAAATCAATGAATATTTTAATGCAATAATTCGTCAATGTTTCGCAATATTTGGAAGAGATGAATATATTTGCTTAGGCTTGTATGGGGTTTTGGGCTTTGTTCAGTTACATGTATGTTTTTAGTTGACGCAATAAGTCCGATGTCATACAATTTATAATATTTGAGATATGGCAGCTAATAAAAATATGATATCATCGACTTTCTGGACGATAATAAGAATGTACTTGAATACATGTATATCAATGTGGGTATCCGACAAAAATATGTTTCTCAAATAACCAAATAAGTCATTGTTACCTGCAAAGGTCCTGCAAAATGATGCTCATTGAAAACCTAGATCAGTGTGAACAGTGAAACATAAATCCTCATTCCTCAATGCAAACAGGTATTTCCTATCTGAGCTACGCTGCAGAGATCGCTATTTTTAACCAAGAAAACCACGTGACAACTTACTTTTGAGGTTACGTTATATCGTCATCTGGGTAATCCGCTCTGACGTCTATATGTATTTCTAATAGAGATTATTATCGTGCTTATTTATAGATTTGGATTGCAGGAACTTAAACAATGTGTTTTCATCGCCATTGGTACTGTCTTTACTTACACTTAAGTATGAGTATCTGCAGAAAGTATGCCCAAATTCCCCAAGGCATTGTTAAGGTATTGTTACATGGATTTGATACAGTTAAACAAACTCCGCACAGGGTTTACGACATCGCTACGCTCGCTTAAAACCACTGCTATCATACAAAATCACGTGACGATAGTAACCAACAGGCAGATTAGCTATGACGTCTTTGCCTGCCAACAGAGACTGCAGACACGCGATCTGTTTGGGTTTCGCTTTTATGGAGGAGTCAAACTCCGTTATTACTTTGTGAATTCCTTCAACAGTATCCATTGATTGTTTACATTGAACCGGTGAAACACTGAAATTTCGCCCTCGGCGAAAGGACGGAAATGGCCGAGTTGTTACGATTGTAGTGATAAATGCATTCTTTTTTTCTTCTTTATCGTTAGAATTTGTTTTTCATCCATTATTAGTCGTTTTTCTAACATACACATTCATTCCGATTGTCATTTTACTGAACAAAAATTAAAAGTAAAAAAATCAAATCCTTCCAGATCTGGAAGGATTTCTGTGTGGTGGCAGAGATTCTCCTTACTGAAAAGGGGAGATCACTGCGTTGGAGATTGACAGTTTAACTGTCGGCTACCATCCTTAACGAGGCAAACAGATTTTAAATGTGGTATCTGGCAGTTTGGAGCATTTTCCTTTTCAAACAACCAAATAAATTATTGTTGCCTAAAACGACACCACGAAAGGCTGTGTTTGTGGAATGACATATATATGAAAAGTGAATCATAACACTCCATTCTTTATTTCAACCATGTATTACCTGACTGAGCCACGCTGCACAGGAAACTTTTTTTAAACAAAGAAAACCACGTGACCATTTACATTCATTTTAGTTACATGATCATATGGGTAATCAGCTTTGACCTCGAAATCTATTTTAGCAGAATACCCAGAGGGCTAATTAATAGGTTTGGAAAGACTGAACATTTAGAATGATTTATTTCACGATTTGTACTGTTTGACTGAGAGGTAGGGTTCCAAATCGTTGGAGGTTTTGCAAAAATCAGCCGCAAATTCCCCCAACAAGCGTAAGATATTGTAGCATTCATTTGATATAGGTAAACTTTCGGATACCACCTTTAAAATTGGAATTTGTTTTTATTATTATTATTTACATACTCAGGAACGGTTGCCGGTTCTTTCTTGGTCCAGGCGTACATAAACCTCGCTTCCATGGACATGATGCGGGCCTTGTGCTTTCCACACATCGTGGAGATCACTGGTGTGACGTCATGGGGAACGCCTAGCAACAAAATGATTAAATAATGAAATGAAGTATAGCACTGACTCAATGAAATGTCAACAAACAAAACCTGAAAATTTGTATAAAGACTTGTCAATTATCTCCTGGTCGTGACTTTGCAAACTGCCTATTGTCTGTTTGTTTATATACAGAGTAATTACGTAATACACGCAAGTTATGTTCTTTTCTATCTTCATTTCTGTAAGTTTCGTGGATTAACATCCCACACAACAATATTTTAGTCATCAAAAACGGAAATGATGGTGATATATTTTTAAAAAAGTTGTCGACAATGTAATATTCCAGCGTGCCGTACACTTTACATGACACCACGCCCAGCTGCATTACCGCGGAATGTAAACTTAAAAATTATAAACCAATAATGACACCCGCTTGCGAATCTATCCTTATAAAAAACTATTATAAATGTTAACAGATTATTGTTCGCAAGTCAACTTCTGTGGTACGGTCTAGATTTGAGCTCGGGACCTCGTTTGTCCGAAGCGGGACAGTTATCTAATACAAAAGCTGGAGTAGTTGTCCACTATTGTACAAGAACAGAAATCTTATTTACCAAACCATACCCTAAACACGATTGGCGGCCTGATCAAAACTAAAGTAAATAAATAATAAAAGTTCTGTTAACAGTACTTTGAATATTTTTTTCGTTCTTTTGATGTTTGTTGTTGTTGTTTGTTTTTGTGTGTGTTTTTGTTACATCGCACGAACACAATTATGGTCAAATTGGCGACGTCCAGCTAATTATTGGTGGAGGAAGACCCCAGATATATGCCTGGGTAGAACCACCGGCGCACCGTACGTTAGCTGGAAAGTCTCCTCACGTGAAAGTTCTGACCCAGATGGGACTCGAACCTACGCGGTAAGGGGCTGAGGAGTTACAAGTCAGCGACTCCAACCGCTCTGCCACGGACAACTCTCAATATAAATATATCAAAGTGAAGCTTTCACTTTACCTTCTTAAATTCAAGTGAATGGCTATGAATGACCAAAAGCAAGTTTATGTATTCTATATATACAGGTACTCTTATTTTCCCTTTGATATTTTATATTGCAGTCACATACGTTTTGTCACTAAAAAAAAAAAACCAACAACAAACAACGTCCAGCTATTTTGGTAGAGGAAGACCGGCGGACCGCCAGACAGCTGGAAGATCTTAGCACATTAAGTCATTCGCCCCGACCGGGACTCGAGCCCAAGTGGTGAGAGGGCCGAGCCAGAAGAGCTATAATTCAGCACACCCTTTGCGTAAAGACATCCAAAAATTCTTACCACAACATGCACAAAGTAGCCACGCCCCAACCTTAAAATAGGTATCGGGCAGTTTGGATAAGTTTCTGTTAATCAACAAATTAAATTATTGTTACCTGAAAAGATCCCTAAAATGTAGTTTCTTAATGTTCAAGATCTATGCGAAAAGTTGACAACTCCACTCGTCATTACAAACATGTATTTCATATCTGGGCCACGACTCACAGTTAGCTATATGTTAACTAAGAAAACCCCGTGACCTCTTACAGAGTTGTACTGCCTACCAATTTAGTGTTTAAAATCGTATTTACATAGACTTAAGTATCGGTTTATGCAGAAGTTATATCCAAATTCACCCAAACGGGGAAGATATTGTTTCATGAATTTGATGTAGGCAAACTGATGTATAACACCTTTAACTCATCTTCTTTATCTTTAGAAAACTTATACTCATGTTAAATATTATTAGCCAATCATTTATAGAAATCGTTTTGAGAATATATTTCCAATTTTTACGATTTGTGTATTAATAAAGCTTGCATCAAAGGTGGTATCCGACAATGTCCATACATCAAATACAATATTAAACCACTGCTCTTGGAAATTGGGCAAGATCTTTGTATAAGCCCATACTTTAGTCTTAATAAATACGATTTTGAACACTAACTAAAGTTGTCAGACAGAATTAATCGCGAAAAAATGGTAAACATAGCTGAGAGTGGTGTCTGTTAAAAATAGATATCGACGTCAGAGCGGATTATCCGATGACTATATAACGTAATCTCAAAAGTAAGTGGTCGCGTGGTTTTCCAATTTTAAAAATAGCTATCTCTGCAGCGTGGCTCGAAGAGAAAATACCTGTTTGCAATGACGAGTGGTGATTTATGCTTGACTGTTCACACAGATCTAGGACATCAATGAACATCGTTCTGCGGGTCCTTTTCATGCAACGACTTATTTGGTTATTTGAGAAAAGAATTTTTGGTCCAAACTGTCGGACACCACCTATAACTTAGAAATGGGGACAAATACTGCAGTTCGCGTCTACGCAACGATAGCCGGTAGTTTTCCTTCACGTGGTTTAAAAAAAATGTTGCTTTTTCAATGCAAGGGAGCAACCAGTAATGCGTGAAGCTTTTATAATGGTTTTTGACAGGGACCTTCTAATGATATCGCTGGCATAGATCAAGTTTTACCTTGCGGAAACTTAGTAAGGCGGAACACTTTATTTCAAATAAAACAACTTATTTACTGGATGTTATGGATAAAACTTACCGGATGTTAATTTTTATTAGTTCTATTAATGTAACACAGACAGATTAAAAGCACAGTAAATTCAATAGTACACGCACACTATACAGGTATTATATTTATTCGCATTCCTTGAGCAGAACATGAATTGCCATTTACTATGTGTTTATGGCTTTTTCAAACAGTTATTAATGTCGGGGATTTTATGTAACGCCGCATCAGTGTGCAAGATAAAATGTCCTGAGTTCTGTTCTGTTCTGTCCTAACCATTGTCTTTAAAGTTTTAATGTTTAATTAAACTTACTTTTGAGATACCATATATCATCAATTAGGTAATTTGCCCTGTCGACAATATCTATTTTATCAGAAATTCCCATTGTGCTTTGTATATGTGATTTTTATATTGTGCTTTTCATATGTGCTTTTTATATTGTGCTTTTCATATGTGCTTTTTATACCTGCTTTTTATAGATTTGAAAAGAATGAACATTTAAGTGATTCTTTACGAGCTGCACTTAAAAATTGAGGCAGCGTTCAAAATCGTTTTTCCTAAGTGGAAAGTATGACTTTCTGCTGACATTATGCACGAATACCAGAGATAGGGGTCAAATATTGATCCATGTAGTTGATAAAGGCAAACTTCTGGACATCTCCTTAAGGAGTCTGACGTTGTCTTTAATATTTGAACAGCTACTTGTTTTTTTAGTGTTTCAATAAAATGGTACATTATGTTGACCAATCGAGTTTCTGAGTTGTTACATTAAAGCTCAACAACTAGGTGTTTGTGTATTTCTTGTTAGTTAAAAGATGAGCACAATCTTCCAGTGCATAACCAGCTATGGCCTGCTTAACTGATATCCTAATTTATTCACTATTCTAGCCGATCTTTTTTTTTCAATAATCTAACTGCTGTCTACACAATTTCAATAATTTAGCTGACTTTCTGACAATTTTAATAATTTAATAGCTGTTTAAGAAATAAAGCTTAGTAATTTAGGTGGTTTTCTTCATAATTTCAATAACTTCACTGGTTTTCTTCACAGTTTTAATTTTCTAATCATTTAAGTGATAGTATACGCTGATAGTATACATTGATAGTATACACTGATAGTATACACTGGTAGTATGCACTGATAGTATACACTGATAGTATACATTAATAGCATACACTGATAGTATACACTGGTAGTATACACTGATAGTATACACTGATAGTATACACTGATAGCATACACTGGTAGTATACACTGATAGTATACACTGATAGTATACATTAATAGCATACACTGATAGTATACACTGGTAGTATACACTGATAGTATACACTGATAGTATACACTGATAGCATACACTGGTAGTATACACTGATAGTATACACTGATAGTATACATTAATAGCATACACTGATAGTATATACTGATAGCATACACTGATAGTATACATTGATAGTATATACTGATAGCATACACTGATAGTATACACTGATAGTATACACTGATAGTATACACTGGTAGTATACATTGATAGTATACATTGATAGTATACACTGATAGTATACACTATAGTATACACTGGTAGTATACATTGATAGTATACACTGATAGTATACACTGATAGTATACATTAATAGCATACACTGATAGTATACACTGATAGTATACACTGATAGTATACACTGATAGTATACATTAATAGCATACACTGATAGTATATACTGATAGCATACACTGATAGTATACATTGATAGTATATACTGATAGCATACACTGATAGTATACACTGATAGTATACACTGATAGCATACACTGATAGTATACACTGATAGTATACGCTGATAGTATACATTAATAGCATACACTGATAGTATACACTGATAGTATACATTAATAGCATACACTGATAGTATACACTGATAGTATACATTAATAACATACACTGATAGTATACACTGATAGTATACATTAATAGCATACACTGATAGTATACACTGATAGTATACACTGATAGCATACACTGATAGTATACACTGATAGTATACATTGATAGTATATACTGATAGTATATACTGATAGCATACACTGATAGTATACACTGATAGTATACGCTGATAGTATACATTAATAGCATACACTGATAGTATACACTGATAGTATACATTAATAACATACACTGATAGTATACACTGATAGTATACATTAATAGCATACACTGATAGTATACACTGATAGTATACACTGATAGCATACACTGATAGTATACACTGATAGTATACATTGATAGTATACACTGATAGTATACGCTGATAGTATACATTAATAGCATACACTGATAGCATACACTGATAGTATACATTGATAGTATAAACTGATAGTATTCATTAATAGCATAAACTGATAGTATTCACTGATTTATTATTTAAATAAAAATCATTATGTTAGTATCTACTATAGTACAGATTTTTCATGCATGGGTTAATATTAATCATGGATAATAATGATAGCTTGTGTACTATCCGTGAAACCATTATCTCCTAAAATTAGTTTTAAACACCCTAGAAAATTACAAGTCAGCTCTCCGATGTATGATGGAAAAACCCCGCAAAATAAACATATTGGTGCATTAAAGCGTTATCAATACATCCGAGGGATGATTTCCCAAGGATGGAATAACTCGAGGAGTTTCGATTGGATGGGCATACAGTTAATTATATAGTTTGTATTTACTGTATTGCAATAAGTATCTAACTCATAAAATCATTACAATAAACATGTACCTTTTTAGACATTATTCTTCACATAAGCTTGTTTTGTTGCTTTAGTTTTTATTACATCGCACCGACACAATTATGGTCATATTGGCGAAGTTTTTTAGTATTATAAATTATTGGCGGAGGAGGACCCCAGACATATGCCTGGATGGAACCATTAGCGCACCGCATGTCAACTGAAACCTTCCCACATGAAAGTTGCCGCCCGGGCCGAGACTTGAACCCCGCGATGAGAGTCTTAGGATTTACAGGTCGGCGACTCTGACCGCATGGCCACGGGCGCCCTCTGTGTAAGAAAACTAAAACTTGTCTAACGATGTAAAACAGTAATTATTGATTCCGCTCAAGAGATTCTTATGGAAAGCATTTTTATGGGACGATAGTGTAGCTAGCAAGAACAGGAAATCGCAGCTGTTCTGTGAGACCCTTTTCGGAGAAAAGAACTGAGTACACATTTTTTTTAACATTGTAGCTTGCAACAATAATGTGTAGCTTGCAATAAGTTGGCATTTGTACATAGATGTGGCAATTCGTTTCTTTCACATGCCGATATAGAAGTCAAGAATATTAGAGGACAAACATATGGAAATGCCAAATAATGCGCAAATCGCCCACTAAATGACATCAGTTACGCCAGTATCTGAACGGGCGTTAGATGCACTGCATTAACTATAATAATGAGACTTTAACGGATAAGAAAATGACAAAAACCCCACAGTCTAGGAAATTTGAGCATGTTATTGTTAAGCAGGCGACCTTAAGTTGAGATATGAAAAGATCTAAGTAACGCATTCAAACTACTACACCTGGTTGACAGTGAGTTGGGGTTAACGACTATAGTCAAGGTCGTTTACATCGTGTTTACATTTGGGCGGTAAATGCTTCGGTTGAGCTATCAGTCAATAAAAACATGTCGTCTGGTAAATTGCCTCTTAGATGGTAACAAGAAAATGAAGTTTTACGAAATTTTGGATTTTATTCATTGCACTTAGTCAATATGTTTTCTTACATAACTAACTCTCGTCTGTAGATTTGTATCATAGACGGCAGAAAGAAAATACAGTTTTATGAAATCTTGGGTTTTATACTTTATATAGTGATATCAATATCAAAAAAACTACATTTTTAAGATTACAATTACTAAAACGTATCGCAATACACGCGCATCGCCAATAGAAGAATACTACAGCTATTTTGTATCCAATGCCGCAAATTCGTCTTTAAAAATTAGAAAATCGTATTCGTACACATTGTTTAAACATCATTAAAAGAATGTAAAATATTTTGCAATTGTCATGGACGTTTTAGTTAAATGCTTGGATTTTATTACTTAGTTGTGAAACGGTTTTGTTCATCACCAAAATAAAATAATGATTCTCTCCTGCAAATTCCGGGCATTAAAAGCTAAAAGCGGTCTTAAGTGATCCATTTATGTTTCCCGATTGCTAGATCGCAAAGTTTAGTACAGCAACGTGCGTGTTTAAATTACATTCTTTCCCATCAATTAAGTTCGCTTTTAGTCATCCTGCAGTCACGTGGCTATCTCACACTGCAATTATTAAGATCCACATGAGCTAAAATTTTGACGCAAAGAATGCATCTTACGGGGATATTATATCCCACTATATTATTGTATACACCATAATCTTTGAATCGTTTAGGCGTCTTTAAATAGAATTGATCTATCCATGACACTATTAATAAACATTAACCAATTAAAACTTCAGCTTTGAAAAAAATGTCAACCTGAAAAATGATCCTGCAGGTGGCGCTATACACGGTTATGAGCTCATACATGAGAACAAATGTGTATTTAAAAAGGTGGTATCCGCCAGTTTGTCTATACAAAATACACGTGACCATAAATTATGCCTGTTTAGGGGATCTGAACATAATTTCATATACATCCAAGGGATGACTGTCCCCGGGGACGCCGACGGAATTACCCGAGGAGTTCCGATTGTAGTCTAAGCAACGACTTTGAGCATTACCCCAATCGTTAGAAAGTACAAATTATAAAAACTTCCACTCTAAATATTTATTCCTTTCAGATATATACAGAAGTACGATAAGGATTTGTGCTAAAATTACCAGCGAATTACCAAGCTGATAATATAACGTGATCTCAAAAATAAGCGGTCACGTGGTTTTCTTAGTTTAAAAAAGCTAACTGTACAGCGTAGCTCAGATGGGAAATATATGTTTGTAATGATCAGTTGAGTGATTAACTTCACTTTGTACATAGATCTTGGACATTAAGAAACTGCATTTTAGGGATCTTTTCAGGTAACAAGAATATAATAAGTTGTTTAAGAGAAATTGGTCCAACCCGTTGGACGAACAAAGGGTGCGCGATATTAGATGACAAACATATGGAAATGCCATGTCGTGGGATCTTTTCATGTAACAATAATTCATTAATTTTATTTGGATGTATGAGACAGAAAAAATGGTCCAAACTGTCGGATACCAGCTTTAAGGACCTAGCATGCCTACAGGTGACAGTTGCTGGAAGGATCCCTTACCTGTAAAAAATGCTGGTTTCTGCCAGTTGATGACACCAGGTCTTTGTAGGAAGTATCTAAGGCTGCTGGCCGTCTTGGCGTGGCACATGTATGTGTGTCGGAAAAATGGCTGAGCCTGTGGATAGGTACATAAATGATAACTGGTCAGTATTTGATAAAACGGCAAGACCCATCCCCCACCTCACATTACCATCCTAAAAATGACATCACACAACTGTCCAATACTGCTTGCAACCAGTAAATAAGAAGGTAAAATTGGGTTTTTAACATTTTTTATGTTGTTTATTGGGTTTATCGTTCCACCAACAGTATTTCAGCTATCTGGAGACGGTGTTCACTTGAAGCAGATATAGTGCTGACTTTACTGTGAATAACATGCCATGAACACCTGGCCTGATACCACACCCAGTCACATTATCCTGACACCGGGAAAACCAGTCGTGGAACTACCCTTATATTTGCTTCAGCGTTAGCAAGGGAGCTATACCACAACCATTTTAACGACTTCGGTATGTCGCGGTCCGGGTTCGAATCCGAGGCCTTCCATGCCTGAAGCCGACGCTCTACCGATTGCTATACCATGTCCGGTACATTTTTGTTATTATGACACATCATACAAGTTGAAAATACAGACTGCATGCAAACCACCATGTCTGGATCTGAATTTATTTTATAATTCACATGACACCGCCTTAACCCCACCCCAATAAATGTATGCTACCACTGAAAATAATGTTGCGTTTTACACAATCATCGTCTTTGTAACTTTATAAAACCGAAAAGAAACCCAGCATTTTGTGCTTACCTTACATTAATCAACCAGCTTCTTATGACTAATTGGCAAAAGTCGATGAGATATATACCAAAGGTTAGCGATGGTGAAATCTTGTCATTTCAGCCATTCGAATGTTCGGATCATCTCCTATCCGAACGTTCGAACGTCCGAATTATTTACTGTGTTTGAAAACAAGCAATGCATACGTTCTAGGAATAAACTCTTTTTTTCAAAATCGAGTACCAATGTTTTGTTTATAACATATACTAACTATAAGCTGAAAAATGACTGAACATACCTGCTCCTCATCACATGTTCGGACTATCACTGAGGACCATTCTGGCCACGAGTCGACAATCACCTCCTTTCCCGGCAATAACCCCTTAATGAAACACTGGATCACATAAAATACCTGAAAATACACAGAATTAGCACATTTTAAAACATAATTTATTAAAATGTGTAAACGTGGTAAAAATGATATATATATATAACAAGATGAAGAACTAAATTAATGGTTTGGCACAGTGTATATTATTAACTAGTTACTTTAATACAGCAATGCTGAATTAGAAATGTATTTTAAAATTCGGCCCGAAAGCGTTCGGTCCCTTGGCAGTTGATAACAAGGTACTTAGAACTTTTTTTTTGTTTACTGTTGAACATGGCTTATACTCAGAACGCAATAAAGAATTCGCCGACAATTATACCTTGAAAAAATAGTTACGTATTTATATATCACTCATACATTTTAGTCACTAAAGGCGATTACGTTTACACATCATGTATTATAAACTAAAGCAACAACAATTTATACCAACGCAACCCGCTAAATAGACTTCATCATCGCCAAACAACAGCGAAACAACAGCAACATCAACAATCAGAACGTAAACTGGAATTTGCCTGCATTTTGCCGATACTGTGCAGCGACATTTCTATCATAATAGCACAGGGGCACTTATGAGGTGCCTAGCGACTGAACCCGGCCGGTCCATTATACTGACACCGACGAGTCAAGCGTAATGCTGTCCCCTAAGCCCCGAGCGTTAGGAGGGAAGCCACTACTACCAACTTTAAAGTCTTTGGTTTGACCTGGCGGGGGTTTGAACCCACGACCTCCCGATTCGCAAGCCGACGCTCTACCACCTGAGCTATTGCGGACTAACGTAATCTGGCATAAATTCTTGGTAAATTAATAACGCAGAAAGAACAATGGCCAATATAAACCAGGACACGATAACCTTACAGGTGTAAAGCCAGATAGAGAAAAGAATTAGTTATGGCAGTAAACAGAGCAGCTGCGTTATCGTGGCGTCTTAAAACAGGCATTCTTATCATTCTTCATTGTTTTTCTCCTGTTATGTAATACAGATGATGCCTATGAGTATATTTCTTTTTCTGCAATATTACAATTTTGTGGTTTTATCTTGAGCCTTACATCTTCCTCATGAGAATAATCTAGATAATTATGTATCTATAAAGTTTACAGCCGTGCGAATAACGCGAAACTGCATTTAAAACTGGCGTAAGAAATGCTGACGAATGGGACTGTTTAGTGAAAAAGTAGTCCGTCTGTTATAGCCCACGAATGCGGCTCATGCAGTGCTGGCGAGTCATGTTTGTTGAGATATCTGATTAATCAGAGCATACCATGATCAAACAGATTCCAGAACGAGAAAGGTGTCCTTGATCACTATTAGTTGCAGAATTTGCAGACGATATATCCCTATTTAAGAATTTACCGAGAATGCTTGGCAATTAAAGGCGTTATCAGGTAGTTTGGACCACTTTACAAATATGTATTTCCTATCGAAGCCACACTGCACAGTTAGCTTCTTTTTTAAACTGAGAAAACCACGTGACCACTTACTCTTGACATAACGATACATGATCACCCGGGTTATCAGCTCTGACGTCGATATCGTCTTTTAACTAAAATCACATCATGCTTATTTGGATATTTAAGGTTCTGGACCTGTAATGGTGACCTTCCACAATCCTTATAATGATACTGTTTCTTGAATCTGTACTATAAAACACATCTTACGGTGAATTTTTAAAGAAGTTTACCGTTTGTAACTCAAGTTATGTACATTTTTATAAAGTCGCCCTTGATTTTCAAAAACACCGTAAATTGTGCTGGAACAAAAAAATGAAAAAGTACCATTTTTTCAAATTCTACTGTTCTATATTCAAATTTTAACCAATTTTCCTGTTACACAATGATGTCATGATAAATCAGAACAATAAGATCACACTTTGGACAAATACTTATAAAAATACAGAACTTTGCATACATGTACCCCCGAGCAAAAATCCGAGTTTTTTGGGTGTTTTTAAAAATTTACTCTATCTATAAAAGCAAATATCTCAAGTTTGAAGCTAGTTAGACACATACAACTAGTTTTAAAATTTTCTGCAATATGAACTGCCCATAATATGAGATTTTAAAGGCATTTTACCGTTCCTAATAAAATTTACAGACCTTTGCATACATGTACCCCGAGCAAAAAAAATCCGAGTTTTTGGGGTGTGTTTAAAAATTTACTCTATCTATAAAAGCAAATATCTCAAGTTTGAAGCAAGTTAGACACATACAACTAGTTTTAAAATTTTCTGCAATATGAACTGCCCATGATATGAGATTTTAAAGGCATTTTACCGTTCCTAATAAAATTTATAAGAATTTGTAAAGGTTACTTTAATGAAACTGCAATAGAATTTATAGCGAAAAATAACGTCAAAATGGTTAATTACAAATTATACTCCTTTATACAAAAATCACCTACAGTTGGTATAAGAGATGGAAATATGTATGTAAAACTCTGCATTATTACATGAAAACCTTCTCTTTACTGATTTTGACTGGCTTGAGGGAAATATTTTAAATTAACCACTTTACACGGTTTTCGTAAAAAAATCCGACAGTTTAGGAATAACTGAGTCAAGCACTCTTTTGGTATTAGTGACACTTGGTTGTCCCTCACAAGTTTGACCCCTGAACACATTTAAAAGTCCATCCTGGCCATCCGGAGAAAATATTAGACGAAGGTGAGCGAGCGTCAAACCATGTCGCTAACTCTCGCAGTTAGCATGCGAAGGAAAATTTAAATCGCAAACACAAGATAAAACAGTGCATTTTCACCTGTACACAGGAAACCCACACAATAGTTATGATCCACTTCAACTTTACATGACTTTGTTGTCGGTAAACCACTATTTTAACAATATCGCCCTCGACGATTACGTTGTCGAGCTCCCGGTTCCCTCATTTTTGAGAAATGGGTAACCCAATGACGTCATGGAAAATCCATATCACGTGGTGAAAAACTACTAAAAATAGCAAATACGAAACTTTACGACGAATGCTATTCAAATAAAACCGGATCAAACCGAGTGCCGATGTTTGACGAAGTTAGTTACAGGTCCAGAACCTTAAAGCGACATATGTCACGAATTGTACTGTATTACACCTAGGATGTTATAAAGAGCCTTTACTTCAGTTAAAGTATAAGTTTGTGCAGCAATAATGCACCAATTTCCCAGTACAGGGGTAAGATGTGTTATATGTATTAGATATAGACTTACTGATTGATACCACCTTTATTAAAGCGAATCTAGGACCGGTCTAATGAAGTCCATTTACTAATTGCCTCTAGTCTGACAGAAGTGCGGTTATATACAAATGTTTGCCAGTCTGTTTAGGGGTGGGATTTGGGATTCGCCGGCATTTTTGCCGATACTGTGCAGCGACATTTCTATCATTTTAGCACAGGGGCACTACTTATGAGGTGCCCAGGGACTGAACCCGGCCAGTCCATTATAATGACACCGACGAGTCAGGCGTAATGCTGTCCCTGCGGCCTCCCGATCCGCAAGCCGTCGCTCTAACGATTGAATAATTGCGGCCGGTGCCCGTCTGTTTATATTACGATTATAAAAAACAAATTTTAATCTGATTATGTTACAAACAGGATGGAAAATGTCTGTCATTTTTTACGTAAGATATGGACATTTCTAGTACTATACATTGTAAGTACGGAGATCGATTTCGTTATTTATACACACCAGATGCGGGAACATGTGCTTTATATAGGCATGTTAACTGTAGGCCTATATACAACAGTCACATGTATGTCCACGTGAAATATAACGTGCTTTATTAGAAACAAAGAGATATGTACAGGAATAAATGGAAATAAATAAAAAAAATACATATGTAGACAGAAACAAATATGTATTCACATTCCATTGTATTCGTGACAGATCATTGAAGTATGGAAAACAAAAACAACAAACGCTTTTATTTTAACGAAGATGCCTTTTTTTTTTGTCTTTTAAGCAACATGGTCAAAGTTTGTCATATTTGCATTCCTTGCTTATATGTGGAATCCGACAGTTTGGACCAAATGTTTTTTCTCAGATAACCCAATTAGTCATTGTTACCTGAAAAGATCTTGCAAAATATTGCTCATTGATGCCCTAGATCAGAGTGAACAGTGAAACATAAATCCCCATTTCTCACTGCTAACAGATATTTTCTATCTGCAGAGATCGCTATTTTTAACTAGGAAAACCACACCCTTTTGAGATAACGTTATATCGTCATCGGGTTAATCTGCTCTGACGAAGATATCTATTTTTAGCAGAGATCACTACCGTGCTTATTTATAGATTAGGAATTATTGAACTTTTACAGTGATAATATCTTGATTTTGTACCGTCTAAACAATGTAGGCAGAGTTCAAAACCGTATTTACATTTACTAAAGTATGAGTTTATGCCAAAATTATACACAAATTCCCAAAAGCAGTGGTAAGGTATTGTTACATGAACTTGATATAGGCAAACTGTCGGATACCACCTTTAAAACATTAAACCATATTAAATATCATTTGATAACCCATTCAAAGTTCTAAATATTACAGCGATTCAAAAATTGATATTGTTCAGTAGATAATGTATGCACAAGATGCCCTTCAAACATCTGTGTTAATTTTAGTCTGATAAAATGTAGCTGGGGTTTATAGGGAGAGAGTGTGTAAGCGGTCCGCTTAGCTATGTCAGTAGAACAATTGCCCTCTCTCTCTCTCTCTCTCTCTCTCTCTCTCTCTCTCTGTCTGTCTGTCTGTCTGTCTGTCTGTCTGTCTGTCTGTCTGCCTTTCTGTCTGTCTGTCTGTCTGTCTGTCTGTCTCTGTGTCTCTCTTTCTCTTTCCCTGTCTGTTTCTGTCTGTCTGTCTGTCTCTGTCTGTCTCTCCCTCTCTCTGTCTCTCTCTCCCTCTGTCTCTGTCTCTCCTCTCTCTCTCTCTCTCTCTCTCTCTCTCTCTCTCTCTCTCTCTCTCTCTCTCTCTCTCTCTCTCTCTCTCTATATATATATATATATATATAATATATATATATATATATATATATATATATATATATATATATATATATAACCAAAAAACAACGATAAAACCCCCACAAATTCTACAATATAATCTAGCGAGCATAATTTTCCTTGTATATTGTGGCGCAATTAGAAAGGGTTAACATTTTTAGCAAGATCAAATATTTGTTTCAAGAGGTGCAAACTTGATCAACTATGACCAATAAGCTTAAAACATTGTCGCAAGATAATGGCTGACACAGTGCCCGAATTTCTTTACATTTGAAGATCGGACAAGGTGACAGTATACTTCTCCGTAGCAGGGCAATGCGTGTTTGCATACATACGCGCAATGTACTGCATACTGCAGACGACATTCCTTGTAAGACAACGTGTCCCAACTAAATATAGATACCTCGGTCTCTTCCTGTTTACAGTATTGTACAAATACATGTTGTCATAGCACGTGGTTAGTACGGAGTAAGTTTATAGGAGAGCATTTAAAGATGGTATCCGAGTGTATGACTAAACCAGATACATGTACCAATATCTGACGCCTGTTTGGGGTATTATTGCATAATTTCTGCAGAAACCTTTACTTTGGTCTAAGCAAAAGCGACTCTGAACAATACCGCAATTTTAAAAAAAAATGCAACCCGTAAAAAAACCCACTCAAATTGAAAACACCAGCATGTAAGGGCTCCTTTCAGCAACATTCATCCCTAGACATACAAGGTCGTTTAATAAACATTTGTTGTTAAAACGAGTTCAGAACCGTATCTCATTTCGAAATTTTGCTCTGATATTTTAAACTGCTTAGTGTTTATTTAGTATCATTAAAAGTAGGCCTACTAGCTGACAGTTTGTATCTTATACATGCAACAACTACCCACCCCATGGACTGGAGACTTTGTGCATAAGTGCTGCAGAAACTTATACTTTAATGTAAGTAACGACCGGTGATAACATTACTCTATAAATAAGTACGATTGGGATTTCTGCTAAAGACAGACATCGAAGTCAGAGTAGAGTATCCAGGTGATGACATATTGTGATCTCAAGTTTATGTAGTCACGTGGTTTTGTTAGTTTAAAAATAGCTCACTGTGCAGCAAGGCTAAGATAGGAAATACATGTTTGTAATAACGATAGAGGTGTAACGCTTCACATAGGTGTCGGACATCTATAAACACCATTTCATCGGATCTGTTCAGTTAGCATTAATTTATTTGTTGTTGTTTCTTAAGTGCAGACTGATAATGTTTAAGCAAATGTTGCTGCCTACGTCTCTTAAAATACAAACTTATATCATGGAAAAAGATCTGTCAAACTTGCCAAATTAAAACTTGGCAATAAGTATTTGGCTCCTAGATGTCAACACTCCTCCTGTGGGATAATACTTCCAGACCCCCTAACACTAGGTTTTAACAGCTTCTCAAAATGCACTGACATGCGTTGAAATATAATTATCTGAGGAGCGGAATAGTCCAGTGGTATGACGCACGACAAAGGATCACGTTTTTTCTTTTTTTTAAAACTAAGCCTTTAAAGTATTTTTTTGTCTGTAGACTGCTTATGTCAAAGTGAGGGTCCCTTACTTATGTGTATTTGTGTGTGTGTGTTTGTTTGTGTGTGCGCGTGCGTGCGTGCGTGTTTGTGGATATAGTTGAATGGATCTTGATTCATACTCCACACACACACACACGCGCGCACACAACAAAATCGTCTGGATCCGCCCCTGCCTTAAACTGTTCCACTCCACCTAGGTGTACAAATGGAGTACCGGCGATGGCTATTCGGGTCAATAATATGACTTTCCAGCGCCATCTGTCGGATGTCATAGTACGGGATGAACGAATACATCCATTGACTAGTAGGATAAACTGCGAAGTCGGCTGAACGAGCAGTAGCTTGAAAGTAGACTATGACTTGATATTAATACCTATTACTGATCTCAGCTACAGCTTCTCTCCACCGTCTTGATCAATAATGCTTTTATAGGTACATATCACCTCATACATACCAGCTGAACGACCTATAATCATTGTATATCATTTATTTGTTATATATTTGCTAACGACAGTATGAATACGTTGCTGGGAGCCGCAAACTCATTTAACAGGGTTATAAAAAAAACAACACCTGATGTCATATAAAGTTGGCATCAATACATTTTACCTAAGGACAAAATGTCACCATCCGTTAATTTCATGCTGAAATTTAACACGACTTGGATGGCATTTTAATCTTGTTTGAACTTGACTTATGATCTATTTACCATGTGGGGTGGGCGGTTTAAATAAAAAAAAAATAATACGCTATTAGAGTAAAAATTCAACACAGATGACTCTGAGGAAAAGTTCAGAGTTGTGTTTGCTTTAAAGGTCGTATCCGAAGGTTTGCAACAACATTTATCTTCTCAAATAACCAAATAGTTCATTATTACCAGAAAAGGTCACTTAAAATGCGGTTCATTGATGTGCTAATTTTGTGTGAATGGTCAAGAATAAATCACCACTCGTCATTGCAAGCAGGTTTTTTCTATCCGAGCCACGTTGCAGAGATTTTTAATCTCTTAATTTCTATTTCTTAAACTTAGAAAACTGTCGGATATCACCTTTAAAGGCATCTCAAAACCCTTATATAAGTGACCCCCCCCCCTATTGCCCCACCTAGCATGTGAGGGCATCTGTTTTCTGATAAGCCAGGCTGTCACAGTCTGTAACGATGTGTCTGTCACACAGGTATTGTTCAAGATCCAAGTGTATGTATGCTATATCTGGGGGTTGAACAAAATCATTCACAGTTTGCAAAGGAAACAGTTGTGAATATACCAATTACGCAATCATATATATATTGATATATATATAGAGAGAGAATTGCGTAATTGGTATATAATATATATATATATATATAAATCTATTTGTTTTCCTTCTTTCTTTGTTGGTTGATTTTGTTATTTCTTATACATTTTGTTATTTATTTATTTCATTCTTTTAGTTCTCATATATATTTCAAGTTATATTTTATTTTGATTTGTAAAATGTATCGAAACGTTTCTAACAAAAGCAATTTAAAAAGTCATTCATTGTTAGAATTATGTCTTTCAGACTCATTTTAAGTCATTTTGAATACTAAAACTTGTATCTCTCATGTATTTTCAAAATCAAATATTTAGCAATGAAATAAATACATAATCATGCAGTTACAAAATTGACACCTAGTAATTAATAGAATATGTAAGGGATCATACAGTAAACAACCCACATTATCACTAACATTAATGTTTATAGCTTTGTGTAAAACTAGCCTACTGTCTCACTTCCATACTAGCAGGTAATTTAGTTTTGCATTAACCCATCAGAGGTTTTACTGTGACAGATTAGTACAATGTTGGCTAAAGACTCCCTGCAGTGATGACCAGCAATTAGCAGGTCTGGTCACAGCAGGTCGGGGCCTGGCTCAGTGGGATACCACATTCCTTTCGAGATGCCTTTAAGCAAAGTGGTCGGAAATTATCCTATTAGTATAGCTATACTTTTTCAAACATGTATAAGGCAGATACAAATAGAGTACTAACCAAACATATCTTTCAATCGATAGAAATTTCCCGTCGATCGGCAATCGATCCACTTAGACAATTTACATTTTTTAATGTTTGCTTAAAGGTCGTAGCTGATAATTTAGACCAAAATTTATTTGTCAAACTACCAAATAAATTATTGTTACTTTAAAATATATGCGAAACGTGAAGAATAACACCCAATGCGTTATAGCAAACCTGTATTTCCTATTTGAGCCACGGTGCGCAGTTACTTATTTTTAAACTAAGAACACCGCGTGATCACTTGTTTTAGTTCGTCGATGTCTATTTTTAGCAAGAATTGAAATAAAAAAATAATCAGAAAACCTTCGCATAAGGTTGAAAATTGACTTTTTGAAAAAAATCACGTAAACAACTTTAAATAGATATATTTTCTTGTTTCATTGTGTTATGAGGCAATAATATGAAGATATTGTACCAAAAATTCAAGTTTATTATAACAACAGGTAGGCCGGTGGCTAGAAAAGGTTCACTACAAAACGGATTGGAAATTCACACGTCCAGTTGATACCTTCTCAATTGATTAAATGATAAAAAAATATGTATCAATAAGCTTTTAAACCAAATCTGGCAAATTTGAAAAGAAAATGTCAAGCGACTACGGATTTAGTGGTTTAGCAATATAACCATATCTAATAAGTTTGTGCTATTTCATTATCGATATATATATATTACAATACTTCTAACATAATACATAAACACCATTCACAAAGTTAGAAGGATTAGTCGTATAAAAGGTTGGTTCCAACAGTTTTGTCTAAATTGTCTCAACCTCATATCTTACCATTGTTCTTTGGAATCTGTGCATAATGGTTGCATAGACATATATTTCAGTTTAAGTAAAACCTGTTTTTAACAATACCTCAATTGTTAGACAGTACAAATCGCAATAAATGTCCATTATTTCCAAAAATCTATAAATAAACAGGATGGGAATGAGTGACATTAATGAATAGTCTCCCCTGAATAACCCCTAAATGCAAGTGGGGTCCTTTCATTTTTTTTACTCGGTTTTTATGCTTATTCTCCTTGGAGTGTATGTTGACTTCTTTGCCTTTCTTGTGATACCCAAGTTAACCATCATCAACAAACACTTCCATTTTTCTTTTTTAAATAACAAATCTCTATACGTATTTAAATGGATTTTAAGCTTATATTTGTGCAAAAGTAAGAAATTTCACTGTTTGCAACTGCAATATCTACAAAGAACGGGGAATAAAGTCCAAGAATTCCGACTATAAAGGACCTACCTACTGTTTGGAGTACCTCGGATATTAACTAACAAGGGAGTTTCCAGTTTACCAATGTATCCCATTGCAGCTAATCCTAGATATCGACGTCAGAGTTTATTACCAGGATAATGATATAACGTAATCTCAAAGGTAGGTAGTCACGAGGTTTACTTAGTTTAAAAAATGGGTTTTCTTCATTTAAAAATAGCTAACTGTGCAGCGTGGCTCCGATTGGAAATACATTTTTTGTAATACCGATTGAGGTGTCCGCCTTTCACGTGGATGCTGGATGTAATTAACAGTAGGGCTTATTTCGTGGGACCTTTTCCGGTAACAATATATTGCATGGTTTATAAATAGTTGGAAAAAAAAATCTGGCTCAGACTGCCGGTTACAGCCTGTATAACTATTATATAACTGCCGTACTCCGAGACGAGACCTCACCTTGACCACTCACCTGTCCATTGATCACGTGAGTGGTCAATGTCGTGTCAGTCGGAATGGTCTACCTGGTGTAGTGACCGTATTTCAACGTATCATGAGTGATAAACGCAGGGACTATAATGTGATTAAACCGCGATAAGCGGGCCAGCCGGTAAAAAGGGGATTGTTATATTTTCGGATAAATGAAAAGACAATTTTCGTCAGCCAATACTTCATTCTTTTCATTTCTTCTTCGGATATCCCGCATAACATGGCCATTGCTAGTGCCATTATCATCATTGTCACTATCATCATCAGCAGCAGCATCTCAATCATCATCATCATCATCATCATCACCATCATCAACAACAATTCCTCTTTCTCATCTTTATCAGCGCCGTTTTTTTTTTAAATTTTCTATTTTCTTCTTTCCTCCCCTTCCTCCTCACCATCATCTGCACCATCAGCAAGATGTTCTGATTAAACGTTTTGACAAAACAGTTAACTACAAGCTCGCAATGACGTTTTAATGTAGAGTTAACATATAAAAAATTATAAATGTATTTCAAAGTGTACTGAGCTGTTAAATATGCTGACATTTCAGACTATGTACATTGTACAGTTATAAGCTGCCCATGCACACAGATGTGTGTGACTTTTTGTTCGATGACCACATGGTGGCATGTACATACATGCACTCCTTGAAAAAACAATACCATATAAGATGTGCGAATAAAGATAAGTCTCGTATGACTTGTTTTTCATACAATTTCAAAGTGAAATATTGTGTCCTAAACTTAGTTATGACTAGGCACCTTCTAAACAAAAACTATACACACATAACAAACACACACACATTCACACACACACACGCACGCACGCACGCGTGCACACACACACACGCACGCGTGCACACACACACACATACACACACACACACACACACACACACACACACACACACACACACACACACACACACACATATATATATATATATATATATATATATATATATATATATATATATATATATATATATATATATATATATATATATATATATATATATATATATATATTTTACGAATCACACGATTCGCACTGTACTTTTTCACATGCCATGTAGGAAAGTGTTGTTGGTTGTTTTTTTTGTTTGTTTTTTTTGTTTTTTTTGGTGAAGGAAGACCCCAGACACATGACTGGGTAAACCCACTGGCGCACCGCAGGTCAGCTGGAAGACCTTCTCACATTAAGTCCTTCGCCCCGAACGGGTCTCGAACCCACGCGGTAAGAGGCTAAGCAGTCAGGGGAGTTACAAATCGGCGACTCTACCTCTCGGAACTTCAATATATTATTGAGCTGAAACGGCTTCAAACATGCGAAATTTTTAATTTTCCCAACTTAATGATACAAAAATCTTTAGAAAGGAACCATGTTCAGTAAAATGCAAATTTGATCTCTTGTTTAACACAGTGATCGTAATCATGACATTGGAAAATTAGATCCGGCTTTACTATTATTGTAAATGTTATTTAGATCTACCGTTGGCGATATGTTGTTTAATGTGAATTAATCAAGTCTGATCAAATTTGCGACAAGAAAATTGCAAAAACTTGGTTAAAACCTAATGATTAATGAATATGAATCCTACCTTTTATCACTAGATTATATGTGAACTTGCAGTACTATCCTATAAAAATGGATGTTTATTTGAAAGCGTTGCAACGGTTTTCAACCGTTTGAATACAGTAAAAATAGTAAATGTACGCTGATATGCCTTATCGTGATGTAGTTAGTTGAATACATACAGGTATGGGTGATTCTACATGTAATGTACATTATGCTAAACTGGTCCCCTGCCGCTTTAACAGAAAAAAAAGTTTAAAATTTTTATTCAAAATCAGACAGAAGGTCGAGCGGGATTGGGATTTGCCGGCATTTTGCCGATACTGTGCAGCGACATTTCTATCATTATAGCACAGGGGCCCAGGGACTGAACCCGGCCGGTCCATTATACTGACACCGACGTAATTCTGTCCCCTTAGCCCCGAGCGTTAGGAGGGAAACCACTACTGCTAACTTTAAAGTCTTTGGTTTGACCCGGCCTAGGTTCGAACCCGCGACCTCCCGATCCGCAAGCCGACGCTCTACCACCTGAGCCTTTGCGGCCGGTTAAGGTCGAGCGACCTATGCGGCAAACAAAATAAAACAAACACTACAAACGGATGTGAAAATAATAATACATAAATCTATATACGCATGTTGCAACGGTACATCTAGAATTTTATCAAATTTACAACATTAACAAATTTACAACAAAAACAAAGCCAATATACTGAC
Source organism: Sinonovacula constricta (assembly GCA_007844125.1). Lineage (NCBI taxonomy): Eukaryota > Metazoa > Mollusca > Bivalvia > Cardiida > Solecurtidae > Sinonovacula > Sinonovacula constricta. The sequence continues at coordinate 31,956,071 of CM017569.1, read as the reverse complement.
ATTCTTGTTAATAGACAGTATTTGCAGGCCGTCATCAGATCTTACATTTTGTAAGATCTGATTTTAGTGAGATTGAAAATATAGTAACATGCAAATGATAGAGGCAACTTGAACACAACCTTTAAGAATTAGACTGAAAGCAGAATAGTTTCCACATCAGTGAAGATCCCTTATCTTGGCAGCCATCTTTGATGGCAACTTCAAGGGATTTTCAGATGAATTGTATAGAAGCGTATTTTTTTTCTTGTAATTTCTTCATTTGTGGTCCAAAAATTAAAAGTTATTACACCATTGGAAAACTCTTGAAGTTCACATTCTTTAATGACAATATTTTTTAAAAAATTGATAAATAACAGTGTCTCTTTTTTGGTTGTATGTTTTGTACCTTTTAAACTATCAAAATATTGTGTTGATATTTAAAATACTTCCTAAAAGCTGTTAAATTAGATATAAGATTCAGTAAAATAGTCTAAAAAATAAAAGCACCGTGGTGAGTTTAATACAGCACATACGAGTATTTCCAGCTTTCGGCCTGCATAAGCTTCTGCCTGCAAAGATGGCCGTCTTAAACGGTCTTATCAGTGCCTATGACATCACATGGAAACAGTCTATAATCGCGTTAATTACCGATGTAAGGGCGAATATGTACCGGTATATATTGATCAATGTTTGTGTGTTTTATGCAAATTTAGTCCGACGGCATGTTTAGCAGTTTAAGAGTTCTATTTAAAAAAAATAGCTATAGCTTTGTATATTTCGACTCAACAGATGAGAAAAACACCTGAAATTTACAAGTGTTATGATTTTCTTGTCGCCCAAGATTTATGGTTGGCTCTTACTATCTTAGAGCAAAAATGACATCATGTTTTAAAGTCCCTGATGAAAAAACACGTAACCGATTGGATCTGGCTTTATTTTAAGTAGGATAGCGTACGATGACTTAGCCTTTAGCACAGCTTTAAAATGTTCACGTCATTTCGCAGCATATATTCCGAACATGTGCATGTCTCTTTTTAAATGTCGTATTCGACAATTTGACTATTTTCAATGTATGTTACAACATCATAGCCCAGTTCTCGGGAATGGAGTGCATGATTGATGAATAAACTTATTATAGTTTCAGTAAAGGCTCTTCTTAATTACCTCCATTGTTAGAGAGTACAAATCGTGAAATACATTGTTGTTGTTGTTGTTGTTGTTGTTTGACACAAATCCGATAATAGGAAGTCTTTGAGCCGTTCTACAGGTGACGGCGGTTGGTGGAATAACCCAAAGAGTTTCCGATTGCTGTCCTGGATCAATCGAAACGCTTCGGATCTCGGTCATTTCTACGAAATAGATACCGCCGAAAAGTAATGACTGGTCTAAGGATTGCGTTCAACGGTTCACAGCATGATCGTGCCTTTCTTCGATTGAACGGACTCCGTGATCTTTGATCTTACCCGAAGCGGTAATTAGCAGACAATAAGGCGGTAATCAACTTCATAGACGTTCTAATTAATACAGAACGCGTGACATAGCTGCACTAAGTATTAAGTCCACTGTTGGGTTTTGCCGCTGGATCAACTTTGCCGGTTCACAAACATTGTTGCTACTCCTTTAGCCAGTCAGTTTAATGTTTTGTTCCATTTGATATATCACAGAACAGGGCTTGCAAATGTTATGTTCTTAATGTTGTTGGTTTTGTTCTCATGTGTGTTAATTATCATTGGGTAGTGTCGTTTAATTGGTATACACAGGTGCAGCAGGATAACACAGATAATATCTACTAAATATGACTTTGATCTACAACCACAACATAAGTACAGAACAGAATAGACGTTTATTTTGTAATTGGAGGTCCCCGGCATATAATGAAATATAGTGAAACAAAGATACATGTTAAGATTGTTGCGTTTCACAAAATGCACAATATACAGAAAACTCGTTAGTATATACATTTTATACATTTTACCTTAAAATAATTTTCCGCGTTCGTTGCTTATTTTAAACGTGGTATCTGACAGTTTGGACCAAAACTCGGTTTCTCAAACAAGCAAATAAGTTGTTGTTAATAGAAAGGTTGAGCGAAATGATATGTACGGATGTCCTGCATATATGTGAAAAGTGAAGCAGAACACCCCACTCGTCATCACAAATATGTATTTCCTATCCGATCCACGCTGCACTGATGGCTATTTTAAACTAAGAAAACCACGTGACCATTTACTTTTCGGTTTACATTCCATCATCCTCCGGGATAATCGCCCAGACCAGTCGGAACACCTCGGATAATTCATGAAACATCTCTCGGATGTATGTAGGTAGTAGGACCACCTCGGCCTTTTCCCTAAATGGGACTACTTTTGCGACATACGTCAAAACAAAGATGGCAGACCGGATGACAGCTCACTACAGTACGATGCCTGTACAACTTCAAATTGTGGTGGCTTTAAATTTAAATAATCCAATTTTAATTTACCCAGCGCATCAGACACGCAGCTGTCAAACGATGGCATTGTTTATGTTTTGTGCGAACTACATTTTAGACATTCTTCTTCCGACTTCCGGCGAACAAAACGATCGTGATTTGAGTAAGTATCATTGCACCAGATACATCCGAGGGACGATTGTCCCGAGGACGGAATTACCCGAGAAGTTCCGATTGCGCCCAGAAGTCAATGTCTGATTAAGCAGAAATCCCCATCTTGCTAATTTGTAGATTTGGAAAGAATAAACTTTTAGAGTGATCTTTTTCACGACTTGTACTGTCCGACAACTGAGAAAGTGTCACAATCGTATTTAGACGAAAGTATGAGGTTAAGATGGCATTATGCAGTAAGATATTGTTACATGTATTTGATATAGGCAAATTGTCGGATACCACCTTTAAAATAAAATGATTTCCCTTATATTTTTTCCTAACATTGTTGTGACGGGAGACTGCACGAATAAGCTCTTGCGCGGCCATACCATGTAACATGTCTGAGTTTAACATTTAACATTTACCATTGCTATTCTCTGCCATGCTTCGAGGCAACACGTGTTAGTTGTACGTTTAAACAAATCGTTTATGTTGTTGATGAGCACGTGTTTAAATCAGCACAGCCTTTGAATAAACAAAACCAGGAAGATATCAGTTTGCCGACATGTTTCCTTTAACTCAAGTACTTCCTCTGTGCAACGAGGATGTTAAGCATAAGGGGTTTATACAGCTGCAACTGCAGCAGCAGTAGCTGCAACAACAACGACGACGACAACACCAACACCAGTAGAAACAGCAACAACATCAACAACGACAACAACAACAGCAACACCAGCAGCAACAACATAAATTATTATCTCCGCTACCTTTTAGAAAATATTGTCTTGCAATATTTACAGTTGTTGCAAATTCAGCACCCTTAGATATTTGCGTAAACCAACTAGGTGCAAACGTAAAAAAGACGTATCCTGATCAGACAACTGAAGCTGGCTAAACTAGATTTTTCACTACACTACCTAAACCTGATCAGTTCGTGTTGAACCAATTAAAATGTTAAGCGTTATTACCGGAATTTACAGTTTTAAACGCAAAAAGCATCAAATAATTAAAACAATTTTAAAATGAGACAAAGAAAATAATTAAAGTATTGTTTATTCTTTCTTTCTTTCTTTTTTTCTTTCTTTCTTTCTTTCTTTCTTTCTTTTATATTCTTATTATTCTATTTTATTTATTTATTTAAACTTCAGTCTTCACAGTATTTAAAGTATAAAACGCCGTGCAAAAAGCATCAAATAATTAAACACTTATACAATGAGAAAAAGAAAAGCATTAAAGTATGGTTTATTCATTCTTTCATTTACTCTTTCTTTCTTTCTTTCGTTTTTTCTTTCTTTCATATTCTTATTCTATTTTATTTATTGATTTAAACTTAACAGAAATGTATGGCATTACTGAACATCATGTCGTGGGATCATTTCAGATAACAATTTTAATTAAGATATATGTAGATACAATTTTTCTTAAAAGACCCCATAAAGTGGCGAGACAATATGTTGTTTTTTTTCTGTTGGAAACAGGCGCGATTTGGGTGGCAGTTTTAGACGGGATAGACATCGACAATATATATTTATTACAATATACTTATTTCCTTATTTACAGATTTGGGATGGATGGGATTTGCCGGCATTTTTGCCGATACAGTGCAACGACATTTCTATCATTATAGTACAGGGGCACATATGAGGTGCCCAGGGACTGAACCCGGCTAGTCCATTATACAGACACCGATGAGTCAGGCGCATTGCTGTCCCATTAGCCCCGAGCGATAGGAAGACAGCCACTACTACCAACTTTAAAGTCTGTGGTTTGACCCGGTCGGGTTTGAACCCGCGACCTCCCGATCCGCAAGCCGACGCTCTACCACTTGAGCTATTGCGGCCTGTTTTACAGATTTCATTAAATGGTCTAGGACAGAACCCACTAAAACCAATCATTCATCTCCAAAGTTTACTTAGAAAAAATGCACAATTCAGGGACGTGCACGATAGCCACCAAAACAATAAGCTATAAGTTTTTTGTGGTTTCCATTTAGGCAATGACGTTGTTTACTTAGAATGGAGTGACACTGATGTAATATATCGTGTTTTTTAGGGTTGGTTTGTGCAGCAACCACAAAAAATGCCTAATTTAGATTAAAAGGGTTTGCTTGTACAACATTTGTCTGTTGCTATGTCTCGAAATTCGTAAGGTTTGTGCAATTTAATAAAGAGTGAGATTAGAAACCTGGGTCCCATGCTTATCGCACACAACCAACCAGGTAAAAGAGTAGAGTTGTGAAAACACATGCATGTAAGCTTAAAAAACACAAAGCTTTTAAAGAATAATTATTGTGTCTGTTGACTGCTAAATTCGAAGTTAGGGTCTCTTACTGTGTATATAGATCTAGTAGATCTATGATTTACTGCGATAAAGTTAAATGGATCTTTTTCATACATCCCCCCACCCCCACCCCACCCTCCGCCAAAATTTTCTGGATCTGCCCCTGATACATTATGCTGATAGCTCACACTAATTGACAAACAGCTAGGGACTCATTAGCGAAAAGTGTAATATAATCAGACCATAAATCGGAGCACCAGGAGCTTTGGATAATTGGATTCTGCAAAAAGAACAAATCAGTTACTGTGCTAGTAAAGCTGTGAAAACCACTGTACCAGATTGAATAATGATATTGTCTATAATGTCTGTTTTAGACGAAGTATAAATACATAATCCAGTTGTTCTAATATATTAATGTATGAGGTATTTTTTTACGAATAATTAGCTCAGCATCGCCAATATTACTATAATTGTGCCGGGGCGATGTTAAAAAAACCCACACACAATCGGACAACATACATGTTCATGTGCGTACATGCAAAGTTAGGTCCAATAACTTTATAAGTTCACTATAAAAGTAGGATAACTCCGATGAATTCTCTGCAATTACTGTTCTATATCTTCTTGTACATACATGTACCTAGATAAAACAACGGGGCGCCCGTGGCCGAGCGGTTCGAGTCGCTGACTTGAAACTCCCCAGCCCCTCACCGCGTGGGTTCGAGTCCCGGTCGGGGCGAGAAATTTTATGTGGGGAGGTTTTCCAGTTAACCTTCGGGGCGCCAGTGATTTTACCCAGACGAAAGTCTGGGGGCTTCCTGCAGCAATAATTAGCTGGTCGCCAATATAACTATAATTGTGTCGGTGCGATGCAACAAAAAAAAACCGAACAGAAAACGATATTTAAAAAACAACAACAGGACATCAATTTTAAATGCACGAAAATTCACAAGACGCCTACTTAAAGTAAAAAAATAACGTCATTCTGACATTCAATTTTACACAAAAAAAAACACAAATATAACAAAACGTGATTTTAACAGGATTGCTGAAAAGGCCGATGAGGGAGGAAACAGCAAGATGAATGCGGATTCAACCGGTGATAATTTGGATTTAGCTACACCAAGAAAGCACAGAAGTCTCTAGAGAAGTTGCATTATGCTTATAACGAGAGGCTGAGCACCATGCACGATTATCGATCTCACTGAACTCACTGAAGAAATGTTGACTGTTTCTTTAAGACCATTAACTCTTACCATGCTTTGATGTGTGTACTGTCTTCATAAATGCTGCTGACTTTGTTTGAGATTAGTTGTCATGTTTTACTGAATATTTTGAATAAGAAATGTAAATACTGGCCAGAAATTTGGCAGTTAAGTAGCATGGATGGTGGCAATTGGTGGCTTAAGATTCGTACCAGACACTTTGAAGTCTATCTTAATATACATATACATTATTATATGTATAAAGCAAAAGTGCAAAAATATTATAAAAATATTATTTAATATAAATCAACTCTGACTGCAGCTTGGATATTAATCATATTCAGTCAGAAGAAAGCAGGCTCATTTCCCTATTTTGACATTTATTACGACCAATACCAACAAATCTAATATATCGATAAATACAAAATATAAATTTAAGTAGTATAGGGTCTTTATAATTAGCGGCAATGGTTAGTCCTCTATAACACTATGATTCTGAAATTTATAAGCCCTTAGAAAACATGATGAAAATGCACATACATGTAACATTACCATGAATACAACGCTTAATGCGCATCTTGGTGGAACTATTTTAAGTGACCACCACTCTCAATTCAAAACTTTCCGCTACCCCGGAACTTGAAAGCGCCCCCACAAACCATCCCCACCCCACCCCTTTCTGAAATTTGAAAGCGTTTAATACTTTCAGGTAGAGAAAGTTGATTTTTTAGATCCACCCCGTGTTTAAAAGCCCTACATGGGACTTTGCCCTGGAAAATCTAACACTAGTAATATATAGGTCCATGTGAGTGGTTTTAAAATTATCTCATCTAACCTGGGAGAAACTTGTTTTGTTTTTTGGTTTTGTTTTTGTCACTTTTACATTTACCCTGTTTGCCTTTGTCTAGAGGTAGTTTATATTTAAATATATGTGGTATTTCTGATATGACCTTTTCTTAATTATCTATTGAAATGGGGGCACGTTGAATCGTGACATCGGATGATTTAATTTCTGCGTCTTTTGATGTAAACATATTTCCAATATTTGCATTTTCTGCCTCACCTGCTTGGCCAATCCTTAGAGCTTCTTGAACCTTGTTGATAAATGGCAAGATTCCTAAGCTAAGATAAGGTTTCTCTTCAAACTGTTATGTTTGTGTCATTAAGTGGTGAAGGCACTTGAAAGGGAACTCTTTCCCAATTCTGTCTTGATTGTTGTTGTCTTTTGTTACATCGTACCGATACGATTATAGCCATATTAGCGACGTCCAGCAAATTATTGGTGAAGGAAGATCCACTGACTTATGTCTGGGCAAAACAAACGTCACACTGCAGATTAGGTAGGAAGCCTCCCCGCATAAAAGTCCTCGACCCACCTGGGAATCGAACCCACGCGGCCAGGCGCTAAGGAGTCGACTCTAACCGCGTAACCTCTAAAACGGTCACGGGTATCACATCCAATTTTAAGCTGTATTCTTAAACATAGTATCTGACTGTTTGGCTCTTTTTTCTCTCTCTCTCATGCAACCATCTTGTTAAGCTGCAAAATGCTGTTTGTTGGTGCTCTGCATTCATGTGAAAAGTAAAGCAAAAAACTATTCTTGTCATTACGAAAAGGCATTCCTATCCGAGCTACGCTGCACAGTTAGCTATTTTTAAACTAAGAAATCAACGTGACCACTCACTTTTGAAATCACGTTTTATGACCCTCCGAGTAATCAGCTCTGACGTCAACATCTATTTTTAGCTGAAATTCTCATATGTCTTATTTATAGATTTGGATATAAAGGACATTAAATGCGGTATATTTCACGATTTGTACTGTCTAATAATAGATAATGTTATAAATAGCCTTTACTTAACAAAGGTATCAGTTTATGCAGCTATTATGCACGAATTCTGCTCAAAATGGTGAGAGGTATGGGAGTGGGAATAGCCGGCATTTTTGCCGATACTGTGCAGCGACATTTCTATCATTATAGCACAGGGGCACTTATGAGGTTGGCAGGGACTGAACCCGGCCGGTCCATTATATTGACACCGACGAGTATGCCGTAATGCTGCCCCCTACTGCTACCAACTTTAAAGTCTTTGGTTTGACCTGGCCCGGGGTTAGAATCCACTACCTCCCGATCCACAAGCCCACGCTCTATCACCTGAGCTGTTGCAGCAGGTAAAATGACATTGGACATTGGTGCATATACTAGATACAGGCAAACTGTCTGATAGCACCTTTAATTGATCAAGTTATCAACACGACAACACCCAGCACTATTATACGTGTGAATGGTAAACTTAAGCCTGTTTAAATATATTGACAGCCAAATAGAGACATAAAAATCAACTGCATTTTAATTAAAAGACAAAAACATAAAAGCTTCGATATTAATTACAACATCACCACCTGATCTTGTATTTGCATGATAATGAGTTACCCATAACCCAGCTGAAAGCAGCATGCAAATTGTACATGAATGCGAAATGACAGCAGTGAAAAGACACGGACAGACACTGACTTAAACAACCATTAAAGGACATAGGGACATACAAACATACAGATGAAAGGACATACGGACATACAAACATACAGATGAAAGGACATACGGACATACAAACACACAGATGAAAGGACATAGGGACATACAAACATACAGAGGAAAGGACATAGGGACATACAAACATACAGATGAAAGGACATACGGACATACAAACATACAGATGAAAGGACATACGGACATACAAACATACAGATGGAAGGACATACGGACAAACACACAGATGAAAAGACATAGGGACATACAAACACACAACGTTAATGCAACTAGTTTTTATGGCACAACTTCCTTTTTGATCGCCTGTTTCACTTTCTGTGGGAAGAATAACATCGCAAGAAGAATAACATCGTAATCCACTTATCAAGAACACTGAGTAACTGTTTTCTTAGAATAAATATATATAACAAGAAAGATGTGCAGTAATAATTCAAGTATAATGGCTGGGTTGATTGTTGATTGTTGTTTGTTGATTGTTGTTTGTTGATTTGTTTGTCGTTCATATGTTTAATGGACAGTATTTCAGTTATCTGGAGACAGTGGCCACTTAAAGCAAATATAGAGCTGCCTTCACTGTGTATAGCAGGCCGTGAACACCCTTATATTTGCTTGAAGGTTAGCAAGGGAGATAAACCACTAACATTTTTAACTACTTTGGTATGTCGCGGTCGGGGATCGAGCCCTCGGCCTCCCATACCTGGAAAACTACACTGGTTATTCCTATATACTGGTGGTGGGGGCGTTATTCAAATTTAGTAATATAGCCCATATCATGTTATATTTGTAAACTCATATTAAATTCGCAACTACATACGTTATTGATTTCAAAGGCATCCATGCATTTTTAAAAAGCCAACGCAGTAAATAGCGTAGATTCTGAACAGAATGTTCACAGCGTGAACTGATTAATCTGAATCTACTCCATTCGTAGAAGCCTGATCAATGTGTAAATAGCAGGCTAAGAAATTCAATCAGATAATGACCAATTATACAGTATTGTTTGCACTTCAAGAACTTTTGAATTCTAAGAAAAACTACTTGTGAATTTTAAGAGGGCTGCGTGTCAGATTGCAGATTATTACTATTATGTGGCCTCGTTGCAGCTGAAGCTTTCAAGTACAAAGTGCATGAGACTATGTCTAACGTCTATTACTCTTGGTTTTTCCAATGTCCTGATTATTTACATTTTTATTTATTTCCTTAAAATGATGAGAAAAAGTCAGAGGACAATATAAGGAAGTTTTCTTTTGGGAAAATGTATGAACTTCAGTTTGCGTTGAACATACTTGAAAAGTGTTGCGCTAGATATTGTGACTTTATTTAATCCAAAAAGAATGCTTCTACTAAACATTTATAACAATAACTTAATTATTTGATTGTACTTTGTAGGAAACAGATAATTTTCGGGAAGAGGTGAGAAATTTACTTTTTAATTAAACACGAAGATCCTTGTTGTAATAATATGACATTCGCAAGAATATGAGCCAGTTGCGAATATACGAATGATAATTACAGTATACAATAATAATAATAATAATAATAATAATAATAATAATAATAATAATAATAATAATAATAATAACATGAAATTATACAATTAATTTCAGAATTGACATAATATTAACAACACGATTTATCAGTCACGATGTTATAGACAGTCATAATGTTACAGTCAGTCATGATATTATAGACAGTCATGATGTTACAGTCAGTCACGATGTTACAGTCAGTCACGATGTTTTAGACAATCATGATGTTACAGTCAGTCATGATATTATAGACAGTCATGATGTTACAGTCAGTCATGATGTTACAGACAGTCATGATGTTATAGACAGTCATGATGTTACAGACAGTCATGATGTTACAGTCAGTCATGATGTTACAGACAGTCATGATGTTACAGACAGTCATGATGTTACAGTCAGTCATGATGTTACAGACAGTCATGATGTTACAGACAGTCATGATGTTATAGACAGTCATGATGTTACAGACAGTCACGATGTTATAGACAGTCATGATGTTACAGTCAGTCACGATGTTATAGACAGTCATGATGTTACAGACAGTCATGATGTTATAGACAGTCATGATGTTACAGACAGTCATGATGTTACAGACAGTCACGATGTTATAGACAGTCATGATGTTACAGACAGTCACGATGTTATAGACAGTCATGATGTTACAGACAATCATGATGTTACAGACAGTCACGATGTTATAGACAGTCATGATGTTACAGACAATCATGATGTTACAGTCAGTCATGATGTTACAGTCAGTCACGATGTTATAGACAGTCATGATGTTTTAGACAGTCACGATGTTTTAGACAGTCACGATGTTACAGACAGTCATGATGTTACAGACAGTCATGATGTTATAGACAGTCATGATGTTACAGTCAGTCACGATGTTTTAGACAATCATGATGTTACAGTCAGTCACGATGTTTTAGACAGTCATGATGTTACAGTCAGTCATGATATTATAGACAGTCATGATGTTACAGTCAGTCACGATGTTACAGTCAGTCACGATGTTTTAGACAGTCATGATGTTACAGTCAGTCATGATATTATAGACAGTCATGATGTTACAGTCAGTCATGATGTTACAGACAGTCATGATGTTATAGACAGTCATGATGTTACAGTCAGTCACGATGTTTTAGACAATCATGTTGTTACAGTCAGTCACGATATTTTAGACAGTCATGATGTTACAGTCAGTCATGATATTATAGACAGTCATGATGTTACAGTCAGTCACGATGTTACAGTCAGTCACGATGTTTTAGACAGTCATGATGTTACAGTCAGTCACGATGTTACAGTCAGTCACGATGTTTTAGACAGTCATGATGTTACAGACAGTCATGATATTATAGACAGTCATGATGTTACAGTCAGTCATGATGTTACAGTCAGTCACGATGTTACAGTCAGTCATGATGTTACAGTCAGTCACGATGTTTTAGACAGTCATGATGTTACAGTCAGTCACGATGTTTTAGACAGTCATGATGTTACAGTCAGTCACGATGTTTTAGACAGTCATGATGTTACAGTCAGTCACGATGTTATAGACAGTCATGATGTTACAGTCAGTCACGATGTTACAGACAGTCATGATGTTTTAGACAGTCATGATGTTACAGTCAGTCACGATGTTTTAGACAGTCATGATGTTACAGTCAGTCATGATGTTACAGTCAGTCATGATGTTACAGTCAGTGACAATGTTACAGACAGTCATGATGTTACAGTCAGTCATGATGTTACAGTCAGTCACGATGTTACAGACAGTCATGATATTACCGACAGTCACGATCTTACAGTCAGTGACAATGTTACAGACAGTCATGATGTTATAGACAGTCATGATGTTACAGTCAGTGACAATGTTACAGACAGTCATGATGTTACAGACAGTCACGATCTTACAGTCAGTGACAATGTTACAGACAGTCATGATGTTACAGTCAGTCATGATGTTACAGTCAGTGACAATGTTACAGACAGTCATGATGTTACAGTCAGTTACAATGTTACAGACAGTCATGATGTTACAGTCAGTCATGATGTTACAGTCAGTCACGATGTTTTAGACAGTCATGATGTTACAGACAGTCATGATATTACCGACAGTCACTGCCTCGATGTTACAGTCACGATGTTATAGACAGTTATCAAGTTACAGACAGTCCCGATTTTACAGCCAGTCGCGATGTTACAGTAAGAATGTTACAGTCACGATGTTAAGACTGTAACATCGAGGATGTGTGTTACACCACTATTGTGTGTAACATCGTGACTGTAACATCGTGACTGAAGTGTAAGATTTTCCTCATATTTTAACTGTTTGATGGTCACCCATAAAGGTTGCCCGTTGAGTTAAGGTAAGTGTTAGAGTTTGGGGTCTAATTAGACTTAATGACTCACTACGTACCTTGGCTGATCCAGGGAGCCTATTTTTCAGTTCTGTGTTCAATTCTCGTACCTCGTCAACCGAGAGGACTTTATATATCATCCTCGCAGCCGATGGTGCTACGGACTCTCCTCAAGGAGGTATATACCCTGATCACTACACTTGATAGGACACGCAGGACACTGACGAGTATCACTCAGATATATATCCGAAGAACACACACAAGACCAATACAATGTGACCAGTACCGCGTCTTAATGTACGTCCCTAAAGATGACTGTTGTGAGTAAACTTTCACAACAATAGACGAAAGACGCTTGCTTAGACACAGACGATATTAAAAGCGTTTACGTCAATGCTAAAATATGCCGATAACACAGAATTCGATTTTGGTGTAAGTTCACCAAGTAACTATTTGCACTGACACTTATGCCGTCTCCACGTATGACTCTGTCATGACAGTCAATGCAATACTTCGATCGGGTCTATGTTTTGCCTCACTTCGATACTACGGCTACATGTGCTATAATCCTACGTAGTGTACTACGGTCATGTGATGTCCTATAAATAGATCCCCCACTGTACATATAGCCACAACAGGTAGTGTTCACGCTCGCTTTGAATGGATCTAGTCACCGAATTTTCCGATTGGTCACAAGTTTATTTACCTTTTGCAGGCAGGAGCATAAAATTCGGGCAGGAGGGCACGAGAGTAATAATAAATGACTGGGTATGGCTTGTGTTGAGAGTCTAAATGTAATGTGTAATCTGTGTTATCATTTGATCGATATTGGATATGCGTTTTTTATGCATTTCGTTTAAACGTATACTAAGTCTTTGACAATTTAGGATACAACCGATATTTGAATATATTAATAAACAAATTAGAGGATATGACGTCAAATGTATGTCATTTATATACAAATATTCATAATATAATATTTTATTAGCAATATAAAAAGTGTTCGGAAAAGCAAGCATGTTCGGTATAACCGCCATTCTCTCTATATTGGTTACAAATGAATCCTACAAATTCAACCATTGGTTTAAATAAGGTTAAAATGAATTGTCTACCAACATTAGTGGAGTTTCGCCTCTACAAATAATTGAATAATATTCCACTTCTGTCTAAGGAATTCAAAGTTACCATTTTGGGCGATCCTCATCTACGTAAATGGGTGATCCTCATCTATGTTTTGGGTCATCCTCATCTATGTTTTGGCCTTTGGGTGATCCTCATCTATGTTTAAGTGATCCTCATCTATGTTTTGGGTGGTGATCCTCATCTATGTTTTGGGTGGTGATCCTCATCTATGTTTGAGTGATCCTCATCTATGTTTGAGTGATCGTCATCTATGTTTTGGGTGGTGATCCTCATCAACGTTTGAGTGATCCTCATCTATGTTTGAGTGATCCTCATCTATGTTTGAGTGATCGTCATCTATGTTTTGGGTGGTGATCCTCATCAACGTTTGAGTGATCCTCATCTATGTTTTGGGTGGTGATCCTCATCTATGTTTTGGGTGGTGATCCTCATCTATGTTTTGAGTTATTCTTCTCTATGTTTTAAGTGATCCTCATCTACGATTTAGATGATCCGCATCTACGATTTAGATGATCCGCATCTACGTATTGAGTGATCCTCATCTATGTTTGAGTGATCATTATCTATGTTTTGGGTGGTGATCCTCATCTACGTTATTCTAGTAACCCAGCACATTCTGGTCACCACAAAGATTGGTTTCTTATATACCGGATGCGATTAACTACATTATTGCAAAATAACGATGGATCGGTTATAAAGCAGTAAAAATAAGTAAAACTTCAAAAAATCAAACCGAGTATTCGATGGTTTACGCGGTCGAATTGTTAAAGATTTGTTTATCTTATAAAACGCATAAGGGCAGTAAGTATTTTCCAAACACCCACAGATCACGGGCGCATGCTGTCGTAGCATTTATTAAATATTTACGACAAAGCGTGTAAAAATATAGTCAAATATTGCATTTTCAGTCTTTTTGTCATGTGTTGCATTGTGATGCACGGGTCTATATATACATGGCTTAAATATTTATGACTGCGAATAAAGCTAGACCGAATAAAACCGGTTTTATGGCCGTCATTATGTGGTTTTAAACCGACCTAATGCTGTGTATGCACATGGTCCTTTCTGATAATGCCAGGAATATCGGTGTAATGGGATCTATTTTTGTACAATCCACTGGGCAAGTGTTGACAAATCATTGCCGTATATTGACTAGGAAGTGGAAATGTACGTGAAAGAGCGAGTGAAAATCATTCCCATTATTTCTACCCACCCGGAATTTGTTTGAAGTATTTGTCCTACACGGACAAACCTTCTTCAGCTAGGGCTGTTGTCCGTTGGTTGTTTAAACCATATCAAGCAATTAAGTTGAGAACTTTACAAATGTGTTCGAAATTTCAAATAGCAGAAGTTAAAAAGCGACAAAAAATTGCGAAAAGACCATTTAAAACTCCATTTCATTTTCGAAAACCCACCGAAGTCCCCACTAAATCGACAGATCCACTAAATCGACAGCCCATTAAATCGGCAACGCCATTAAATCGACAGCCCCACTGAATCGACAACACCATTAAATCGACAGCCCCACTGAATCGTCAACACCATTAAATCGACAGCCCATTAAATCGGCAACGCCATTAAATCGACAGCCCCACTGAATCGACAACGCCATTAAATCGACAGCCCCACTGAATCGACAACGCCATTAAATCGACAGCCCCACTGAATCGGCAACGCCATTAAATCGACAGCCCCACTGAATCGACAACGCCATTAAATCGACAGCCCCACTGAATCGACAACGCCATTAAATCGACAGCCCCACTGAATCGACAACGCCATTAAATCGACAGCCCCACTGAATCGACAACGCCATTAAATCGACAGCCCCACTGAATCGACAACGCCATTAAATCGACAGCCCCACTGAATCGTCAACACCATTAAATCGACAGCCCATTAAATCGGCAACGCCATTAAATCGACAGCCCCACTGAATCGACAACGCCATTAAATCGACAGCCCCACTGAATCGACAACGCCATTAAATCGACAGCCCCACTGAATCGACAACGCCATTAAATCGACAGCCCCACTGAATCGACAACGCCATTAAATCGACAGCCCCACTGAATCGACAACGCCATTAAATTGACAGCCCATTAAATCGGCAACGCCATTAAATCGACAACGCCATTAAATCGACAGCCCATTAAATCGGCAACGCCATTAAATCGACAGCCCCACTGAATCGACAACGCCATTAAATCGACAGCCCCACTGAATCGACAACGCCATTAAATCGACAGCCCCACTGAATCGGCAACGCCATTAAATCGACAGCCCATTAAATCGACAACGCCATTAAATCGACAGCCCATTAAATCGACAACGCCATTAAATCGACAGCCCATTAAATCGGCAACGCCATTAAATCGACAGCCCCACTGAATCGACAACGCCATTGAATCGACAGCCCCACTGAATCGACAACACCATTAAATCGACAGCCCATTAAATCGACAACGCCATTAAATCGACAGCCCATTAAATCGACAACGCCATTAAATCGACAGCCCCACTGAATCGACAACGCCATTAAATCGACAGCCCATTAAATCGACAACGCCATTAAATCGACAGCCCATTAAATCGGCAACGCCATTAAATCGACAGCCCATTAAATCGACAACGCCATTAAATCGACAGCCCCACTGAATCGACAACGCCATTAAATCGACAGCCCCACTGAATCGTCAATCACGTGACACAAATCAGTACTGAAAAACAATTGTGACTTATGTGATGTTTATTTTTCTGAATATTTTGTGAAGATGAAATACTGCGATTGCTTGATTGTATAATAAATAAATATTAATACATCAGTTTGATAATAATTAAGTTGCCTAGTTAATATATCTCTCTTTATATGTTCATTACTGTGACGGAAATTTCCTTTCAAAAACCAAAGCACATTTGAGTACACAGAGTAGTTTATTGTGAGAACCTGGACATTTCGTCCATAAAGAGTTCAATTTGTGATATAAAAACTACTACTACTTGGATTTGTTTACCCTCGCCCTAACTGTTGTTATTGGGCGAGCATTAATTTACAGGAGGTTAAAATATAAATATCACAGAATAATTATATTAATGGCGTGAGGGTTAACGTATGTTGACAAAATTTAAAATATTACAATATAAACCGTCATGGAGTGCTCAGCAACGTTGAATAATATTATAGTCTAGTGGTGTGTAGTTTTGATATGTGTTAGTGTTTGGTCGGGAAGTTAAGAACTTGGTATCATTTTAAAATATACACAGTTTGATATTTCATATTAAAGGTAAAAGATAGTATTGCATATACCTTATATTCTTTTAACATCACAATATGTCCAGTCCACCTTTTTAACAATCAAGATTTTGGTCGCCCTTTTTCGTTGCATGAACCGTAGCCTCCTCCGGACATGTTTTGGTGTTTGGGGACACCACTTATTATTATCATTTTAAAAAATAAATAAATAAATAAAATAGAAAAAATAAGAATATAAATGATATAAAAAGCAGCTTAACATTCATTTATAGCCGTCTGCAATACAGCTGCAGAAGATTGCCTGATTGGTCTTGGCAAGGAAGCAAGTAACCAGGGTGCCGTCGATTGCATGCTGCATTGTAATATATCAATAAAGGCGTGCACAGAGCACCATACGTTACACATTGTGAACCGAATGATGCTTGGTGCTATAATCAAACCTTATGGATCGATACTTGGTGTAAAATCCGGAATGGGATACTGTCTGGCTAATTCATTCAGTATTCATAGAGTACCTCCGCCTCCTGTCAAATCGTAAACGGAACATTTCGGAAATTCTGCCTTTAATTATCATTCATCGGTTTGATAAAGATCTCTGCTAAAAAGGATATATTTCATCAAACATTTTGTTTTTGAACTAAGAAATCGCAAAAAGTAGTTCGTCTGGAATATATGGGCTTTATTTTCAGCGTCTTTTTACAAGCTTGCACGGTTGTTAAAAAACTGCCAATCTATGGACTGTGCGGCTTCCGTGTCCAAAATAAAAAAAAATGGATATTGAACTATTTTTGTAAAATGCAATAAAAGAACAACTAACAACGTAAAATTTAAAACAAAAAAAACTGATAATTTATATTGCGGCTACTGTCACAGCCTCTCCAAAAAACATTATATTTCGACTTATAAATGAATGTACATAGAAACGTCAGTCTTATTCAAATGTGTTTTTAGTGGATAAATCTATTTTATCCGGGAGTAAAGCTATTATTTTAATAATTGTTGAATCCCCCTATGCAGTGATGCTTAAGATCCAGGATACAGGTGACTTAGTTAATGTGACACACACATCGCGCGTCTTACCAACCCTTGTCACTGTATATAGGCTACACTGTTTATTTGATCAGCCCATCTTAATGGTTGAGGAGCACTTTACCTGATGCTGTTTCTGATTGTCATTTTTCCACCAGGAGCGGATCCAGAAAATTTGGGTGGGGTGCTTTGTGGAGTTTTAATCAAGATTAATTCCATTTTATCCAGTAAATACTAGATATACATGTATATTGCTGCCCTTGCATCAGGTTACACTTGTTTGTTTCTGTTGTTGTTTGGGATTATCGTCCAATCACCAATCGTTTAGTTGTTCGGAGACAAGAGTTAGAGTAAGTAGATCTACTGTGGTGCGTCCATAAAATCTGTAATAGGTTAGACGCCACTAAATAATTTTGTTCTACATGCTTAAAGGCATCTCGAAAGGAATGTGGTACCCACTGAGCCAGGCCCCCACATGCTATGACCAGACCTGCTAATTGCTGGTCATCACTGCAGGGAGTCTTTAGCCAACATAGTACTAATCTGTCACAGTAATACCTCTGATGGGTTAATGCAAAACTAAATTACCTGCTTGTATGGATGTAAGACAGTAGGCTACTTTTACACAAAGCCACAAACATTATTGTTAGTGATAATGTGGGTTGTTTACTATATGATCCCTTACAAATTCTTTATTGCATTAATTACTAGGTGTCAATTTTGTAACTGCAAGATTATGTATTTATTTCATAGCTAAATATCTAATTTTGAAAATACATGAGATACACACACACACACACACACATATATATATATATATATATATATATATATATATATATATATATATATATATATATATATATATATATATCTATATATATATATATATATATATATATATATATATATATATATATATATATATATATGATTGCGTAATTGGTATATTCACAACTGTTTCCTTTACAAACTGTGAATTACTATGTTCAACCCCCAGATATAGCATACATACACTTGGATCTTAAACAATACCTGTGTGACAGACACATCGTTACAGACACTGGCAGCCTGGCTTATCAGAAAACAGATGCCCTCACATGCTGGGTGGGGCAATAAATGGGGGGGGGGGTCACTTATATAAGGGTTTTGAGATGCCTTTAAGTAAATTTCTAAAAGTTGGAAACAATTTGCACCGTGACACTATGATAGACCCCAATAACCATACATATGTGAAAAGAGCTATTTATTGTCTTTCAAAAAGACCAAGAAATAAGTCAACTTTTGCAACTTGTTAGAAGGGTTCTGCTTAATAGAATTTAATACCGCCAAATTGCCAGTCGGTAACTCCCAAATTTCAAAGAATTATATACTTCCGGTAAAAGAGGATCAGTCTATTATTGTGCATAGGTGTCTCAGCTTTTTGTTTAATTTTAACTCCACATGCTTTCAGCTTTCTTTTGTCACCAAAATATAAAGCTCACCTTTAAAATAGAAAGTCTGAAGCCAAAACATAGCAACACAATGTAATAAAAGGGAAAAAGTCCAATTTCGGAGGTTCTACTTCCGGTCGGAATTTATTGTAACCACCCCTTTAATAATCGTGTCATGTGCACTTGTTAGATACTCCACTATAGTTTATATAGCGGAGACATCACCCTGTCCTGTTAAAGTGCAGTTTTCTGGCACTGCTCTTGAGAGCGGATACTCTTGTGGAATGGCTCTGTAAATTGAGACAATAATATAAAATGTCATAACTAGGATTCGCACAGCTGTTTGGCAATGCCTCGGTTTGTTTTCTATTGAAAACAACAACGTTTATTCGGGGAGCTTCAGTGAAACTTGCATTTTCAAGACATTTCAAAGTAAGTGCGCTCGTAGCGTAGTGGTGGAGTCGCCGACTTGTATTTTTTTTTGACTGCTTCGCCTCTCACAGTATCTATTCGAGTTCCGTTCTGGCGAATGTCTTGATGTGGAAAGATCTTCCAGCTGACCTGTGGTGCGTCGGTGGTTCTTCTCAGACATTTATCTGGGGTTTCTTCCACCAAACAGCTAGACGCAGCTATAATGACAATGATTGGTCTCTGTCATGCATTTCAAAAAGGCTCTTTTGTAGGAATTCGCAGGAGTTGAACAGTGTGTCGATAAATCCATGTGCATATATATCATATATACAGTCAACTCTCGTTATTTCAAAATCGGTTATCTCAAATTTCCGGTTATGTCAAACTGTTTTCTACGGTCCCGTTTTTTTCCCTATAGTTTCTATATAGTTCGACTCCGCTTAACTCAAATTCGGATATGTCAAATTATCGGATATCTCAAACTAAATTCTTTGTCCCCACACGTATAAAACTGTTGAAATCAGTTGGTCTATCTCAAACTTCAAATTGCTATAAGATGTAAATCGGCAACAATAGTGATTTTCACACCTACCGTGAAACTCGCGAAGATTTGGGCGCGAGTTTTATCGCCAATTATCGGCAATCAGGATTTCACATAATTTAGAGAAGAGGTTAATCGATTATTATTTAATTAGCTGATTTAATGAACAACAATTTCGTTAATCTTTTAACGCTGATTAAAGTGTTTCAGTTTGTACTTGTTGTTGTAAAAGTTTTTGAGAACTTGCAGGTATCAGCTTTAGGTATACAAAATTAGGCCATGCACTTACGACGACGCAACAGCCTACAATAAAAAGAAGAATATTAAATTACATTGTAAAAAATCTAATAACACTTTAAACATGCAAAACCACACAAACTTGCAGAAACTTAGTTTACAGTGGCAGATATAACAAGGAATTTCAGTCATTACCAGTCATCGTGTAGCAGGTAAGATTTTTAATATTTACACAAACTATCCTTAAATTCGGATATCTCAAACTTCGGATATCTCAAACTATTTTCTACGGTCCCTTGAAATTTGAGATAACGAGAGTTGACTGTATAATGGAGTTGTGTTTTCTTTCAATTTTATACTTTTTTTTAATCATCTAGATATCTGGAGTATTGAATATGCACATAAAAATGGTTGTGCTGAATACGCTTAAATATAAGCATATCTGTATTTACACGTAACGTTTATAAACAATGCTACATGTATAATACCGAATACAGTACGTGCAACGACGAAGTGACATCCATGTCGCAGATAAACTCATTTTGTCCTTGTATTCAACAAAAGTGTACATCGGTCAGAATTTTATCTTTTCAGATTTTATCGGAACATCAAGTGAAAGAGTCCCACTGGCTGGTGTGGTTAAACTGAACTTGACCTCCGATGTCCTCGTGTACTCGTGATCCGATAACCGACTTATGGCGGAACAATCGAAGTTCCTCGGTCGTGACTGCCTGTTGACTGTAATATGCACGGGTACATACCTTTGGTGTTGTTTTTTGGATACATTGTTTCAGTACATTTATTGTAAAATGGGCGATATCGATCTTTTTTTTTTTTTTTTTTTTTTTTTTGGTAATGAACCCCTATTAAAGGTGGTATCCTATGGTTTGGACCATTTTTCTCTCTAATGCAACTGAATAGGTTTTTTTTGCTGACAATAACTCGCGAAAGGCTGTTTATTGCTGGTCTGACAAAAGGGAAAAGTAAGGCATAACACCCCACTTGTCTTTACAAAAAAAGTGTATTTCCTATCCGAGCCACGCTGCACAGTTATCTACTTTTACACTATGAAACCCCACGACCCAGCGGTGACTATTATGAAGGACAACTGCAGATAATTTCGCGCTAAGTATGATGTAGGTTACGCCCCTTTCTAAGCGCCTCACTATTATATATTGATATTCACACTGAATATTGCGGCGGCATGTATAGCGCAAATAGCAAGTGAACGACTGGTTACTAGCTGCATTTATTTGACTTGATTATCAATTTGGCAAGACGGTCATATATAAATTATTATACATGAATAATGTGTTTGAATAGATTGATGCTTTTTAACATTTAGTTCGGTCTGGCACATTGTACATTTACAGTTTCTCAAGTGGGAACATTTATTTTACTTTCAATTATAAGTTATACAAATTGGTTTGAAACTTGCTGACGTAAAAAGTTTATTTACTGAAAGAATTATTATTTTTTTGTTATAAATTCACACTGGAAAATCATTACCTCAATTAAAACTAATTCCATTCAATATTTATTTGCATAATTTAAAAAAAAATCATGGACATAAAAACAACACATAGCAACATGAAATATATTATCAGGATCATAAATGAAAGAAGATATAAGGTACCAAGCTGGCATAAAAATCTACTATCGAAGTTAAAAAATATACAGATAATAAGATGCTTTCTAAGACGAATATTTCTTAGGCTTTTCTACATTTTTTTTTTTTAAAAATCCGGAAAAAATACTTCAAACGTAAAGGTTTTTGCACTATATTTATCTTTATGTTTGATAACATATGTTGTGCCAGCACTCACAATAGATCATGTGTGTGCAATATTTTACCGCGTGTATACACTTATACACATCAATTAGTGATATTTGTATAATCGTGATAATTTACTTGCTTAGAAAGAATTTGATCCGAGAAAGTTAAAACAACAAAATTCCTAGACAACGTATCAACATTGTGTGGAGATGTGAAATGATCAATTGACCATACAATTTGCTAAAGAAACAAATGACTTTCAAAAAAAAAAGGAAAATATAAACTGAACAAAGCAAATGCATGAAAATAGATTGAAATGACAAAAAAAAACACAACGTACAAGCATGTGTTAACCATAGATTGCTTTTGAAATGATTCGACATTTAGCTTAAAAATCACACAGCGACCTATATCCATTCTCTCAATATATGTTAGTAAACAGTCTACATTAAAAGTCTGTTTATATTCATGGCAATACACTTTGGCACAATTTTTACAAACAATTAGCTTAACCTATGTTATCACTTTGATCGGTTACAACAGGAGCCTATCTGTTTATTTGGAGATGGGTGTTGTTTTAAGATTCTGTCATATACTTCTAATTTTACAGGGTTTCAATGATATGAGTATGTGTTTTTAAAATCTATGTAACTTTTCATGTGTTTTTGTGTAAGTTTATTTACTCGTTTACCCGCTCTCGTTGGAAGTTTAAAATTTAACAACCGTGAGAAACACATAACATCTAACATGATTAATTCATTTCTCTCTAAAATTATAATCTAAAGAACTGTCATACTAGATTCATGACATTTTTAAGAGTCTGTGTGATTATGAATAATTTCATCAAAGTTGCTCCGCTTTCTCGGTCACGTGGCTATTTGCCGCGACTGCTCGGTCATGTGTTCATTTGTTCCATTGCTCGGTCACATGGCTATTGCTGCGATTTCTCGGTCACGAGTCCAATTGTTCCAAGAGTCCTAGACGTTTAATGGCATGGTATTGGTCAGGTATCTCCATCAGACAATGGAGGGCGAACGATGCGGGCGGGTAGCTCGACCCTGCCATTACCTCGTGAAAGTTGACAAACTGAAAGTTATCAAACTGTCGTTTGGGCAGACGGTCGTCAAACTCTTCCATGATCCCCCACGGTCCGTCTCCGACCCCTGGAAAAGAACACGAATTCGTAAAACATTAACATCGATGAGGAACCTAAACGGCATAATAAGAAGGTTGTTTGTTTTTGTTTTTTTGTTTTTTTTTTGTTGTTTTTTTTGTTGTTGTTTTTAGGGGGGGGGGGGAGGGGGGGGAAGAGGGGTTATTTGTTTTTTTGTTTTTGTTTTTTGTTGTTTTTGTTTCTATTGTTGCTGCTGCTTTTCTTTTTACTTCGCACGAAGAAAGTTATGGTCTTATGGGCAACTTGCAGCTATTTATTTGCGAAGGAAGACTATAGACCTATGAGTGGGTAGAACCACCGCCGCACCGCAGATTTGCTGGACAACGCAGCCCCCCGCCACCACCTCAACCCCCCCCCCCCCCCCCCACACACACACACACAGACAAACACTACAACCCATGAAAATTCTCGTCCGAACCGAGTATCAAACCAACGCCATGAGGTGCCGAGTAGATACAAGTGCGCGACTTTAACCGATCAGCCACCTGCGCCCCCAATCGTAAGTTTACACCAATCGACCTAAACGGCGCATACAAATACAGATGTAGTAATTTGGAATATATTATATACGCATATTGCACGCCCTTGGTGTTAACTAAAACCTGGGCAAACTGTAAGAAATAATGTGCCGCTTTCTACATGTTTGGAATCAGGTCGTTTAAATCAGTTTCAATTATACCCTGTCATTTACATGTTATTCGTTGCCATGACATATCCACTGGCGTAGCTTCCTTTAGGCACTGTAGGCACGTGCCTACACATTTTTCTCAAAAATCAAATTTAAAAGACGCCAAACATGGTAAAATTAAGTGAACGGTGGTCATGATGTATACATGATCTTTAAATACTCTAATCACACAGTCTATTGCGCGTAATTCCATAGGTACATAGTTTCTTACTTTTACTGAAAAGGGTAGCAAAAACATGTATACCAAATTCATATATAATGTATGAGCCAGTACCCGTATATGCAAAAAATATGTTGACGCTACACTTAGCGCCGGGAACCAAACGAAGGTAATCGAGCGGTTAACGTTTCAAATATAAACATTAAACATGGCTGATTAAGGCCCTCCTTAACCAGATATCAGTTCGCTTGAATTTTATGCGAGAATTTCCACGGACCCCGCCTAGATTTAAGGTGCCTACACATGCTCTTCTCTCAAGCTGCGTCCCTGCGTATCCTCTTACTGGTGACGTCATTGTTTCCTAACACCGAGTTGGATTTAAAAGTGGTATTTCACAGTTTGCCTTTATTAAATACATGTAACAACAACTTAACATTGCCTTTGGAAATAATTTCCATATAAACTCATACTATAGTATAAGTAGAGACAGTTTTGAACAATGTCTACATTGTTAGGCAGTTAAAATCGCGATAAAAACACTCTTAAAGTTCAATCATTCCAAATCTATAAATAAGCACGATAGCGATCTCTGATAAAAATAGACACCGACGTCAGAGCGGATTACCCGGATGACGATATAACGTAATCTCAAAAGGGAGTTGTCACGTGGTTTTCCTAGTTAAAAATAGTTAAATCTCTGCAGCGTGGCTAAGATAGGAAATACCTGTTTGCAATGAGAAATGGTGATTTATGTCTCACTGATCTAGGGCATCAATGAGCAGCATTTCGTAAGATCTTTTCAGGTAACAATGACTTATGTGAGTATTTGAGAAAACATATTTTGGTCCAAACTGTCTGATACCGCCTTTGACAACCAATCAAAATGGACGTACCAATGACAATAATGGAAAGCGGGTACGAGGAAGCCGTGACGATGGCTTGCTGGGTGTCTTCCTCCGCCGTCACCTGGCCATCCGCCACAATCACCAGAATGTGGTACTGGAACACCAGAAACACAAAAATGTATCCACTAATTATTGTAGTGTTCTGGAAAAATTCGAGTGTGTGGTGATCCTGCGGACAAAGATTTAGGCGAACCACCGAACTAAAACCGACTGCCTTTAGAGTGAATGCTTAAACACAGAAGCCAAAGGAAGGAACAAAGCAAAATAAATAAATAAATACAACACGACGAAGCTTACCTAGCTTTCAGTCGTAGTCAAACAATGGTTTGCCTATTGGAATCTTACACACAGATACACAATGGTCTTTGAAAAACTGACGTCATCAATTGGGACACCATGACCATGACCATGACCATGATGACCTTGATCTGCGTCCCATGTACATGAACAATAATACGAATCTTTAATGGACCGGCCTAATCATTCATTAAATCATAGATATCGTAAAAATCGTTTCTCACTTAACAAGTCTGTCTAATATTTGTATATTTATACCGTTGTTGTGTCGTGAATGATTCATTTCCATTCAGAGGTCATAACTGTGTTATTAATTTTCGCTTAATGTGGAAATAAATGATAAACAACAGCTTTTGTATTACAAGACAAATTGTACATATATGTACAAAGGTTTTCTGGAAATATGAAGTAAACATCTGGCAATTTGGATTTTGCTAAATATTCATTTTAGTAAGCGTGAGTGCTTTATTGATGTGTACCTTTTTGGTTTCTTTGACGATCTGTATGGCCTTGTAAATAAGTGGGGCGAAGTTGGTAGGTCTGTGGAGCGCCACATCCGGTGTGATCCGGTTATACGTTTCAAGAACTTCCTGGAATCCGTGACAGTGGTTCTGTAACACCAATCAATACAATGTCACGGTCAGTACATGTATAATTAAAATTAATATAATAAATAAATTAATTAATTAATTAATTAATGATTCTGGCGTATA
Source organism: Sinonovacula constricta (assembly GCA_007844125.1). Taxonomy (NCBI): domain Eukaryota; kingdom Metazoa; phylum Mollusca; class Bivalvia; order Cardiida; family Solecurtidae; genus Sinonovacula; species Sinonovacula constricta. Next base: position 31,929,812 of record CM017569.1, on the reverse strand, counting down.
AAAAGGTCAGTTACAAAGGTTATAACAGATATTTATTTTAATATCATAAAACTTTGATATTTAGTGACAATCTGCACGCAACGGTCAGCGGAGCGTCCATTGGTGAGCGAGACCTTAAGAAAATCAACAACAGCTAAGTTATAAGATAAAACCTATGGCGAAACTAAAGCCCGTCAACACAGAATAACTCGGTACTATGCATGTAGAAATATTCGTCATAAACAGCACACTGATTGACACCGTGGTGACGTAATAATTTACATAAATAAAACGTGCGGCTCGTGTTTTCTGATGTCATGTAAAGGTGCTTAAATGAGAACAAGTCGCTTTAAAAAGCCGTGCTGACTAAATCTGATTGGGTCGCTGTCAGAGATATGAACGTTTATGATAAAGCTAGAACGTTGGTCAATGAGCACATCGGTACTTTAGGAAAGTTGATTTACAGATAGCTGTTGTTTTCACCTGCAACATGACATCTTGCTTGATGTTTAGAAAGTATTATTGTAGGTAACAAGAAAAGTCGTTGATGCAAAGCGTCAAAGGCGACGCAAAAGTGGAACAGGAAAACAGACATGTTTGAAAGGTAACGGTTTTTCTTTGAAAGTTTTCAGTATACTATAAATCTTGAGAAAAAGTTTTTTTTCCAAGATGTTACATAATTAAGTAGAAAAAAAGTTGCAAAATTATTATATTAACTATACAACTGAAGTGTAAAAGCAGAAATTGCACATGTGCAGCAGCCCCACATTACACAAATAATTATTGTTCATATGGTATTTTTCTAAGTTATGTTGAAAGATACAGACACACAAAAATAAACACAAAAATAAATAAATAAAAATGATGAGCACGCTTTTTACCGAATTAGGACCCGTATTTTATCAGGTAAGGTCCGCAAAGCAAACTTCCCCCATGTGCAAATTTCAGTGAGCATTCCATAATATAGGCATTTGTCTTGTAAATCAATCTTAGTAAGACGTAATGTCGTAAATAATGTATATACTCGTATTAAGTAAATTACTATAGATCATAACTGACATCACCAAATACATATTCATAAACCGAATTTACCCCTCTTTTGAGAGCGAAGATGGCCTGGTCTTTGGTTGTCTTGTCCCCGAAGCCATAGGCTGGGATGATGCCATCATCATCAAACACTTGCAGTGTCTCTCCGAGGATGGCGATCACCTACAATACGGACACAACAAGATATGGCCTTGGCCTCAGGTTATTTAACTTAGTGCTCGAATCTGAGATCATTCTTAAGTATCTAATTGGTCAGATTTCAAATTTCATTTTAAATTCAGCCAGTCATATCACTGTAGATGATACCAGATACGAGTTTAAGGTTTTATAACCTCGGAACCTGATTGGTCAGATTTCAAATGTCATTTTTATAGCAGTTAATCAGATATTTTGAGATTATCATTATAAGTTTCATAACCCCGGATCCAGGCCTGATGACTTGAATGAAGATATATTTCCTACCAGTTTCTTTACCTTGTTCATGCTTCTTTTAATTAAAAGCAATACATTATCTTATTTATTTGCTAATATTGTCTAGCCAGTGGATATACAGGCAAAAGGCAATACAAAAAGACTCAGCAACAAATACTACACATTTTAATCAAACGCTGGCTGAACAAGAGCTTCACTTTTACAAAAGTCTCATCAATTAAGTAAATCCTTTCATTGTTACATCGGTAACTACTGATATTCCTTAAAATTTTTAAAATAAGACAACTGTTAATCAACATATATGCACATGGGATACTGTCGTACAACTACCTAAGTTCACGACTAACACTGATTGGCGGATTTTTCTGTTTGCATCAAAATCTCGCGAATTTTTCCAGATCGAGGCTGCCCATGACTCCATATATATATGCTACATTGTTTACTCCAACTTTATTGATGTCAAACGATAAAATAATCCATTTCAAGTAAGTTTTTGACAAAAAGATACATGTTCCCTATTTTTCACAGTTAGTTTAACAAAAAATGTAGACTTTTACACTAAATATTACACAAATCATTGTTAAACCCGTCTACTGCATTTAGTAAACACGTGTATGAATAAAAGAAACACGTGACCTAAATACTCCGTATTTGAAGCAAATGAAACTTAAGCTTGGCCATAACCCGCGAATCTAAGGTACTTATTTATTATTATTATTATTATTATTATTATTATTATTATTATTATTATTATTATTATTATTATCAGTTAACGTAAACATGAAAGTCATGTATTTATCATACATAGAAGCAATTTTATAGCTAGTATTAAAGCTATTAAGTTAAATTTCTAATTTTTTTCTGGTGTGTTGTTAACCCGAGGTCTAAGTACCACGAATCACGGTTAGTCGAGGAGAAATTAGTTCAAATGACAAACATCATCATAACTATTTGTACTTTGGTATTTTTTCGTGACCTAATCATGTTGCTCAGGAATTACTTAATTGTTTTATTTATTAATCAAAGTGACGAAAGTGGGCACCTATCAAGTATCTAAATTCGGGTAACAGGTAAAGCGCTAGAAATTGCGAAACTTAGCGATTTTGTCCTTAAATAGATTAATATAAAAGTTGGTGTATTTCACTACTTATTACTAATCATACATTCACCTTATTGCTTTAAGTCATTAGATTCCGATTGTATCCCTAAAATGGGGCGTTTTTTTCATGTTTTAGTCTTGAGCTGGCCTATTCCAGTTGAGAAAACAAAAGGTAGATTGAAAGAAAGGTTGAAAGTATCTGATGATTTTTGTTCGTGGACAGAATAATTTAACATTTAAACGCACTTCTCGACACCCCGTCTGTATATAACGCAATGCGTCATACTTTAAAGGAAATCGATCACATCGGCACTTTCCGTAAATATCTGCCATACGATTTGTAAATTACCATTTCCTTTTGATTTATGAGGGAAACATGTTTTAACAAGAGGGGTTCTATGTTTAGTTTTCCTTAACCAATGACAAACCTGTTGGTATGGATTGAGCACATCGTCCGCAATGTAGTGTAGACAACGTCCTTCGAAAGTTTTCTCTCCCTGGACTTTATTGCTCATGGTATAGTCGATGCCTGTATATAAATAAGGAACTATTTACTGCTACATCTGGTTATGAGCAAAACACCCATATTCACAATGTATCTGCATACAACTACTTGACAGGAACGTACTTTCTCAGCTAGAGGTATTGCACAAGCAAATACAGATCCTTTCTTGACACTTGTACGTCGGCCAGACGACAGCATATTCTTTGAAGGACCGATACTGTCTTAAAGCTGACCAACCTGTCGAGCTTGTTGAAAACAGATCAAATTACCCTTTTACATGCAAATCTTTCTCAACAGATATGCACACTTAAAATCAGTCAAAAGTAAAGAATGCGATTTCTGCGTAGCTAAAGCAAATGTACAAAAATAAACATGGAGGCTGAAAGTGGAGAGGTAATCATCGCCGAGGAGTGCTGCTATTATTGGCCCCGCTATGGAGAGCGGAGCCTCTTATGTAAAGCACTTTTATGGGGACGACAGCGTAGCTAGCAAAAAACAACAACAACAACAGGAAAACAGTGATACCTTTTCCAGAGAAAAGAACTGAGTATTCCGTTTTTTAGCAATTTAGCTTGCAACAATAATGCGTAGCTTCCAATTATTAAAGTAGCTGGCATTTATATGAATTCGCAGCTGTCTGGTGAAGTATTGTTTAAAAAAAGGTAACGGAGTACACCGATATTAGCAATGCAATGAGTTGTCACATGGTTTCTTATAAGTTAAAAATAGCCATCTCTGCAGCCTGGCTCAGATAGGAAATACATGCAATGAGAAATGGAGATTTATGTTTCACTGTTCACACTGATCTAGGGCATCAATGAGCAGAATTTTACAGGATCTTTTCAGGTAACAATGACTTATCTGGTTATTTGAGAAATAATATTTTGGTCCAATCTGTCGGATACCACCTTTAATCATTAAATTGATGCAATGGGTAACTTCAACTTGTTTTGATCAAGCTTTCCTTTCAACAACATCTCTAAGTATTAAATGGGTCAATGGTGGGGTTAGACAGCTAGGTCGAAATAATAAACAGCTGCACTCGAATATGACAACAATGGCATGCTTTAACTGAGAAGACGGAGCTTACCAAATATGAGGCCACATTTACCCAGCCCCTCCTGGCGGATAGCGTCGGCTACCTGGTCAAGGGAGGTAAATCTGTCGGCGATGGCATGGAACCGCGACATCAACGCGAGCAAGTGCTGAAATCACAGATCAATAAATATACTGATTTATATTCATAAATGTCAATGGCGTAACGGATACGGTGTTCAATGTGTGTATCAAGAGATTAACCCGGATCTTAATAATATGAATAAATTAACAGAAGGCTACTGCAGGGGCGGATTTATCCCCACCCCCTCCCCTTTTCTTCCGGGTGTGTATTTTCAGTGATAAGGTATGCGAATAAAGCATGATTTAACGACGTAACTTTATTATTGGAACATACTTTACATGTCCATGTCATTTATTGTGCATAAGGGACATTAAATTACAAAATCGACCGCTGATTTTGTAACCATTTGCTATTAGGAAGGTCCCGGGACGGGCTCCTTGGGAAAATCGTCATTCCTGGATTGCTGGAGAGGTCTTCTGACTTGTATCTGGATACAATTATGCCAGTTTTATAATTCATTTATATACATTATTTTTCATTTCAAGTCTTGATCCCGGGACCTTCTGGACGTAGAGTACGCAGTTCTGTACAATGGGCCGCCCAAAGACTACCAGGAATGGTTTGTCTTTATATATAAACGTGCACATGTTAAAGCGTACATTTTCATTAGACATAAATTGCAATCAGAAAACAAGTATGCACAAAGCGAAACTATAATCCAGTCTTTTAACTAAATAAATAGGTTTGTTATGTACAGGTTGTTATTATATACACGTTTATATGGCGAAATTGCATTATGTGCAGTAAAATATTCATGTAAGAAATTATTATAATTTAATGGATATATTTACGTGATAAACAGTAGGACAGTTTATGGTATGAAAGGTCTCGCCCCGACCGAGACTTTAACCCACTCAGTTGGGGCCGAGAAGTTACAAATAGGCGATCCTAACCGCTCGCCCCCTAGCGACAACCCCCTCCTCTTAACAAAACGTTTCATGCGCAACGATACGCTCTTTCAGTTGTGCTTATTGCCTATAGATAAGACGGAAATGGACATGAGCAGTTTTATTTGTAAACAAAGCATATCACGTAGATGGGTTAACAACTAGGTTATCCGGATATCCAATAACACATGCAAGTGGTAGTTTTCCAATATGATGATTCACTCATGTATTCACAACATACAGTTCTGAATTAAGCCATTTTAATTAAACGGATGAAAACCAGTATTTATTAAGGGTACTTTCTAGAAATTTCCTTTTACAAAAGTCTGAGATGATGTAAAGGATAAATAAAAATACGTTAAACATATAAAATATATGTGACAAAATCTGTGACAACAATTGGCTGTGTCTACAATTAATAAGTATTTTGGCCTCTGTTGTCATGTACATGAATGACATCCGTATTGGTTAGTGATGTCTGCCAGTCAATACCACTATACGGTGTAAACATCTAATTGGTATTTTAGTTTTGATTTCGTTAAATTTGTCAACGAACTGCGGGTTGAAGGCTTCACAATAAAAACGAAAACAATGTGAAAATATGCATATACTTATTAAACAAAATGCAATGAAAAAAGGTGTATTAAAGTTGTAACACATACCTATAAAACTATATTAGCCGGATATATAATCTCGTTTGTTGTGTAGTATATATCCCTGTATGAACTCGTCCCCGTGATTTACCTGTGAGTCTACACACAGATTCACAGGTATGCTTTCAAACTATCCGTCCGTGGTAGGCTGGCCAGGGGACCGCGATTTATATACACGCTTAAAACGTTTAAGTGACATATTTTTAACATTCAGTTTCACAAAAGGGGTATTTAAAGCGGTCCTGGCAAGTTTTGTTAAGTTTACATGAACTGAAAATATTCGATTAAAATAATTATATATTGCGAACAGTTTTCCTTGGGTATATTTTGGTGCCTTTAGTTATGGTTGTCACAGCTTTAGTGTATTAGTGTGTGTATATATGTAAATATAAATAAATAAATATATAAATAAATATAGTATGTGCTATTTATAATATGTGTACACACACACACACACACACACGTACACACACACACGTATACTTAAGCTTTCACACCCAATATATATATAGTTTTATTCCACGGGTCAATGTCATTTGATCCGCCACTACTCTACCCACCCACTGTAGCATTGTCCGTGTGCGATTAGGTCGTTGGGGTGTAGTAGCGGATCAACATAACAGTTAAAGGTGGTATCCGATAGTTGAGACCAAAAATATTTTCATTAAACATCATTATAAACCATTGTTACCGGAACAGATCTCGCAGAATGCTGTATATTGATGTCCTACACATGTCTGAAAAGTGAACCATAACGTCACAATCGTCATTTTAAACATGCATTTTAAATCAGAGCTAAGCTGCAGTTAACTATTTTTAAATCAAGAAAACCACGTGACCACTTATATTTTAGCCCATCACGTCATCCGCTGTGACGTCGATGTCTATTTTAAGCAGGAATCCTAATTGTTCTTTTATAAATTTGAAAAGAAGGAACACAATTGGCACATATGAGCCCAAACAGAATTTCTTTGAAAATTTTATTGTAAAGTTGAATTATCAGTTTATTTGGAAAGTTAAATTTGCATAGTTCGACTTATTTTTAATGTTTTTGGATTTAATACTTTGCAGTAGAGGCTCTTTATCAATAAAGGCAACTCTTAGTCTCTTTTAATAAAATGTAGGATTGTCTCCCTTGGTCCTGAGCAAAATTAATTTTTAAACAAGATACGTTAAGACACTGTTTTTGTAATTTTAGTCTCTTATTTATCGAGCCAAGGATAGAATACCCATTAAAAGTCAGTGAAGTGCCCTACTTTATTTAAATGAACTAGGTGAATCCATAGGGAAAAACATTTTTATTAAGAGAATAATATAATCATTTTTTTTAACCAAGGAGATTAAATGTTGTTTACCCGTTACTTGCTGGAAACACCATTATGTGTGATTATGTTTTAAGTGAATGGGGTAAATAGTGTTTCAGGCAAGAAAAGGGGTAAAACATGGAACTGCATACTAAACTCAAGTACCAATGTGTCTTTTCTTCCCCGATACATTTGCATATTTGTTGTGACACTTTTCACAATTTTCATACAATCACCACCTGATATCGGTTTGCAGATCGGGAGGTAGTGGGTTCAAACCCCAGCCAGGTCAAACCAAAGACATTAAAGTTGGTAGTAATGGCTTCCCTCCTAACGCTCGGGGTTAAGGGGACAGCATTATGCCCAACTCGTCGGTGTCAGTATAATGGACCAGTCGGGCTCAGTCTCTGGGCACCTCGTAAGTACCCCTGTGCTACATCGATAGAATGTCAATGCACAGTATCGACAAAAATGCTGGCAAATCCCATCTCATCCCACCTGATAATTTATCTGGTGTCTTTGCTTATCTCTAAAAAACCTACCGAAAGTACCAGAAACTGAGTTAATATTGTTTACCAAGAGTTCAGCGAAAATCTTTTGGTAGTGCGTCGACTCTATGTACAAGAAGACCCAGGTTCGATACCGGGCCGCGACAAACAAAAGTCTCTAAAAAGTTGGTGATATAGCTCCCATGCCAACACCTAAGCAAATCCAATGGTAGTTCTAAGACCGGTTGGCCCGGTGTCAGGATAATGTGAATGTGTGTGGTATCATGTCAGTTGTTCACGGCATGCTGTACAAGGTGAAGGCAGCACTCTATCTACTTTAAATAGTAACCATTTCCAGATAAATGAAATACTGTTGGTGGGACAACAAACCCAATAAATCTAAACAAAACTTTTGATTAATCACACTGTTAACCTACATTTTGTATGTTGGATTTATCGTCCCACCAACAGTATTTTAGTTACCTAGAGACAGTGTCAACTTGAAGCAGATATAGTGATGTCTTCACTGTGTATAGCCTGCTGTGAACAACTGGAATAATACCACAACCACTCACTTAATTCTGACCCTGGGCCAACCAGTTGTAGAATTACCCTTATATATGCGTTAGCAAGGAAGCTATACCACTATCATTTTTCAAATACTTTGTTATGTCAGGGCCCGGGATAGAACCCAGGGCCTCCCGTACCTGAAGCCGTTGCTCTACCAGGTCCGGTACCTACATTTTGTGTTTGACAAATTATTCAAGTTTTGAAATACCATGTGTTACTTTGGATATCTCCTTTGAAATCGGCATGCTATAAAACTCATATTTTTCTAGAATAGGGTAATCATTTAGAAAATTGTTGATGGCTTTAGGAAGGAAGTGCCCTTAATCTTATTGTGAACAAAAACAATGAAACGTTCATAATTAAATTTCAAATTATAATATGAACACCAGTTATTGTTTTTTTGCCAATGCATCTAACATTATCCATAAATGTCTTAATTTCTATTATTTTAATTTTTGTAAATAAATATACTGCGAAGAAATATTGCTTTCAAATAACTAGGAACCAGGTTAATTAAGATATTTTTTTTTCTTCATCGGAATGTAATATTAGTTCAGCTAAAAGCATTAAAACGGTTATACTATCAATGCAACCGACTGACTTATGGTTAAATGCCCAAAGTAAATAAAACTTCTAAACAATAAACTACAATTAAAACATATTGTGGAAAGTTGTGAAACTCTTACCTAGCATGCCAGAAATGGTGGCTTAGAAAAATATGGGATGGGATTTGATGGCCTTTTTTGCAAATACTGTGCAGCAACATTTCTATCATTATAGCACAGGGGCACTTATGAGGTGCCCAGAGACGGACACTGACGAGTCGTAATGCTGTCCCCATAGACCCGAGCATTAAGAGGGAAGCCACTACTACAAACTTCTAAGTCTTCTGTTTGACCCTCTTGAGCTATTGCAGCCAGTCGAAAAATAGGGGCATGCAATTGATAAAATGGAACAAATGAAGCTGAAAAAGTTTTTTGTTTATAAAATTTTAATGCAAAATGATGTACAAATAACATACAACAAACACTCAAGCGAATTTCTTTGTTCATTCACCTCATAGCAACATTTAAAAAAAAAAATTGGAAATACATTCAAATAAATAATTTAATCGTAATACATTTAATGAGATGTCGAACACATTCCAATTGTAATAATGTTGCACAATTATCAAGCAAAGAAATAGGGTGAAATATAAGAGGGACCAAGCCATGAAGCCAGTGTCTTGATTATCACAGAAAACAGAGCTATAAAGCAAATATGTCGACTGTTTGGATTTATACATCGCTCTGAAAGGACTACTGGACATAATGGGATACACAATATGGCCAATGCTTATTGTAGAATAATAAACTTTAAATACACACGTTTTTTTATTTTAAATTATAATACTTGTTTTGCTCTCATCCATCATATTTCTGTGCAAATCTATTTCTTCTAATGTGTCAATTAGTAAAGGAGACAATACAAGAATTGCATTGCACACCTTTCTATACTTTAGAATTGCTTTTTATTGGCCATGTTTTTTTATGAACACTGAAAATTACAAAAGAGTGAAAGAAACCCCCATTGGATAGAGAGAATGACTCAATGTAGACATGATAAAGCCCTGCGACACTAGTTAAGATGATTGGGTCTATGTTGGCCTTAGGGTGTGTTACATGGGCCTGCCCCTCCCTCTGCCTGGGGCTGGACCCCCCTCTCCACCGGCTTTGGGATTTCTGATCGTCTCGTCAACAGACAGGATCAAACAGGTGGCCTCTGCAGCAGCTGTGATAGCGTTGATCTTGACAATAGCAGGCTCCCACACAAATGCATCAAAGTTGTTGGCTATGTCCTCGTTCAGTACATCTACACCAAACCATACCTTGCCTGCAAAGGGAAATACATTAAGAACTGAAGCAACACACATATAATCAAGACAAATATGCTTATATTAATAAGTGTAAGTAGAAATATTTTTGGACAAAAGTTTATAACAAAAACAAAATTAAGTTTCTTGCAAAAGTTGTGTGAAGTTTTTAACACCTAAGGCTAAATAGCAACTATATATAACAAGATAAGAATTTAAAACTTTTACGGTAAATTTTAAGAAATCCAAGTTCACAAAACGCTTCACGCTTCTTAGTGCTAGATAATTCAACTGTACATATAGCTGTATCTAACCGTATCAAAAACTTTGACACAGAAAATGTCAGTAAAAAAGGGGCGTAACTGTATCAAACTTCTAATTTTTAGGGACACTGGTACTTTATGTATTGAAATGTATTGTTTTTAATTGTGAAGTATTCTTAGCTGGAATAAAATATTTTAAAGGCTTTGAGAAAAGGATCTAAACAAAAAGGATAACCAACACCAACATTGCTTCTAACATTAGGGTCATGATAACAGCTCTCACTTTTTCTTCTTTGAAGATAAAAAAAATGTATCCTAAAAAAATCTAAAAAAACATCTTGCATGAGAGATTTCAGTTGTCTGGGACTTGAGACCACAGTGAGAAGTTGCAGGTTATTAAACCAACCTTGTGCATGGGTCTGCCTGAGTTTGTTGAGTATATTGGTGGCATCGAAGCCAGCATTTTCACACAGCTGTCGAGGGATGACCTCCAGAGCTTTGGCCATGGCCCCAATTAGTAGCTGCTCTTTGCCTGCGATGGTGCGGGAAAAATCACGCAGGTACTTGCTCAGCTCCATCTCAATCGCACCACCACCTGAAAGAAAATATAAATATCTTGTTTCAACAGTTGCAAAAACTAACATATAATGTCATTGATGTCTGCTTATTGATATGCCATAAGACATTAATGAGTAAAACAACAAATACTTACAGGTTAGCTGTAACTGAACTGAAAAGGGCTGGACCAGGACGGCCCATACCACAATGGCACATTGTGGAGAAATTTTATTCACAAGTTCATCACATGTTGATTTCAGTAGCGTTTAAAGAAAATTATGGTTATTTTATAAAGAAAACCTTCAAATTCACAAAAACTGCCTAAAAAAGAAAAGTACAGTCGTTATCTTAAAATCGGTTATCTCAAATTTCCGGTTATGTCAAACTGCTTTCTACGGTCCCGTTTTTTCTCTATAGTTTCTATATAGTTCGACTCCGCTTAACTCAAATTCGGATGTGTCAAATTATCGGATATATCAAACTAAATTCTTTGTCCCCACACGTATAAAACTGTTGAAATCAGTTGTTCTATCTCAAACTTCAAATTGCTATAAGATGCAAAACGGCAACAATAGTGATTTTCACACCTACCGTGAAACTCGCGAAGATTTGGGCGCGAGTTTTTTTGCCAATTAGGATGTCACGTAATTTAGAGCAGAGGTTAATCGATTTTAATTTAATTAGCTGATTTAATGAACAACAATTTTGTTAATCAATTAACGCTTATTAAAGTGTTTCAGTTTGTACTTGTTGTTGTAACAGTTTTTGAGAACTTGTTGACACGGCCTTCTCAACTTGTAAATAAATGAGAGGTCGCGTTAGTGATTTTATCATTCTTCCACTACCTACCCACAATACACGTACTGATTATTGAATAAAAAAATAAGGTTTGTTATATCAGGTAAGATTTTTAAGATTTACACAAACTATCCTTAAATTCGGATAACTCAAACTTCGGATATCTCAAACTATTTTAACGGTCCCTTGAAATTTGAGATAACGAGAGTTGACTGTAATTATGTTTCGCTTAAAAACACGAAAGTAAAGACCGACAATGCAAACACTTCCATATGTAATTACAAGATGAAACAGCAGCATTCCTACCATCTTTATTGCCTTTAATTACATGTTTCTATCAACAGAAAAAGAGATAATGGGATTTGCGAAACAATAATACAGTTAATAAATTACAGCAACAATGAATAAGCTACCTGAACAAATCAATAACATACATGCTCATATTACAACATACATATGGGCCTTTATGACCCCCTATTTGTTGGCGATTTTGGTTCCCTTAAAAAGTTGGTCTTTTTGGTCTGGGCCTTTTCAGATTTGGGCCTTCATGACCCGACTCCAACATTTTATAGGGTTTAAATATCCTTCACATTTCAAAGCAATGTCCATGAGAACATAACTAAGCGCAGGAAGTGTTGCTCTACCACTTTGAATGGCCAAACCTACTGAATACAGTAGGCTGGTAAAGTGAAGTGGAGTAAGACTTGTTATCTATAGTTTAGCACATTTAAACAAAATGTAAACCAGCATTTTTTAAATAGTCACTTATTGTTTTGTTGACAAAATGGACAATCTAAACTTCAAGCAATGTCTTCTAATTATTATTTATTTAAGTTTAGAAATCGTTTGCATGTGGACATGTAAAATATTCCCCCCAAAGTGCTGACCTTGTGAGAACAAAGTTGATTGTGCATCATTGGTTCTTGTGTAATGAAAAGAAAAAAAAAACAAGACCTGGTGATGGTGGTTGGTCTACCATCCTAGTGGGGCCATGCTGCTCAGGACAAGATAAAGGCAAAAGATTATAATAAGAATAACCCTGCCTTAAGACAAATGGTGTATGTATGTAAATACCATACCATACATATATATATGTCTTGATCCTTTTTTTCTTTGAAGTCATTACATTAAACATAATGTATGTTCCACAACTAAGTCACATAGCCTGGGTTGCTAAGCAACAACTCTCGGGAACACTATAACCTTCACCTTATGCCCCTGCTCAAGGTCAAAACGACCCAGAGATGAGACAACGGCCAAGCTTGGTCTATCTCCCAAATTCGTAACACAAGACAGTCATGACAGGACTGGCTAGCTGACTTGGATGTGGATCTAGCTTGTTTCACAAGCAGTTTATGGTTTTAATGCATAAGCAAGTCTGCTTAAATTTGAGTTTCAAATTGTTTAATTCAAAGGTTGGGTATTAAAATAAAAGCAGGCTTTTATATTTAAAAATTATTTAAATGGTTTCAACGGCATTTAGGCTTTCCACAGGCTTGACTTATTTTTTTAACAGGTTAAAAAAAATAAAATTAAAATTACCACAGGAATGGCCAACCTACTGAATAAAGTATGCTATTAAAGTTAAGTGACTGACATTTGTATTCTTTTTAAAAAAATAAAGTGCATTGTGAAGGAACAAATTACCAACACTGAGTTAAAACTTGTTGCTTTTTAACAGCTTTAGAGTTATGATATTCATTAAGCCCTCAAGTAAGTGTCCATGCTTTTATTTTATTTGACTGTGACAATGTAACCCAGTTATCTACTCACCTGCAACAACTGTATCGTTCTTTAGTGCTCGTCTGACAATCATGATAGCGTCATGCAGTGATCGCTCCGTCTCCTCAATGAACTGTTCCGCACCTCCTCTCAGCAACAGGGTGCAGGTCTTGGCGCGTGGGCAGCCAGTGAACAGATTGTAGCGCTCTCCACCAACCTGAATCTCCTCAAACTTGGAGCAGGTGCCTAGCACCTCGTCTGAGAGATTCCCGACAGAGGTCTGGATTGACCCACCGCAGGCCTTCATGGTACGCTTGAGATCATCGTCAGGTACACGACCAGCACAAAACATGTCCCTAGGAAATATCAAAGAGTAATAATTACTAAATTTCAAGGGGAAATCAACAAATCGTCTATACATTATTACTTATAACTGTGCTCCAGTGCCTCACTTGCAGAAACATTTCTCTGTTGAGATGTCTGTCAAGTCCATATGTGGAAATCCCATTTACTTATTGCTCCACTCTGTAATATCTTGACACCTAGATATTCAGGTTGATGGTGTGTACTAACAAGGAGCTGTGTACAATAAGTAATATTATGATCACATAGAAAGTGTTCTTGGAGTAAAATTTGAACTTCATAAAGGTATTTCTTTATTGAAAATTTCTTTTACCCATTAGGCTTATATTTCACTAAGAAAGTGCATGCTTGGAATTTATATCTAAACATGGAAAATGGAAAGCACACATGTACATAAAGATAGATCTAAACAGTGGCTTTTTGTGTCGCTTTTTCAAATTGTCAAAACAATCAACATTTTGCACTGCTGGAAGAAAAACTCTTTGATAATAATGTCTCTGTCTCAGACAAAATAACAATTTAAAAAAAAGGAAATAACATTTTCAACAGCACAGATGTGCTATGACAAGTAATGGACGTAGGGTTTTAAACATAATTTTAACACAACATAACTATAAGCATTGTAGATTGTTTTCAGTTGTAAAACAGGAGCTGAATTGACAAACGATGACTGTCCCATTTAAAATATTTATAATTTGTAAGATATTTGGCAAAAGACTAAGTAGGCAAAGAAAGCAGTATATGCCCTAAACAAAGCAGTAGCCACTCACCTGTCAGCAAAGTACTGCGTGGCGACGTCTCCAATGGGTAGTTTGGAGAGAACAACCTTGGCCCCACTCTGGTGGATCTTATCCAGTTTGTCATACAGGATCTTCCACTCAGCATCTACAATGGCTTGGTAGTCCTGCGGAACAGCAGAGAGAGTAACTGGTTATTTAGAGAAACTCATCTCACAGCAAAGATGCATTTTTATTTTTTTTTAAATGTGGTCTTAACTTCTACCAATATAATACTTACGTCGTGTAAACTTGTAGGGTTTTTTTTTAACAAAAAAGACCCCAAATTCAATAGTTGAATAAAAAAACAATCACAAACTGCAGATCAGTTAGAATACTATGTCACATTTTTTCATCCGAGGCCAAATAAGAGCCCACATGTGACTGAGAGACCTACACCAATGACTTATCATTCCATTTACCCCACCTTTTTTTTTTAAAATCATGTCAAGGGATGCTACTCTTATAACTGAACTTAGTTACATCCCTTGTTGACTAGGCAAAAAGTTAGAGCAATATGATTTTTTCTTTTTTCTATCAAGTATGCTATACAACATGCACTTGAAAATGATCTTGTTGAATGATATAACACTGGGAAGCGCTTGAGCATTCTAATGAAAATAAAGTATATTTCTTATATCCAGCGTCTAAAAATATCTTAAACACAATATCAATAATCAATTCATTTTTATTATTTTGAAAATGGAGAATGAGATGTACTCTTTTACAAAGACTTTGTTTGGAGGTTTGCTTGGCCACAATGAACACCTACCCCTACAGAGTCGACACGGATTTCGGCGTTCTCCTTCTCTGCCTTCAGTTCCAACTCAATATTGAGCAAAGCAATCCTTGGGTCTGTGTACTGTTTAGGCTGCATCTCAAACCCAGCATAACTGAATGTTTTCTTGAATGCAACACCATCAACCAGCTTTGAGTCCTGGAGAGACACAAGGTGAAACAAAAAATGAATGTCAAGACATAAAACATGGTTGACAAACAAATGAAGAATAGGTTTAATGAAAAAAAAAGACAGTTTGTTTTTTATTTTTTTGCAGATACTTTAGTGAATATTCATTACCCAATATCTCAATTGTCAGAATTAGAAATATCCTTCACATTTCAAAGCAATGTTTATGAGAACATAACTAAGCGCAGGAAGTGTTGTTCTACCACTTTGAATGGCCAAACCAACTGAATACAGTAGGCTGGTAAAGTGAAGTGGCCTAGATAGATAGGGTATATATGTATATGCATTTAAATAACCAATTGGCAATTTAAGGTAACCTTTTCTTGCTGGAAACACCTTAAGGGTGGGGTATGTTTAATTTTTAAATTAGGCAAATAATGTTTCTAGCAAGTTAAGGATTAATGACTTATCCATATACAATGTAGCATTTTATTCATATTACACAACATTAGTGTACAATAATAAACTTCAACTTTTCATTTAGTCGTGCCGAACAAGGTAGCAAAAATATTTTCTTTGACAGTGATCCAATTTCCCTAAAGAGAAGAAGAATACAAATGTAAGACGAGATGACAAGTGTTCACAATCTGTCCACGTGTTGTGTTGGAAGCAACACAACCCACAGGATGACGGTAGTTAATATACCATCCTAGAGTGACCCTGCTGCTCACATTCAAAACAACAAGCCAAAGGGAATGGATCTGCCCTACTGCAACATTCAACTTTGCAGGATTATTGATTTTACCTTGTTATTGAAACAAGTTTTTTTTTGACAAAAAAGTTGTTTGCATAATTCACCACTTACTTAAATGACTGTCAATACATGAAAAAAGGATTTCTCTTATTATGAACAGCTTTAAAGATATACAAGTTAATAACAACAAAATATCCTTCACATTTCAAAGCAATGTTCATGAGAACATAACTAAGCGCAGGAAGTGTTGTTCTACCACTTTTAATGGCCAAACCTACTGAATACAGAAGGCTGGTAAAGTGAAGTGGACGATGTGTAAAATTTCCAGACAAGATGGTCATTACCAAAAATAGCCCTGGACATAACAATGACGTTTTTCTTAAATGGTCACTTATTATATCTTAGAAATTTCAATCTCAGTATTTTCTTCACCTCACAACAGAGATGATAGAACCTTCAATACTAAAAAAAAGAAAAAAAAAAAAGTAATTTTTAAAAATGTCTGAAAATGAAGTCTAAAAAAAAGCTTTGCTTTAACATAAGCTATGCAATGTGAAACATGCCAGAAGTGTTCACTGTCTGTCCTTGTGTTGAGTTTGAAGCAACACAACTCACAGGATGACGGTGGTTTATCTACCATCCTAGAGTGACCTTGATGCTCACAGTGAGAACAACAAGCCAAAGGGAATGGGTTTAAAGTTTTCAATTATAAATACGTATTTGCAAATATAATAAACATTTTGCTGCATTTAATTACTGTAAGGATGTAACTATTGCAGTAAGTATTGTGTCCTTTGATCCAATGACTACTTACTGACAATATGTGCAAAGCTACTTATTGTATATAACAATTTTTGTTACAATTCCTTTAGTTTTAAATAGTTAACCAGCATTAGTGTGTTTTATATCCAGTGTTTTAAAATATCCTTCACATTTCAAAGCAATGTCCAAGTGAACATAACTAAGCGCAGGAAGTGTTGCTCTACCACTTTGAATGGCCATACCTACTGAATACAGTAGACTGGTAAAGTGAAGTGGTCCAAACATACAATAACAAATAATAAACCAAATTAAAGATTTACTGTCGTTTTTATAAAATAATGCAATCATATCTGTTTATGATACATCAATAGACTTCTGCAGCCATGTTCCTCTATCACACTAACAAATCAACCATAATGCTTTTAAATATATCACACTGAAAGTTTCCTTTAAGGATGCTGTTTTTCGTTGTAACATTACACAGACAAAATTACAGTCATATTGGCGATGTCCAGCAAAGTATTGGTGGAGGAAGTTCCAAGATTTATCTCTCGGTATAACCACTGACGCACCGCAGGTTAACTGGAAGACTTTCCCAAACTAAAGGTTTTGCCTTCACCAGACCCTAAATCACATGGTGAGGAGTGGAGGAGTTACAAGTCAGCAAGTCTAAGTCTCAACCACGTACTCTCACCCCTTTATATAAGGATGTTGTTCACATTTCAAAGCAATGTCCATTCAAGATGGTCATTAAAATAATAAATGGGCAAAACATGAACGTTTTAACTTAAATTCTTAAATGTTCACTAGCCATTTTCGAAACTCAGATCTCAGTATTTTTCGTCATCTCACAACAGAGACGATAGAACCTTCAATATTAAAATAATTTAAATAGAAATTTTGACAAAGTCCTTGCATGTACATGAAGTCTTAAAAAGCTTTGCTATAACATAAGCTATGCAATGTGAAACATGCCACAAGTGTTCACTGTCTGTCCTTGTGTTGAGTTTGAAGCAACACAACCCACAGGATGACAGGGGTTTATCTACCATCCTAGAGTGACCTTGTTGCTCACAGTGAGAACAACAAGCCAAAGAGAATGGATTTATAACTTGCAATTATAAATACTTATTTACAAATATAATTATGAACATCCTGCAGCAATGAAGAAACTTTTTCAATAAGTAGATTGTCCTTTTGTCCAATGAATACTTACCGACAATATGTGCTAAGCTACTAACTGTATATCCCAAACTGACAATATGTGCTAAGCTACTAACTGTATATCCCAAACTGACAATATGTGCTAAGCTACTAACTGTATATCCCAAACTGACAATATGTGCTAAGCTACTAACTGTATATCCCAAACTGACAATATGTGCTAAGCTACTAACTGTATATCCCAAACTGACAATATGTGCTAAGCTACTAACTGTATATCCCAAACTGACAATATGTGCTAAGCTACTTACTGTATATCCCAAACTGACAATATGTGCTAAGCTACTAACTGTATATCCCAAACTGACAATATGTGTTATGCTACTAACTGTATATCCCAAACTGACAATATGTGCTAAGCTACTAACTGTATATCCCAAACTGACAATATGTGCTAAGCTACTTACTGTATATCCCAAACTGACAATATGTGCTAAGCTACTAACGGTATATCCCAAACTGACAATATATGCTAAGCTACTTACTGTATATCCCAAACTGACAATATGTGCTAAGCTACTAACTGTATATCCCAAACTGACAATATGTGCTAAGCTACTAACTGTATATCCCAAACTGACAATATGTGCTAAGCTACTTACTGTATATCCCAGACTGACAATATGTGCTAAGCTACTAACTGTATATCCCAAACTGACAATATGTGCTAAGCTACTAACAGTATATCCCAAACCGACAATATGTGCTAAGCTACTAACGGTATATCCCAAACTGACAATATGTGCTAAGCTACTAACGGTATATCCCAAACTGACAATATGTGCTAAGCTACTAACTGTATATCCCAAACTGACAATATGTGCTAAGCTACTAACGGTATATCCCAAACTGACAATATGTGCTAAGCTACTAACGGTATATCCCAAACTGACAATATATGCTAAGCTACTTAATGTATATTCCAAACTGACAATATGTGCTAAGCTACTTAGTGTATATCCCAAACTATTTTGTTGCTTCAATCCCTAAAGTTTTAAATAGGGAACTAGCGTGTGTTTTATATCCAGTGGTTTAAAATATCCTTCACATTTCAAAGCAATGTTCATGAGAACATAACTAAGCGCAGGAAGTGTTGTTCTACCACTTTGAATGGCCAAACCAACTGAATAAGTTGGCTGGTAAAGTGAAGTGGTGTTCTGGCTTTAAATTATAAAAAACATTTTAAAAAAACAACAGAATTCTGGCACTTTTCAACAGTCACTGTTGTGTATGTGTAAAAATCTGTTTGCATATTCAAAAAAAGTTTTTTAATGACTGGTTTTTCACCACCTACGATTCTTCAGAGATCTAGTTGCTCACCAAGTCAGAACTACAACCTAAAGGGAATGAACTACAAGCATCTCCACACACCCCCTCCGTATAAGCATTTTGAAAACAGATTTTTGTTTCCTCCTGAAACCAATGAATGCACTTTTTTCCAGTTAAGACCCCTTTCAGTTTCAATGAGTATGTATGTTTCACAACTAAGTAACCTAGCCTAGGTTGCTAAGCAACAACTCTCGGAAACACTATTACCTTGCCCTAACGCCCCAGCAAAAGGTCAAAACGACCCTGAGATGAGACAACAGCCAAGGCTAGTCTATGTCCCACATTCGTAACACAAGACAGTCATGACAGGACTGGCTAGCTGACTTGGATGTGGATCTCATATCTGGAGTTCATTAAATAATTTTCAGGGGCAGTTGCCCAAGCATGTTGTATAAGTTGCAATTTTTAGGCCCTTGATATCAATACGTTTTTACAACGTAACAGAAATGAACAAGCAAACATTCTCCACAAGACTGCTCAAGTTCTTTGCAAAGTTCATGTCAATTCAAGCAATTCATATGGCAAAATTTGAGCAGATGAAAATATTACATGTAGCCTTTTTCTTTTAAGTACAATAGATTCCATTTTGTTGTGTCGTTAAGACAACAATCAGATCCAATTTGTTTGCTCAATATGCATGTATGTATGTTTCACAACTAAGTAACCTAGCCTAGGTTGCTAGGTAACAACTCTCGGAAACACTATAACCTTAACCTAACGCCTCAGCTCGAGGTCAAAACGAGCCCGAGATGAGACAACAGTCAAAGTTTGTCTATCTCCCACATTCGTAACACAAGACAGTCATGTCAGGACTGGCTAGCTGACTTGGATGTGGATCTCATATCTGAGATGATGCCAACAGCATGACTGGTTGCCAATTATTTTTTCTTTAAGAGATGTATACATATATATATATAAACTACCTAGAGTTACACACTAACTATATCAGCAAAGTAGTTTTATCTAATCAGAAAACCTTGCTGCAGGCACAGACAACTGACTTTGGTAAGACTTCATGGTAGTAAATATACAGGTACAGTGCTCTGGATAAGTTTTTTGGTCAATTTGTCTTAACTACAAGATTTTTTGGACAGTTGTTTAAAAATCCGACCAGTTTCCTAGAAGCAGCCATTGCACTTATCATGCAGGGTGATTTTTACCCTAGCACGTCATGTGGCATACCTCTAACCTGACTGCTAAATTTATAGGTAATCAATTAACCGGTGCAGGGACACTTTCTACAAAATACAATTTAACAGGCTTCATCAAGCCCTTGTGTACCTCAAGTCCACCTCCAGTGATTTTCTTAATTCCTATCATATTCAAGGGGAGTAACTCATCCAACATCAGCACAGCTTCCACCACCATTTTGGAGAAGAATTCTTTTTGATGTGAGACCAGTTTTGAACTGAGAGTGGTTGATGCACACTTCAACAACATTTGTCTCTGCTCCCTGGAAAAGAAAGGAATGTGTAGAAAAGTGACCTTTTGTTAAATAATAGAACCTTTTTGGGTTTGAATCAAGGCTTTTTTTCACCATTTTGGGAATATGACCCATACCCCTGGAATTGGGAATTTTTGGCGTCATTTTGCCAGAAATTGGGAATTTCGGAAACAGAGATCGTTTAACGATTCAACGAATAAAAAGGAACGTTTCCGAATGAATTGTTTCAATGTACGTACTTAAAACGTTCGTAACTACTGTGGATTGCATTATTTTTCGTCGTTTTTTTGTGTGTTTTTTTTCGATTGGGAATTTTTCTTCTCTGATTGGGAAAAAAGTATATGTTTTGCCATTAGGAACATAACCGAATATCGGCTATAAAATCGGCCAAAAAAAAGCCTTGTTTGAATAATAAATGATGTGAACAAAGGACTGGTGCACTCCAAGTTTCATGAATGTTTATGCATCTATGGTTTTTGACCTGTTACATAGTTGAATTTTGACAGCTTTTTTGTAAAACAAACAACGTTCACTGAGAATTCCTTCTTTGTGATGATAACCTCTTCTGGAAGACATTTATACCAAAGACTACAAATCAAGTGGCTCTATGAAACATTTTAATGTCTGGTCCACAGATTGATCCAATAATTAAAGCATTTGACATAAAAATGACAAAGGCTTATATCCATAACTACTTACCTAAAAAGTAAATATTGTAAATCTGTCCCCGTTTATGTTTGCTTGTTTATTCGGTTTATCGTCCCACCAACAGTATTTCATTTAACTGAACACGGTGTCAACTTGAAGCAGATATAGTGCTGCCTTTATTAAGTATAGCATGCCCTAAACACCTGGCATATCACATCCAGTAACATTATTCTGACACAGGGCCAACCAGTCGTGGAACTACCCTTATATTTGCTTGAGAGTCAGCAAGGGAGCTATACCACAACCATTTTTATGACCGGGGCCCCCTGTATCTGGAGCCGGCGCTCTACCGATTGCGCAACAAGGTCCGGTAAAATCTGACCCTGTCATTGCTTAAAAACATTAAAGATCAGTTTTGATAACAAAAGAAAAGAATTAGAACTTACTCTGGATCAGACTTCTTGATTTGCACAGCTAATTGTTTCACTTTTTCTACAGCCTGAAATATATAAGCATTTAAATTTGCAATGAAGATTGCTTAGAGCTTAAAAGTTATTTGACGCAAACAAAACAAAAAATGTTTGCTGGTATTTACCAATACACAGAAACTAATAAACCCCTAAACGTTGTATCAGACATCCAGTATGAAGAGAATCAAATTTATTGTAAGTATAAAGCAGTGATGTGAGGTCCCGGTTCCATCACAAGACGATGTTGTACGAGCAATGTTCGTGGGACCTCAGGTTACTGTACCACAGCTTTGTATGCTACTGTTGATTGTCACACAGAAGCATGTACAGACAGTGGAGTTGGATGACACTACCAGTCTACCAGTGAGGTCAGGACTACTAACTTGTTATCTGGTCAGAATACTTAATATTGTTCAATCAAGACTGAGATAAGGACACTATTTAAGTTTATTGTAAATAAAGATTGTAACCTAATTCTGTTCACTTTGAGTTTGTTTTTTTTATAAGAAAAATATTGCAGCAACTCGATTATGGTCCTTACAGCCACATCCAGCAATGTTTGGTGGAGACACAAAACAAATGTCTTAGCAGAACCACTTGAGCATGGCAGGCCGGCTTTAAGATTTTTCCACATTACTAGAGCTTTTTTTAACTTAATTTTAAAGCTATTAGTCATATTCTTTAATTCGATCTATTATAATTTAATTCCAGAAACAGAATTTTTGAGAGAAAAAAAAACACTGTACAAAGCCTAATCTTAATACCTAGACATATTAAGAAAAAAGTTAATACAGAAATCATCTGAAAATTTTCCCAAACAAGTGTTTTTTCCAATGTCATATCAATGACGATTTCCTCAAGTGAAAACAAATATACTGATAGTCCTCCCTTGCTTTAAAACGTCAACTATTCACCCATGAATTATTTCACAAGGAACGCTGCTTTAAGGGTCGTATCTAAAAGTTTTCTGGTATTAAATACATGACAATATCTTGCCCCTGTTTGGTGAAATTCTGGCATACTCTTTTCATGAACTACAGCCCTTTTATGAGGTTTTGGGGGAAAACTGGTGGGTCGTTTTCCAGAGGGGAAAATTCTCAGATCGGGGAAATATTACTTATGACAAAAAGTGTTAGCAACATCATTATGGCAAAAGCAAGAATGGGAACAAGTCAAACACGTTTCACTTTTCACATAGATGTAAAGCAGTCAAACAGTATTTCTATAAATGAATTATTTTGTTGATTGAGAAACAGACTTTTGTTTCAAACTGTCTGATACCACCTTTAAGATTGTTCTTCACATTTCAAAGCAATATTCATGAGAACATAACTAAGCGCAGGAAGTGTTGCTCTACCACTTTGAATGGCCAAACCTACTGAATACAGTAGGCTGGTAAAGTGGAGTGGCCTGAATATACAGTAACTTCATTAAACAGGAACACATTTTTATCAAAAATGTATCCGTTTATGATACATAGACTTAAAAATTAAAAACAACTTGACAGTTTTAACACATAGGCATGTGTGTTCCAATTTAAAAAATCTAAGATCAATACTACTAAGAAATAGACTTTTACATAGCAAAATACTGAATAATTTAACATGTTTAAAAAAGCCATATCCTAAAACAGAATTTAAATTATGATGAACATTTGTTTTCCATAACAAAAATTATAATATTGTTAACATGACACCATCACCTCTGTGTGGGAGCAATAAATCGAAACCCCTTCTAAACCAAACATGGACTGTTTAACATACCACTAATCTAACATCAAACTAGCATGGCGACCAATTTAAAAAGACTTCCCCTGTTAATATATGCAATCTTCATAAATATTCTCCTCCATTCAAGGAGTATTTTTATTGTTATAATTTTGTTAAAGCTTTTAACAGCTGTGTCATCAGGAGACAGTTGTTTTTGTCAAGTTGCTAAACACCATTTCTCTTAATTATTTAATTTATAGTACAATATTGACATTGATTAACTTGTCACTGCAAACAGGTATTTCCTATCAGAGCCACGCTGCCGAGATAGCTACTTTTAAACTAAGAAAAACATGTAACCACTAACTTTTGGGATCACATTATATCTTCATCAGAGTAATTCCCAAAGACGACAGCATCTATTTTTAGGAGAAAGCTCCATCATCCTTATTTACATTAGAAACAATAAAAATCTGAGCAAATTTTCATGACTTATTCTCAGTAAAAATTGATGCACTGTCCATAAAACAGTCCTTTTTAAAACTTAAGCACGAGTCTTTTGCAGAAATTATACACCCAACTCCCAAAACAGGGGTGAGTTTTTTAAATGGTACTTGCTAACTATCCGATACCACGTTTAAGACGATCATGCAAGATATTATTAAACATGGTTATCTCAGAACCTTACCAGAATGGCTGCTCTTCTGTAAGCTTTGATTATGACCTGTGGATGGACCCCTTCCTCTATGAAGGGTTTGGCCTGTTTGAGGAACTCTCCTGCCAGCAGAACCACGGATGTTGTACCATCTCCAACCTCAGCATCCTGTGACTTAGCAATGTCCACCAGAGTCTTGGCAGCAGGGTGAACAATGTCTAAAGTCTTTAAGATTGTGGCACCATCATTAGAGATGGTAGCTTTACCTGAATGTGAAATTACAACTTGATATAATTTCAAGACCAGGATTTAGCCTGTCTACAGATCAACAGCAGAAAGTTAGTCTTTGTCAACTAAATATGTGTAGATTCACATTTAAGTAACAACCAACCAATGGTACCGTTTGTGCGTCAAACAAATCTTTATAAATTCATACAATCTAGAGCATACTTCAAAATATGCAAAAACTATTATACTATTGCTATGTTCTGTGCATTTTGAGACCATGTCACAGTGAAACATGATCCCTTAGTACAATACAGAAACTTTACTATGCCATTGCTTAGAATGCTACATATCATTGGTATGTGGCATGTACAGGCAAATGGCTCAAATGTTTTCAGCAAATGTTAGCAATAAACACATTACAGTATGTTTTAATACATTGTAATAAAAATATTACACAGAACATGTAAACATTAGACCCATTCCTGTGAATTAAAAAAGAGTGAAAAAAGAAGACATGTCACCTTGCTTAAAAAAAAAATCAAAATAGTATGAAAAAGGGTATGATAAAAGATGCAAGACTAATATCTTAGTAGAACCACTTTCAGTATATGTCATGTCTGTATGACATCTTAAACAAATCCTTAGTGATACCTATTGTCAGAATAAAGTTCTTATCTGAAGTCACTATCCAAAAAAAACAAACAATGCAAATTGACCTGACAGTGTACAGTTTCCTCGATCCCTAATCATTAACAAAATTAATAAGTGTGGTGGAACTTCTAACCTTCAAACTCTCACATGAATTGATTAGAAATTATCAACAAGTGCAACAGACCACTAAATTATCCTGAAGTTGGAAGTCACTATAGCAAGTTGTAAAACATCTTCTATTGAGATGAAGTTTTATGGTACATACCCCCAGAATCAACAATAAGTTTGTCCATGCCCCTGGGGCCCAGCGTTGTACGGATGGCATCTGCTATGGAGCCGCATGCACTGATATTGCTGACAATCTGGGGAACTCCCTGTGAGGAATCTGTCCCCTCCTTCAGCAGAATGATCTGGGGTTGCTGCATAAAGGTCAATCAGTTATATAAACACAATGATCAAACGTGTCCGATTTTAGTCGGCTGTGTAAAAGGATTTATTTGAACAACCAACCAAAAAAGATTGACTGTTATAATCATTTTGTTGCTGGCAAATATTTCACTCATTAGTACAAACTTTCCTATAGAAATGCCAGTAATCTTTAACAGAAATATTGCTGCTGATAAACACTGAATCAATGTGCTAAGAGATACATGGTAGTGAATGGGCAGCGAACTGATCTAACCTTTTAAGGAAACATGAATAAATGTGAAAAATAAAAAATATAAATGTTAAAGGTACAATCTGAGAGTTTTATTGGTAGAACTAGTCTCTCAATGTTCCAAATTCCTGAATATGCCACCATTTGTTAAATATGAAATTTTGAAAAAATATCTGCACTACAAAAAATAATATTGGATGTAAAAGACCCTTATATGACACTAATTTTCAATTCCCAACGTATCTTTCAATAAAAATAAACAAATCAAGCGTTATGGAAACAAAATCATCACAAAACACTTGTTTCAAATGATTCGACTAACATAGTTTTTTAAGTGTTCCGTAAAACAAATACATTTCACGGCTTCATCAGTTCGTTGACAACATAAATGCATTTATATTAAGATTTGCTTCTAAACGGAATGTTCTCGAATGTTTACAAGTAACGACATGTATATGCATTCGACTCAATCAACAAACTATATGTTTTTTGTTTTCAGGTTAAGTACGATGAAATTAACACATCTCTACAACGAAATGAATAACATTCTTTTCCGCTAGATGTAAGAAAGCAGCTTCAAAAGACAAGTACGATGTTGATAGATACATTTCAGCATGAAGAACATTCTCTACCTACCATTTTTGCTTCGTCTTTCTTTTGAAGAGTGATCAGGGGCGATAATTCAACAATGTTACATTTCGGTCTCTGAACACCACGGTAGAGAACTGTTCGTACGATTAGGACAGCAAAACATGTGTTTGATTTAAAAGAACTTATTCACTGGATGAAAGGGTAAACGCTGTTAGATGCCGGTGGTAAAAATGCTACTCGTCTCTTCTTTTTATACAGATTTTTAGGTTGCAACAATATTGAATTTGATGGGAAACATCCAGAACAGCCTGACGGATCTCCAAGAACGGTCCTGGGTGCCAACGATTATTATTTGAACGAGGTGGTCATTGTATTATTTCCACTGTCAGTTTACTATAAGTATTTATGGTTTTAGTTATAACGAATGCTGATTTATATATGTAGTATAAAACAAACAACAAATTTTATGTATCTATATTTATTCAAATCGCAAAATAATGCACGTCGGAAATACACATAAATAATCGGGGCACTTAAAGCAACAGAATTTGTTTACATAAGGTGCAGTAAAATTAACTGATTTCTTCGAATCAAATGGAACCTGCTGGACCATGCTCACTGCTCATAGTTTCGTAAATTCTTATGATTTCGTGAATGCTTTTTAACTATACAAAAAGAGTAGATATGTTTGATTTTTTGCCCATCCTGCTTTGAATGGGTTTAAATTAGCAACCAAAAACAACAACAACAACAACAACAACAACAAAAAAAAAACAAAAAAAAAAAACACAACATTTAATTGAAATTATACCAGTTTAGAAAACCATCAGCTTAGAATTGTTACAGTACTGGATCAAATAAAAAATATTTGTTTTGTCTCTGTGGTTTCTTCCGTAAGTGTTAGAGTATGCATTTCAAAGCACATGGCTGAGTGACTGAGAAGGTATATTTTAAGATACAGGATTTATTGTGAATTTGTAAATCGAAATTAAATAAACTAAACTAACGTATTAACGAGAAAACACGTACATTTCCTCCTCCGTCGTTTGACTTGACGTTGAAAACAAAGCTAAATGTTAATTTATTGTTATTGTGTTTGAGTTGAATGGTTACTTTTAGGTTAGAAAGATGCTTAGTAGCATGACGTGTAATTCACAGTTCACATGGAGATCATTTAAAAGTGTCTGAGGCAGTTTAAGCTTTTAAGTTGACGAAATTATTGCAACACAGTATAATATTCATGTCGGGATCTGTTTACAAACAGCCGAAATAATGCATTATTTGTTTGGTTTGTTTTGGCGCGGGACGTTTATTCTCTGAAAAGAAATTGCTGCTTCGAATTTCTTAATGATAACATGAGTAGGGTAAAAACCAGAGCTCAATTATTCCTCCGGCGGAGGGGAAATTGTTCGTCGCTATTGACAATATCAGGGGAAGTAACTCGTACTCGGCCATGGTCGTCGTCCTTGGTTTTGTTAACTCTTCCCTTTTACCTTATGGTATGTGGCGGTCTGTCGTTAGTTTCAGAACGCAGATTCAGTGCCTGGTAGACAACTCGTATTGGCCAGTGCGAGCAGACCTATGTCCCTTGAAACGCTGGGATCTACTCGTGTATTGTTTTTGAGTCCTTGTACGTCGGTATTTGTTATTAAAAGATATTTAAAGTAGTATCAGAAAGTTTGGACCAAAAATATTTTTACAATTCATCTTAGTAAACTATGGTCGGAAGTAAGTACACAGTCATTAGATGTTTATATCAAGTTTCACGATATCTGGTTTCACTAAAAAATATTTGTGATGAAGAAAACTGAAACTTGTATTAAATGAAAACCAACATTAGATTTACGCGATATACTTTTAATTAAATTAAATGGATGGTTAATTATTGTTAATCAGGTCGGTCTCCCAAAATGTTTCACTTTAAAGAAATTTAAGTAATTATGTAAAAATATGACTCTTCATGTAATGCTGTTTAACCTGGATGTCTCCAAATTTAATTATGTTCTCCTTCAAAGTTTATATACAAGAAAAGTCGTTGATGCGAAGTCCATACACCTGTTCTTGAGATTTGTAACATAATTACTGCATACACTTTTATTTCAGTTTAAGTAAAGACTGTTTACAATATTACCACAATTGTTAGACAATAGATAGTTCCCACATCAGTAAAAATACTTATCTTGGCAGCCATCTTTGATGGCAACTTCAAAAGATTTTCAGATTAATTGTATAGAAGCGTGAATTTTATTATATTGTAATTTCTTCATTTATGGTTCAAAAATTAAAAGCTATACATCTTTGGAAAGCTCTTAAAATTCATAGTTTTAGAATGCAATATTTTTAAAATTGATAAAAGCACAAATAATTAATACGCATAAATGAATAAAATTATTTGCTCATCCTTAAACAAAATGAACAATGTATCTTTTTTGGTTGTATTTCTTTTACCTTTTAAGCTATCAAAATATAGTTTTGATATTTAAAAACTTCATCAAAGCTGTTAAATTTGATTTTAAATTCAGTAAAATAGGCTGAAAAATAAAAACACTATGGTAAGTTTAATACAGCACATATTTCCTGATTTCGGCCTGCAATAGCTTCAAAGATGGCTGCCTTCAACTGTCTTATCACTGCCTATGACATCACATGGAAACTATCTATACACATCGTGAAATATAGCGCTTTCAATGATTAATATTTTCAAATCTATAAATTAGCACGAAGATATATCGACGTCAAAACTGATTATGGATGGATTTGCCGGCATTTTAGCCGATACTTTGCAGCGACATTACTATTATTATAGCACAGGGGCACTAATGAGGTGACCAGGGACTGAACCCGTCCATTATACTGACACCGACGAGTGAGAAGTTGGAGATGTACAGAGATTAAATCAGTATGGGAGCAAGTAACAAAGACACTTGACACATTAAAGTTTTTATTTGAAAGTTTTTAGTATACTATAATTTTTCGAGAAAAAAACAAACTGTATAACTTATATTCCTGAGACCATAGAATGGTTAAGAACAGAACAAAAAGCAAAAGCCGACACCATTTATTAGGTTTTCTAAAGATGCTAAATATGTAGAAAAAAATGCAACATTATTATAATTAACTATAAAACTAGCGCTAGCAGAAAATGCCCATGTGTAGCAGCCTCACATTACGTGAGTTAAGTGTTGTTCAGATAATATTTTGCTCGAACGTAGTATGTGTTTCTTCAGTATCTTATTGCTTATTTTTAAGCCTGACCAATACGGGTCCTAATTCGGTAAAAGGTGTTCTATTTTATGATTTTTAATTTTTATATTTATTTTTGTGCGCATAGCTTTCAAAATAACTTTGAAAAAAAAAAAACCACACACACAATAAGATACTAAGAAAAAAAGCATACTATGTTCGAGAAAAATACTGTCTGAACAATTCTTATTTATGTAATGTCAGGCTGTATTTTTGCTTTTACACTTTAGTTTTATAGTTAATTATAACAATTTTGCATTTTTGCTATATATGTAACATCTACATATGTAGCATCTTAGAAAACCCATTAAATGGCGTAGAAGTTGTTTGTGATTTTTTTAATCATTCTATGGTCTCAGGTTTATATGTTATACGGACTTTTTTTCATAATTTATAGTATACCGAAAACTTTCAAATACAAATCACAACGTTTCAAGTGTCTTTGTTACTTGTTTCCATATTGCTTTATGTTTTATTATTAGTGTACCCGCACATTTTCAATGAAATGATCAGTTCCGGTCTAAATGGATCAGAACATTGTTGTGTAGAGTAATTTTGCATTTTCATAACTCTGAAATTTTTCAACTTTGTTTTGCACCAAAATGCATGTGATTATCTTACAAATAGCAAGTACATCACAAAGCAAAATAATAACTTTAAAATATAATTATATAGATTTTATGCCAGGCTTCTACTTCCGGTGGACATATAGACTTCCCATCCTTTTAGGAACAATTCCAGAGTAGATGCCACTAAATAAGTTTGCTAGATATTCTATAGTATTTCGCGAAACTTTCGGAAGCAAATTGCACCATGACCAAGCTATGATTGACACCCATAACCATATATAGGGGAGAGAGCTTGTTTACTGTTAATCAGAAAGTTCAAGAAGTAAGTCAACTTTTGCATCTTGTAAGAAGGTTTTGCATATACATAAAATGCACATACCGTCAACTTTCCAGTCGGTAACCTCCAATTTTCAATGAAATATGTATTTCCGGTAAAGGTAAATCAGTCCATTGTTCTACATGGTTTCAGTTTTTTTTTATACCAAAAGGTTAAGATAACCTTCAAAGTAGGAAATATTTCGACAAATTATAGCATCAGACGGTTATTAAAGAGAAAAAGTCCTTGTCCCAGACTCTACTTCTAGTCGCTATTATTGTCATCACCCTTATATTTGATATAAGAATAATATATATTCTATTTTTAATTAATTATTAAAAACAAGAACGCTCAACCTTTTAAATCTCAATTAATAAGATTCCATTCATCAGCATTTTTCTGTCTTAAATATTTTTCAAAAGTTTAAAAAGTGGAATAATCTTATTTTTTACAGTAACTATATAGATAGTTTCCATGTGATGTCATAGGCACTGATAAGACAGTTTAAGGCAGCCATCTTTGAAGGCAGAAGCTAATGCAGGACGAAATCTGGAAATATGTGCTGTGTTAAACTCCCAGCTGTGTTTTTATTTTCCAGTCTATTTTACCGAATTTTATATCAAATTTGACAGCTCTTGTGAAATATTTTAAATAGCAAACTATATTTTGATAATTTAAAAGGTAAAAAAATATAACCACAAAAGATACAATGAACATTTTGTTTAAGGATGAGCCAATAATTTTAATTATTTCAGTGTATTAATTCTTTGTGCATTTATCGATTTAAAAATATTGTATTTTTAAACCATGAATTTTAAGAGCTTTCCAATAGTGTATAGTTTTTAATTTTTGGACCTCAAATAAAGAAATAACAAGAAAATAAAATTTACGATTCTATAAAATTCATCTGAAAATCCCTTGAAGTTGCCATCAAAGATGGCCGCCAAGATACTGGATTTCCACTGATGTGGAAACACCTTTTTGCTCTGTTCTATGTCAGAATCCATCAAGAAATTTTGCCCTTAATACTATTTTTTAAATTATTCAAAAAGAAAAAAATCCTGTAATAAAAAACTTGTTCTTATTCCTTTTTCCAGGCTGTAACTAGCGAAAACAAGTTAAGGATGTTACTCTCAAAGGTGCAAAAGAAAGTAAAAGCCAGCCAGCAACAAGTTTTACAACATAATATATTTATTTCATTTTACAAACAACTAACAAACAAATGAATATAATGCATTTATTCAACAAACAGAACAATAAATACTGTTTAAACTGATCCAAGTCCTAACAAACAAATGAATACAATGCATTTATTCAACAAACAGAACAATAAATACTGTTTAAACTGATCCAAGTCCTAACAAACAAATGAATACAATGCATTTATTCAACAAACAGAACAATAAATACTGTTTAAACTGATCCAAGTCCTAATAGGTGTGTCTTCTTAATTAATGAAAATCCTTTTTAAATCCAAAACAATCCACAATTATGTCCGAACATGGCGAAATTATCGCTATAAATCCAAAAATACACTAACATTGTTTTTATTTTAAAACTATTGTTGTATTCACGGAAGGTCTTTTCCAACCCTAGACCCTAGACAAGTTTTCAAAAAGATCTTATTAACAATCTGGGAACAAACACAGAATATGTTCAGACTAATTATTACTGTTTTACACCCAGATTTACTCAATAGCAGTATCCATCTTAAAAAATATTAAAATATTGCTTTCATGATAAGTGAGTATGATATTTTGTAGTATTTCTTTCCTGTATTGAATGACATACAAACTTTTACTTGACAACAACTTTGGTTAAGTTGTCTTCTTAATGTCAATTCAGTATGTAATTATAAACCACAGCAGCACATACTTACGTAATAACATAGCTTTGTTACAACATTAGTTCCATCGGGACTAAGGACATACCAGATCCTTCTGTTTTTACTGCTTCTGTCAGTTTTTCTTCGTCGTTTTAATTTAAATGTGTGAAGTAGGCTAAGTTTTGGAAATAATAAACATTGTTCTTTGTATACATAACCCAAATACAAAAATGATTCCAAACAAAACAACTTTGAAAAAAGAGACCTTGAAAGAAAAAAATGTCATGTTTCAGAAAAATGCTTAACAATAATGGTTTGTGTAATGTGCATTTTCTGCTTGTACACATTAGTTTTATAGTTAAGTGTAATAATGTTGGCAACTTTGTTTCTTCTACATTGTGTAACATCTTGGAAAACCTATTAAATTGTTTGGTTTTTATTTTGTTTTAAATCACTCTATGACCCCTGACATTATATATCTTTTTATGCAATTTTATAGTGTGCTGAAAACTTTAAATAAAAACATAACATTTTAAATATGTCTTTGTTTCTTGCTCCCATATTGATTTATACTGGTGAACCGTTTCTTGTTTTTTGCGTCGCCTTTGATGCTTCGTGTTACGACGTTTCTTGTCCCATGTTGTTGTGAGTCAGACAACATAATTTACTGATAAAACAAAAATTGGACGAAGTTTGATGTTTTTCATCAATGCTTTTCTTGCTTTGTTATTGGGATGTTTAACTCAGACACACAACTCTTTATTGCCAAAGAGCACATGTCGACTAACTGAGCCAATAGTGGTATTCAGATGACGTATGATTTCATGGTCAGTAGCATTTTTATACGCTCGAATATATAAATGCATTCCGTAATTCGTTGACCAGTCGTAATTTTGATTAAATATAAGGCCCAGCTGTCTATAATTTGGTCTGGTGAAGTTGTAGCCATCTATATGGATAAGCCCCGGATGTTCTCGCGACAATCGTAAAGGAACATGAAGAGAGTTATGTGTCCATGCGTTTCTGTATTTTCTATATGCTTCATGCCACAACGACAGAAAGGTTGCATTCCGTCTAGACATGATGAACTGGTTGCCAATTGAAATGTTCTGTTCGAGTCCCTGTGTGTGATCATAGTGTCTCAGGGGATCGAGCGGTCGGAGAAGTAGTTCGTCATAATCTAGATACACACCGCCGTAAACTGAAATTGAAATTAATGCGCTTTTATTATTATAATTACAACGTTCACATTCGAGTTTTTTAACATAAATATATGCATGTCCTTAAGCAATCCGGTATGGCTTCGTTTAATATTGATTATATATCGTTTTGTTCGCTGAGCACTATTGAAGGTTAAGCAGTAACCGTACAGGTATATGTGGTAGGTCTTACTTTCGTCTTCTGTCATTCGATTACGTAAAATAGAAATGGCCAGTTATGATAGCAGTTTGATACAAGGAGGAACTTAGATTACATTTTGATACAGACATAATATTAGCATGGACAACTCAAAAAATGACATATCAAATGAATCCAATACGCTCTGGTGAATAGAGATGCTCCTTCGTATAACCTTACCGTACACGTTCGGTAAAGAATCTCAAATGTAATACAGTCATGTAGTATTTAAACACAGGAATCCTCGGTATGTGCTTCGGTCTTTTTACATCGTAAAGTAGCCTCTGCATATTTGTGGAACGTTAGCTTGCCACGTAAATAACGTAATCAATTAATGAAAATGGCTTAGAACAACATCAGACTTTAAAGTCAAATTTATTTTTTCAGCTCATTTCAAGGTTATAACAGACGATTCGATACTGCAAGGCCCGCGCGGTTTCTAAAAATAGATTGAGCTTATTTGTATCAAAGACCTTTACACGCGTAAACGTATTGTCTTAGTTCGAATTGTATAGACTGTCTTTATCTGTAATCTTGCCGAGGCTATTTTCCCTCATATTACCTCCGAGGCATATTTTTGAAAGTAAAAAAAAACAGACTTGATTCAATGTTGGAGTCTGCTGAACCTTTTCTGTGGCATAACCGTTCAACATACATCTCCTTATTGGAAGACTAGGCACATAAAAATGGCAAAAAGATAAGGTTTACATTATGGCAACTAAAAGACCCGACTTGCCTTGCAGCGCTTCTATTCTCATAATGTCAGCTCCGTGTTCTTTAAACGCTAACTTTTGGCCATATATATGCGTCAAGAGCGTTCTATTCACGTGTATGACGTTTGGAAACAGCCCAATAAAATAGTCCCAGTATTTCCCGTACGGCTTGTATTCTCCGTGTATAAGCAGAAGACACGGCCGCATGAACCTAACAGCACTCATGTAGCTGAGAAAATGGAAAAAGCCGAACTCATTATGGTTGTACCAGACGTAGTGAACGACATTTGGCACAGCCTTGTTGTCAGAGCAACACGAGTCTATCACACGGCGGAGGCATGTGTCCCCAAACTGAACGGTGTAAATGTCAGATGAGTTGATCGCTGGCGACAAACGCATCCTAGGCGCAGCAGAACAGTCCAGAGACACTTTTATCCGATTTCGTTTCGCAGCATCAATTTTCAGAACTGGACATGTGATCCGTTGCTGGAAGGTCCACGATGAGAGATCAGATTTGGTCGGGAAAGATTTCAAGTATGATACTGCCCATGGTGACTCGAAACTGCATACAGATCCATGTTCTGCACTTGGCGCGGTTTTTGTTGTTGTTGTTACAGTTGTTATCACCACACCCACATTGACGTTACTGTCCTTCCGAGCTGAAACACATATTGACAAAAATACAATAACGGCATCATCAGAACCAGTTGAAAGCATATCTTGTTTTTTAAAATGTCTTGTATTTTCAATGCTCCTTTACAAATAGTTCAAATCAGAATTTTCAAAGAGACACGTCCAATACAGAAATCAAAGAGTGTATCCCTAGTGTAGACAGTCCTCTCATCAATTCTAATTTTGAATGCTAAGTTTAGTAACTATCACTGCTATATATTTTAATGTAAGCTCCCTTTATTCGGAAGATACGGATATTTTAAACAAATGTCTGACTATTTTTTTCTAAATTGTATGCCTATTACTTACATGCAATTGACTTCAACTATTAACATTTATTCTCTTCTGCTTTTTATTGTTTTGAAGGTGGTATCCGACAATTGTGGATCAACAAAACATTTTCCAAAACGGTCTTAATTCCATTCATGTTCGTTAATGTTGAAGCAAAACACCCCACTCGTAGTTACACATATGTATTTCCTATCTGAGTAACGTTGCACAGTTTAATATTTTTAAACTGAGAAAACCACGTGACAACTTACATGTACCATTTAGTTTGCATTATCTCATCTTCCGGATTATTCACTGTGTGTACTTTTAGCAGAAATCGCCAATTTCTTTATTGATACATTTGGAATGAATGAACATTTAAAGTGAATCATTTCCCAATTCGTACTGTATAACAACTGAGACAGGTTCAAAATAGTTTTACTTAAACTAAACAACGAGTTAATGAATAAATATTTTTTAAATTTCCCAAAACTGGAGTTAGATATTTCTACATATATTTGCTATGTGCAAACTGTCGATTACCACCTTTTAGATCTTTAAAAAAAGTTCAAAGAGAATAAAGAGACATATTCTCTAGGGGTTTGTCTTTCATTCAAAAAATTAATGGGTTGTACAATCCAGAATGTTGTTTATATCTAATAGAAACATAACTTATCATTTTGCAACTTCATAACAAAAATTATATATATAGAGAGAGAGAAAAAAAGAAAGGTGCATCATACAATATCGAAAATAAGGTCTAAATATAAGTTTATGCATCTTCTTTGTGAAAACATTACGTGAAAGAGGTTTGAATAGTAAAAAATGCACAAGTTTTCATTTATATAAATGTATTGTTTTTGACGAAATTTGATCAAGTCTCGCATAGAACCTTTAAAAAAATTGAAGAAAAAAAGACCATTATTCTTGGGTGAAAACTATTCTTCTGCACAGTACAAGGGCGAATCTAGGATTTTATATGGAAATGGGGCGTAAAAGTTTAATATTAGGTATGTGAATGACGCATGGTTTCAGCATCATTATATGATAGTGCATTTATCTACTCTGTATAAGGCATTAATTTACATTAAATACATACAGTTACTTCTTAGAAAACCGGACCTGGTAGCTCAATCGGTAGTCCGTCGGCTCCAGATACGGGAGGCCGCGGGTTCGATCCCGGGCCGCGACATACCAAAGTCGTAAAAATGGTAGTGGTATAGCTCCTTGCTAACGCTCTAGCAAATAGTTCCACGACAGTTAGGCCCGATGTCATGATAATGTGACTGGGTGTGGTATCATGCTAGGTGTTCACGGCATGCTATACACAGTAAACCACGCTCCAGATAATGGTTTATTTTCAACAATGTTAGTATACTAGTATAGATAGTTTCCACATCCGTAAAGATCCATTATCTTGGCTGCCATCTTTGATGGCAACATCAAGGTAATTGTATAGAAGCGTAAATTTTATTTTCTTGTAATTTCTTCATTTGTAGTCCAAAAATTAAAAACTATACACCATTGGAAAGCTTATAAAATTCATATTTTGAGAATACAATATTTTTTAAATTTTTAAATGCACAAAGAATGAATACACAGAAATAAATAAAATTATTGGCTCATCTTTAATTAAAATAAAAAAGTGTATCTTTTTTTTTTTTTTTTTTTCACCTTTTAAACAAATCATAGTTTGTGGATATGAAAAATAAAAGTACAGTGATGAGTTTAATACGGCACGTATTTCCAGATTCCGGCATGCATTAACTTTTGCCTTCAAAGATGGCTGCCTTAAGCTGTCGTATCAGTGCCAAAATATTCAAGAAAACACAACATTTTATGGACAAGTTTCTAGTGAAATCAAAGATGTGTCAATAAGAATTTTTTCTTGATGTCGGCAAACTTCACAAGGATCAAAGAAAATGTGTGAAAATGCGTGCTTCGGTCTTCCTACATCGTTTAGTAGCTCCTGCGCATATAAAGGACGTTAGTTTGCCACTTAGAAATGACGCAATCGAATAATGAAAAATGGTTTATTTCGAACAATGCTAGCATACTAGTATAGTGAGCGGACAATGTTGAATTTACTTTTGCTTTTAATTTGTTCGAGTTAATAGAAGTTATACTTTTAAATGGATAAATTAAAAATTATCATTCCGTAACTTCTACCATAACATCCAGTAAATAAGTAGTTTTCCTATAACATAAAGTGTACTACCTTACTAATTTTTGCGAGGTAAAACTTTATTTATGCCAGCGGACATTAACGTTAGATGGTCCATATCCAAGATCACTATCAAAGCTTCACGCTTTACTTGTTGCTCCCTTGCATTTAAAAAGCAACACTTTTTAAACCGCCTGAAGGACAACTAACTGCAACACTTGTCCCATTTGTCCCATTTATAAGCTTTACTACTTATGCAAACATGAAGATCGTAAATATTGGAAATATATTCTCACAAGATTTCCATTAATGTATAGTTACTAAAGTTTAACATAAGTACAAGTTTTCTAAAGATAAAAAGACGAGTAAAAGGTGTTATACAACAGCTTGCCTATATCAAATACATGAAACAATATCGTCCCCTTTTGGGGTAAATTTGAATATAACTTCTGCATAAACCGATACTTAAGTCTACGTAAATACGACTTTAAACACCTCATTTGGTAGACTGAACAATCCTTGTAAATGTTCACGTGGTTTTCTTAGTAAGAATATATAGTTAACTGTACAGCGTGGCTCAGGTAGAAAATACATGTTTGTATTTGAATTTGAAGATTATCTTGACATTTTACCTATGCACTTGGAAAAGTTTCTGTGTAACTTCAGATGTTGCAATCATAAATTATCAATTGAAGAAGGGAGATTTTTTTGGTATTGATAGAACTGATAGAATTTGCAACTTGTGTAATATTAATGTTTTAGAGGACGAATTTCATTATCTGGTGCAGTGTAGATTTTTTGATGTTGAACGAAAAAAATACATACAACCGTATTTTTTCACTCATACTAATGTTCTTAAATTCTCAGAACTAATGAATACTAAAAACTTTAATCTGCTGGTAAAGTTATCTATATTCTGCAAAAAGATTATATCAGCTTTAGCTTAATTTAGTTTAGCCCTTGGCTTAATTTTTGCATTCTAACTGTAATGTAAACATTTCTCAATTTAACACTTCACATTTAGAAATTAGATACCTCATTCTCCAAAAATTATATTCTACATTTTTGTTTAAAAATATACAATAAAAAATAGATTAATAGCAAAACTGTCAGGGTTACACAACATATATTGTATATTGATTGTATGTTTGTTTCTTTGTTTATGCCACATGTTTATTTTGTCATTGTTTTTGTTTCATGTTGTCAGATGCTCCAAAGGAACCATGACTTTTGGAAATAATAAACTAAATGACGAGTGGAGTGGTTACTTTCACTTTTCACATAGATCTTAAACATTAATAAACTGCATTTTAGGGGTCTTTTCAGTTAACAATATTTTTTCTAAACACCGTGGACATTATTTTATAATGACGTCACTACTTTCGTCATAACTTATTAAAGAAAACATCAGCGCTTGGAAATTTTTGTATTCAAAAAGATCAAGTTTCTTGTCATTGCTTGCATTTGAGAAACCCATCAGAAAATGCGAGGTTAGAGCTCTGTAAAACCGGTTTAAGCACCCCAGTCGGCCATATTGCCGACTGACCGTTCCCAGACGGTAACTGTCTGGTTTGCTCTTTTAGTTAAATGACTCATAAAAATAGTTCTTACTTTTCATTTGGCTTTCACGTAAAATACCTTTGTCCTGTGCCTTTTCAGAGTTTTATACATGTTGCAATGCTCATAGGACTTTTTCATATATTCTTATTTGTTTGTTTGATAGAGAAAACACTGTTGGATACCACTGAGGCGTGGCTACTTTCGTGCTTGTTGTGGTAACAATTTTTCCATGTACATACGCAATTGGTGCGCGGAATTATAACACTTCAGGCTCCTCGGCCGGTTAACATATGGGCTCTAGACCCGGTCGTAGCCAAGGACTTAATGAGAGGAGATCTTCCAGATACCAAAATGTGTGATTGTGATATGAAATATCAAACGAACGAAAAACATATTGAAAGTATTAATAACTTCATTTTTATCAGGCCGCCAATCGTGTCTATGGTATGGTTTGGTGAATAAGATGAATGTTTTTGTACACTATTGACCTTCTGCTACAGTTGGTGTAGTGGGCAACTCTTCAGCTTCGGACAAACGGGCATAGACCATAAGACAGACGTTAACTTGCAAACAATCACCCGTTTACACTTGTGATAGTTTAAAGGTTAGATCCACCAACGGTTGACATTTATTATTGTATAATGTGTAAGGTTACACTGCGCGGTAATGAAACTGGGAGTGGTATCATATCAGGTGTTAATGGCACGATGGAATATCACTGTTTAGACAACACGTTTTCGTGGAATGTTAAACCACTAAACTATACAACATAACAATAATAAATGGAGATAGAGAAAAACATAACGTATTAAGCTAATATACATCTCTATATAAACAAACAGACAATTTACAAACAAGTATTTTTTTAACATTTCAGGGTATGTCCCATCTTTATGGCACTAGTACTATTAGTGTCACATATGTGTCCATTGCTTCAGAAGGTTCTGATTGTCGCATTGAAATTAAACTATTTGTGTAAAAACATACTTTCTATGAAGCTTTGTCAAGCATCCTTAATGCAGGAAATGGCGCTTTTTGGCTGCTAAATGTCAACACTCCTCCTGTGGGATCATGCTTCCAGACAGCCTAAGACTACTCTTACCTATGATTCTCGCTTAATGTGACCTCTCCCTTTATCCCATACAAATAATTATGGATTCTCTTTGTCGCCGAACATACAAACAGTTTGGGCTTATAAATAAGGATTTAGCAGCTTCTGAAAATGCAGCAAGTGGCTCCATTCGGCTGCTATATTTTTAAAGTTCTCTTGGGTAGCATGGTCCCAGACTAGCAAGACTAGAACCTCTGCTTGTCGTTCATTTTGTACCACCTCCCCCTATATAATCCTGCTTCCGACCTTGTCATATCTTTAGGCAATTCCGCGGGCATGCCAGCACAATTTGTTGCCATAAAGAAGACAATTCCCGAATCGGGTGCTTACTGTTAGTTGCCTAACTTAGGTTGGATATTTTACACTGTCTTTGAGGAGAAAAAAACTTGAGGAGCAATTTACGGCTTTGTCGCCGCTTAGGGCATCTCAGTCGATCCTTTCGTCGACTGACCGTTCTAATATTGTTGGATTTTTGTGTGTCTATTTGCTTGTAACGCTTTTTTCAGTATTTTTGTCACATTCACATTTAAGCTGCATTTTCATACCTTTGTCTAGAGCAAGCTATTGATTACATTTAATTATGTTAGTGATAATTCTTATAGGATCCTCTCATTTCTCTTATAAAAGTAAAAAAGTACCATAGAAAAGAAATAAAGAAAGTATAAAACTGTGTATTAATTTGTAATAGCATTATGTTGGTGTATTGTAATATGTTTTATGGAGCAGACATTTCGTTATGTATAAATTGGCAACCAACATTTTAAAATCGCACAAGAAATGGGGGAAAAAATAACCCCATCACAGGGGAAAATGTGTCGAAAGTTTTGTTTTCCACGAATCAAAAATGGCTCTTTTAACGAGACATATATATGATCATTAAAACTAGTAGATATTGTTCATTGTTAGTAAGTGCAACCTTTTATTAGTCCTATCACGTATGACAACTTGTTGACGAAATCTTAACACTTTTTACATCATGTAGTATCTTCATCCGGGTAATTCAGACATCGATATCTATTTTTAGCAGTTCTAAACGGCTATTGTTGTAGGTTCGGGTGGACTGAAAATCGAGAACAACTTATTTCACGATTTTTAAGGATTTAGTCATGAATGTATGAGTTTATGCAAATTATAATAGTTACCATGTTACTTAGAAACTTGTGTTTGGCAAAGCATGCCCTATTTACAGTCTTTGTATTACAATAGAGATCTTGCTTTATGTACTTGTATTTTTATCGTCTTTATCGTCATAAACTAACAAATGTTTACTTTTTCTTTTTTCAAGACCGTTGCTTGTCTTTTTTTGTTGTTATTTTACTTTCATATTTTATCGTAAACAATATGATGAAAAGCCAAAATTTGACAAAATTTGATATGGAATAACTGGTCTGTGTAACTATTTTGTGTAGCAGCACTTGGTATAATATGTTCTCATAGATTTTGAAACAATATCTTATCCTAAAGGGTATTAAGTAAGTAATGCTCAATATAAACATGTTTGTGACAAATATCTAACACGTAATAATTGTTCAACTTTCCTTTTAACAATTTACAAACCATATAACAGACAATCAAATCTTAATAACCTAAACAACATTTTTTTCTAAAAGCATTAATCTGCAAAACGATAACACAACTATAAAAAGATGTGAAGTTCGGATTAAAATGTCACAGATCATTATAATTATGCATGAAGTTTGATGTGATTTTGATCCTGGTTTTTTTTTTTCGTGCATAGGTTGTACAGACGGGACCCTTCAGGCCCTCATAAATCAAAATTTGCATGTTTTCTACTTATATGCTTAAAGAAAAGAAATAAAAGATTAAAATATGCTTGTATAGATTTTTAAAATTGAAATTTCTAAAAGCAGAGGTAACATATTGGTATATACCTCCAACAAAGGCAATGCATGAATACCATCTGAAGCGGTGAAGAAAAACTAAATTACGTACCGATAATACTGGTGAGTCAATACTATTATCTTTATCGAGGTTTTATTTCGAACTTGAAAGGAAATGACCAAACATGATGCTACAGCCGGCACTCTTCATATGGTCTTGGTTATTAAAATGACCTAAAATAACTAAATATTCGAATGAGCCGTTCGCCAAATAACCGTTAGTTATGAGTACACTTAAGGACTATTAGCAATGGGTACTATAAATTACGTATACGTTTACGAGGTTCAACAACACTTTAAGCTGTATATATGTTCAGTATATAGTCAGTATATATTCAGAATATCATTAGAATTTAACTTGAAATGATAAAATATCGCGGTTATTTTTAAAAAGGGCTATCTGATTGTTTGCCTATAAAGAATACATACTTTCTGCATAAAGCCAAAGAATAAGTTAAGTGCGGATGATTTGGAACTGAACCTCAATTATCAGACAATAAAAATCGTGAAATACTGCCGTTCTCGATAAAACGATGTACTAATTGCTTAAAATGCATGACCATTGTAAACAAAATGTTCCAAAAACATCCAAATGAAAAGTTCCGATCCTGCGAATACTGACAATTGCTAATATACTAAATGTAATGAGTAACAACCGCGTACTAGTTAAAATGTGAAATATAAATACTGCTACTTACCGTATGAGAAAGGAACGAATTTAAGATGTCCAATCGTTTGCTCTTCGTTATTCATTGAATACAGTTTCAAGAAAACTATAATTGTTACAATAAAGCCAACACCACACAACGCATATGTTCTACACCGGAGCATTTTTAATTGTTTTTCTACAATAAGTGTATAGGCGAACTGCGAAGAGAATGACAATGAATATTGGTCCCCAATCTGGTCAGATCTTATAATTGCTACTTCTCGTGTTACCCACTTTTAACTATTCGTGGGCAGAGCCGTAAATTTTTAGCCGGGTGGCGCGGGGACAGGGCGACGCTTTCCCCAAGACCGCTCGCTGGATTTTGGGCCAAACAATTACTAAGGATCTCCAAATTAGCGCACATTTCCGCTGAAATCACTTCATACACTTTAAGACAAATATTTCAACAAAATACTGCCAAATTAGTTGTACAACATAAATGGGTTTGGGACAAGCATTTTATAACTTAAAGTTGCCAAAATACTTTCTTTTTCATGTAACCGTAGTTTAGGTTAACTCTACATTGTTGATTTTGTTTCCGTCCAAGCATTGATTGAACGGTGGACCAAAACAAAAAAGAATACCTTCACGTTGTCAAATAAGCGGCATGTTTTCGTACAAAGTCCTCTTGGAGCTCCAAATTGCTGTTAAGGATCAATGTTTAAAAATATATGAGGACACTACTTCGAAAAATTAAGGAGCCCTATATATGCAGTTTCCAGTAATGAACAAGATTTAAAAAAAAAAACCAACATAATTCTGACTGAAGAAAAAAGTAAAACTGTTATAATAGGAGATTTGCAAAAAATACCTGTCATGACCGCCCTCCCCACCCCTCAACTGACGCCAGGACTAAATGTTCAGTATTTTGGAAAAATGTACATGCATATACAAGATAAGCAGGGTCGTTGAATGTATTAATTACAGTCATGGGTTAGATTTCAAGTATAAAAGGATACTCAGCCAGCGTTTCAACCTTTCATATGTAAGACGAAACGGACACATTAAAGCTAGTTGGGCACGGTTTTGTTCAGGTATAAAAAAACACCAGATCCGCAATGCATATGTATTTAATGTATACACATAGCAATCGTACCTACTCGGCACATTGACGCATGCGCAGTACTGGGATATGTATGTATTTGGTTTATGAGACGAAATGTCCAAATGAAGCTGAAAATCCCCACGACGCATAAAATTTCCATTACTGAAAAACTGTGCGATAATTTATAATTAAAGACATTTAAAGATGCTATCTTAACCAACTGTGTTTGGGTCGCTATGAAAGTAATTATGATGACTTGTAGTTGATTT
Organism: Sinonovacula constricta; assembly: GCA_007844125.1. NCBI lineage: Eukaryota > Metazoa > Mollusca > Bivalvia > Cardiida > Solecurtidae > Sinonovacula > Sinonovacula constricta. The sequence continues at coordinate 31,885,541 of CM017569.1, read as the reverse complement.
TGGTAAACTATAGATATCTGGACGTGAAATATATGCCAGATTAAATATATGTCAAACCGTTTCAGATTAAATTAACTGACACCGAAATGCGTAAAGTTACACTAGATAAGGTGAAATAAATCAGGTAACTTCTGTAGCCCCTTGTTATTAGGTCATGTAAAGTCCTAATGTAAGAATCGTGACTTATCCCAATCATCGCGCGCGCGCGCGCACCCACACACCCACCCACACACACACACACACACACACGCGCATACACATATGCGCGTACGCACGGACGCACGGACGCACACACATACGCACTGCAAAATGCAATTTAATTTACAAGCACTATTTGTTCGCTATACTAATTATCATCCTTACACAACTTCTCTGACTGCTTGGCCTTCCACTGCGTACTTTCGAGTCCCGTTCGGTGTGAAGGACTATCAGTTGACATGTAGTGCGACGGTTGTAGCAAAAAATCCGTCTGAGGTCTTCCTCAACCAAAACATATCTAGACGTCGCAATAATGTCCATTATCGGTCGCTGCGATGTATTAAAACCACAAAACATACATACAGACCTATGAACCGGACCTGGTAGTGCAATCGGTAGAGCGTCGGCTCCAGGTACGTGAGGCCCCGGGTTCGATTCCGTGCCGCGACATACCAAAGTCATTAATAATGGTAGTGGTAAAATAGCTCCCTTGCTAACGCTCAAGCAAATGTAAGGGTAGTTCCACGACTGGTTGGCCCGGTGTCAGGATAATGTGACTGGGTGTGGTATCATGCTAGGTGTTTGAAGGCAGCACTATATCTGCTTCAAATGGACACCGTCTCCAGATTACTGAAATACTGTTGGGGGGACGATAAACCCAATAAACAAACAAACATATCTATGCCTGGGTAGAACCACCGGCGCATCACAGGTTAGCAGGAATACATCCCCACATAAAAAGTCTCGAACCCACGCTGTTGAGGAGGTACAAGTCAGCGACTTTAACCGCTCGGCCACGAGTGTCCCCAGTATATCAAAGGATATTTAGTCGATCCTGCCTTTAGTCCACGCAAAGACATATTTTAAAAGGCGTAAAGAACTTGTAAGGTAGCCATGAATGTATTTTTAATATTTCATCGTGTGTGACATGCATATGGCACAAGTAGTATTATTGTCATATAACAAAGCAAGTATGTAAATAATGACAATCTATAGAATGTTATAACGATATTGTAATGGTAATGTTATTATTTTATTACGGCGTGATTTTATGGCATTGGTACTTAAGATCTTTTAGCATCCTATCTTACACTTTTCTGCTGTATCTAAATGACTTTTTTAAAACCAAAACAACACACATTAGTAAATATTTCAAGATAAATTTAAAATGACATAAGTTTTCTGTATTTTTACATTTCTGTTTGGCTGTGTCTGCCCCACTGACAAAACCAAGAGGTTTTGTGCAAACACTTACTTGTAACAATACTCCGCATGTTCAATGGCTGAGCATAGGACAATGATAATAATAACAATAACCAAGCAAATAGAACGATTGTATACGTTTGAACATTAGCGTTGCCTTAAATGAAAATGGCACACAATAAACAGTCAGTACCTTGTTTGGTGATAAAGGCAGTATATACTGGCCAAATAAATGCACAGAGATTATTAGATATGTTTATATAAGTGTATGTGTGTTTTATACTCACGAAACATTTCCTCAAAATTTTAGGGATTGTTGACGACAATCAGTACAATAAAGGCTAGCTGTTTTTTTCTCATGGTTTGCGTAGCATCAGCGCCATTTCATATTTTAGACGTGGCTTTGGATGTGTTGAGTACTATGCTGGTCAAACTTGAATTGCTACAAACGTGAAACTTAGATTTTAGTAATCAGAAGACAATGTAGTTCTGCACTGAAATCTAAAATGACATATATCTGCACATTTCTGAGCTGCATCTTTTCAAAGTTGACTGCCAAGAAATCGTGTTATAACTCTGCCAGCTCAAGGAATTTATCACAAAACTTCACCAGTGTGCAATCCTTGATAAGCCGAACATTTCATTTACAGGTACTATAGGGATCAGACAAACCGTTAAGCCACCTTCGCAATTTAGTGTTGAGTACGATCGCAAATGCTATAAGCCGTAGTTGTAGAGCTACATACAGTCCTCTGCTACTGTCAGTTGCAGTGTCCTTTAAACATATACTACAGTTAAAAAAAAAACACTCTCTCACCCTCTCTACTGTATGTTAAAATTGACTGATACAGATTTTCGGCAGAACTCATATTTTTCGTAGGTTTAAAGTGTCATAACTCAGATAGTTTTATACATGCCACTGGTCACTGACATTATAAACCACAGGTGTTTAAATGGTCTAAGGAAGACAGTTTGATAAGTTCCAACACTTTGTTGGTTAAAGATGTGATCTAAATATGTGACGTGGTCATCTCTAGCATCGAATATTGTGACGCGATCTGAGATTTTGGGTCCAAATGCGGTAATGACGTTACGTTAAGGTTCTGGACCTGTAATGGTGACCTTCCACAATCCTTATAATGATACTATTTCTTGAATCTCTACTATAAAACACATCGTACGATGAATTTTTTAAGGAAGTTTACCGTTTGTAACTCAAGTTATGTACATTTTTATAAAGTGACCCTTGATTTTCAACAACACCGTAAATTGTGCTGGAACAAAAAATGAAAAAGTACCATTTTTTCAAATTCTACTGTTCTATATTCAAATTTTTACCAATTTTCCTGTTACACAATCATGTCATGATAAATCAGAACAATAAGATTACATTTTGGACCAATTCTTATAAAAATACAGAACTTTGCATACATGTACCCCCGAGCAAAAATCCGAGTTTTTTGGGAGTGTTTAAAAATTTACTCTATCTATAAAAGCAAATATCTCAAGTTTGAAGCTAGTTAGACACATACAACTAGTTTTAAAAATTTCTGCAATATGAACTGCCCATAATATGAGATTTTAAAGGCATTTTACCGTTCCGAATAAAATTTATAAGAATTTGTAAAGGTTACTATAATGAAACTGCAAGAGAATTTATAGCGAAAAATAACGTCAAAATGGTCAATTACAGATTATACTCCTTTATACAAAAAAAATCACCTACAGTTGGTATAAAAGATGGAAATATGTATGTAAAACTCTGCATTATTACATGAAAACCTTCTCTTTACTGATTTTGGCTGGCTTGAGGGAAATATTTGAAATTAACCACTTTACACGTTTTTTGTAAAAAAATCCGACAGTTTAGGAATAATTGAGTCAAGCACTCTTTTGGTATTAGTGACACTTGGTTGTCCCTCACAATTTTGACCCCTGAATACATTTAAAAGTCCATCCTGGCCATCCGGAGAAAATATCAGACGAAGATGAGCGAGCATCAAACCATGTCGCTAACTCTCGCGGTTAGCATGCGAAGGCAAATTTAAATCGCAAACACAAGATGAAACAGTGCATTTTTCACCTGTACATAGGAAACCAACACATTAGTTGATCCACTTGATCCACTTCAACTTTACATGACTTTGTTGTCGGTAAACCACTATTATTACAATATCGCCTTCGATCACGCTGTCGAGCTCCCGGTTCCCTCATTTTTGAGAAATGGGTAACCCAATGACGTCATGGAAAATCCATATCACGTGGTGAAACTACTAAAAATAGCAAATACGAAACTTTACGACGAATGCTTTTCAAATAAAACCGGATCATACCGAGTGCAGATGTTTACCGAAGTTAGTTACAGGTCCAGAACCTTAAAAACCGCGATTTAACTTGACACAACTTTGTTTGCTTGAAAACCTCACATGTGCACGTACGCTGTTGTTTTTTCTTGTTTCCAAGTGTAGAAATACGAAATTTACAGGATGGACAACTGGAAGTATCATTTTATAAACAAACAAAAAATGTTAACTCTTTATTTCCCCTTGATTACTCCTGTAAACGTGACGACATTCTATGTGTTTAAGTGACCTAATTTTGAGCGGGAAACGCGTTCGTTAAAGTTTGACGAAAACAAGAAAATTTTACTATATAAAACAAGTTTACAAACATTGAATATGTCACCATTTTTTGTAAACACTGATATTCCATCAAATAATTAAGTAAAGATATTGCTATTTTGTATGTAGAAAGAAAACACAATAAAATGTAGAACCACCGGTGCAGCGCAGGGTAGCTAGAAAACCTCCTCACATTTAAGTTCTCGCCCCGACCAGGGCTCGAAGTCATTCGGTGAGACAGCTGAGAGGTTGGGGAGTTACAAACTAGCAACTCTAACCCTCGAACATGGGTGCGCCACGGCAAAATTCATTATGTTTAAATGCAACATTATATTTAAAAACTAATTTATTTGATATTTCTGGATTGTGTTCACCATTTAAGGCGCCTCTATTATTTAACACATAACCATGGCTGTCGCTGGGATTCACATAACTACATTTCAAGTGTTATTTCACAGCAAACTGGAAGGAGTCCCTTAATAAACAGGTGTTTATGTAGTTGTTATTGTATCCTAGTTCCAACAATGTAGCGCAACACTACATAATCTATTCTGAATAAGAAGTGATATATCCTCACTGGGCATAACAAGATGGTCCTATATTGTATATCCATAAAAACTGCGACTAATTTGGAATTTGCACTGAGGTATCATGCAAGTTTTGACTTTGTATTAAAAACTTTTATTTATCTACTTTTTTCTGTATCTATTGAAGCCTGAATAAATTCCATAAATTGTATATAATTATACACATATAATATATATATATATATAGATATATATATATATATATATATATATATATATATATATATATATATATATATATATATATATATATATATATATATATATATATATATATAAATATATAAATAAGGTAAGCGTTTAAATGGTTAAACCCTATGCTGGAGCAAAGTGTCATACTGCCAAGAACTACTGTGCTATATATAGTATCCGTTATACACATATGCGGAGCATTTCAGCATTTTAAACATTAGAAGGTATTTGTTGATTATTCAGAGTGAACCCTGTTTATCTCTACTAGCTTTACCAACAGTTATACTGACAACCTGACTGTTGTACAGTTGGTTTACACTAGGTCTTCTGTTGTGGCATTACGTTGCTTCATACTCAAAGCTATTAAGCTAAAGGCTGATTTCAGGTATTGTCAAAATCCTCCTGAAAACAAAAGGATGGCCCACACTTTGTCTTTCAGCAAAAAGCATCTTTCTAGTTTCATTATATTTTCGTTTAGGATTAGAAGAAATACATTAAGTATGTTAACTATGAAGTAAAACTTAAATTTAGTTCTGCTCTTGCTTTAAATGGCATAGAAGAATCTATACAGTCATTTGCTTATGGTTTCAAATCAAATGTTATGGAGGTTAAAAATAGTCTTTTAATCATATAATGATATTTTTCACTATTTTTGAATGCTTAAAGGTACATGAATGTAAAAGGCGAGCGTAACTTGGATAAAGTTCTCTTCGAAAAGGCCGCAGGGCCTGCAAATTCCAGAAAAGATGAAGCTTCACTTCCTGCAGTATTTGCTCCTTGTGTAAAAACTGAAGATGAATGCTGCTTAAGACCAAGAATAAATCGAAGCAACAGGGTGTCATCCGACTGAAAAAGGGGAATTCACCCTAATAATGATAGAGAATAAAAAGTCTGAAGTTTCAACCGATTGTAAAACTTTGAACTGATAAACTCTGCATTTCTTTTGCGTGTTAAAATATTACAAGAACACTTATGCGATATCTCTCTTTAGATGAGTAACTCAGACACACACATCTTTATTACCAAAGAGCACATGTCGACTAACTGAGCCAATAGTGGTATTCAGATGACGTATGATTTCATGGTCAGTAGCATTTTTATACTCCCGAATAAACAGATGCATTCCGTAATTCGTTGACCAGTCGTAATTTTGATTAAATATCAGGTCAAGCTGTCCATAATTTGGTCTGGTGAAGTTGTAGCCATCTATATGAATAAGCTCCGGATGTTCTCGCGACAATCGTAAAGGTTCTTGAAGAGAGTTATGTGTCCATGCGTTGCTGTATTTTTTATATGCTTCATGCCACAAAGACAGAAAGGTAGCATTCCGTCTAGACATGATTAGCTGGTTTCCCATTAAATTGTTCTGTTCGAGTCCCTGTGTGTGATTATAGTGTCTCAGGGGATCGAGCGGTCGGAGAAGTAGTTCATCCCAATCAAGGTACACACCACCGTAAACTGAAATAGAAATTAATGCGCTTATTTAATTATAAAGCTCACTCTCGATTCTTGTGAACATAAACATGTGCATGTCCTCGAACAATCTGGTATATCTACGTGTTAGGTTCCGAAATAGTATCTTTGCATACGTGTAAAATAGATTATCTGGTCTTTTTTCGTTGAGCGCTAGGCAATAACAGTACTCGTATGCGTAGTATCTTTTGCTTTCACTATGTTGAAAATTGTTCCATAGAGAACTGTAGTAATTATATTTTTTTCTAAACACGACCACACGCAAATATTCGGCCGATTGTCGTTTTCAAGATTTAAATACAAATTCGCTGCCATATTAGAAAAGAGACAGCAATAGTTCGTGTAACTTGTTGATATATTAGATAACTTGTGATCTGACATTAGATTTTGCGAAACGGAAAATTGTAAGTTATGATAATAGTTTGATACAAAGAGAAACTTTGAATGCATTTTGATGCCGACATAATAGTAGAATGGATAACTGAAGAAAATGACATATCAAACATTTCAACACGCCCCAATATTAACATTAATATTTTCCCGTACAAGACAGGGTGCTCGTCTGCTTAAATGCTTAATATTGTTGTGTAAGTTTAAAGGTGATTCCGACAGCTTTGACCAAAGTTTATATTTTACAAACAACCAAACTAATTGTTGTAACCCGGAAAGATCCCGCGAAATGCTTTTCATTAATGCTCTACAACTATGTAAAAAATGAATCATAACACCCCACTCGTCATTACAAACAATTATCTGCTATCTGAGCCACGCTGCACAGTTAGCTATATTTAAACTCAGAAAACCACGTGATCACTTATTACTACTCTTAATCGTTCGGTTAATCCTTTCTGACGTTTGTATCTATATAAGCAGATTCCCCGCAGTGGTTAATACTAGATCTGGTAATAATTTAAGCAAGGAGTGATTAATTGCACAATCTGTGCAGTGAAACTTTTAAAATAGTGACAAGATCGTTTCTTACTCGGACCTAAGTATAAGTTTTTCAGGACACTATCCCCTCATTCCACGAAACAGTGGTAAAATATTGTTACATGTATTTGTAGGCAGACTGTCATATTCCACCTCTCACAGCCCTTGGACGTGCAAATATATTTGTATATGCGCCATATTACCGAAGTCAAACCAAGACCATATTTCTTGCACATTTTTAACCTAGAAACTATCCCTATCAGCTCTCATCTGCACCGCTCTGGAAAGATGTGTCTTTTAAGGAATAACATTTGTAATGGGGGGGGGGGGGGTATACATACGGACTACTACCTTTTGTATAATAAATAGGGTTCAACATACATCTCCTTATTGGAAGACTAGTCACACTCAAATGGCAAAAAGGCAATTAAAATACATGACTTGCCTTGCAGTGCTTCAATTCTCATAATGTCAGCTCCGTGTTCTTTAAACGCTAACTTTTGGCCATATATATGCGTCAAGAGGGTTCTATTCACGTGTATGACGTTTGGAAACAGCCCAATAAAATAGTCCCAGTATTTCCCGTACGGCTTGTATTCTCCGTGTATAAGCAGAAGACATGGCCGCATGAACCTAACAGCACTCATGTAGCTGAGAAAATGGAAAAAGCCGAACTCATTATGGTTGTACCAGACATAGTGAACGACGTTTGGCACAGCCTTGTTGTCAGAGCAACACGAGTCTATGACACGGCGGAGGCATGTGTCCCCAAACTGAACGGTGTAAATGTCAGATGAGTTGATCGCTGGCGACGAACGCATCCTAGGTGCAGCAGAACAGTCCAGAGACACTTTCGTCCGATTTCGTTTCGCAGCATCAATTTTCAGAACTGGACATGTGATCCGTTGCTGGAAGGTCCACGATGAGAGATCAGATTTGGTCGGGAAAGATTTCAAGTACGATACTGCCCATGGTGACTCGAAACTGCATACAGATCCAACTTCTGCATTTGGTGCAGTTGTTGTTGTTGATGATGATGTTGTTGTTGTTATTGATGGTGGTGTTGTTGTTGTTGTTGTTGATGGTGGTGTTGTTATTGTTGTTGTTGTTGTTGATGGTGTTGTTGTTGTTGTTGTTGTTATTGTTGTTGTTGTTGTTGATGGTGGTGTTGTTATTGTTGTTGTTGTTGTTGATGGTGGTGGTGTTGTTGTTGTTGTTGTTGTTGTTATTGTTGTTGTTGTTGTTGAAGCAGTTACCACTTCGCGCACATTGACGGCATTATCAGTCGGAGCTAAAACATCTGTTGAAAGAAATTGAAAACGACATCAATATGACCAAAAGGAAACATGTCTTGTTTGTTTATTCCTTTAACTTTTACAAAAAAAGTTTAAATCACACCTTCAAAGAGGAACTTCCAACACAAAAAAAGAGTCAGAGCGTGTGTCACTAGTTTAGACAATTTATTGGACAGTACTAATTTTGAGAACTAAGTTTAGCAACTATCAGTGGTATATATATTTAAATGTAAGCTCGGATACGGATATTTTATACGAATGTCTGAATATTTTTTTCTAAATCGTATGCCCATTACTTACATGCAGTTGACTTCCATCAGAACTGTAACTATGAACATTAATTTTGTTCTGTTTCTTATTGTTTTGAAGGTGGTAACCGACAGTTTGGACCTAAGTTTTGTGGATCAACAAAACGTTTTCAAAAACGTTCCTGCGAAATGCTGTTTATTAATGCTCTTCATGTTAACTCGTAATTTCAAATATGTATTTCCTATCTGAGTCACGTTGCACAGTTTGTTTGAAAACCACGTGACAACTTACATGTACTTATGAGATTGCATTATCTCATCTTCCGGATTATTCGCTATGACATCGGTCCTATTTTTAGCAGAAATCTTCATTGTCTTTATTGATAAATTGGAAAGAAGGAATATTTAGAGGCTTTATTTCCCAGTTTGTACTTTATAACAACTGAGATAGAGTTCAAAGTACATGTAGTTTTTACCTAAACTAAAAAAACGAGTTTATGAGTAAATATTTTTTAAATTCCCTAAAAGCTGGAGTTAGATATTGCTACATATAATTGCTATATGCAAACTGTCGGACACCACCTTTAAGATCTTTTAAAAAGAAAAGGTTCCAAGATTTTCGCTTTGGAATAAAGAAACTTATTCTCTTGGGTTTTGTCTTTCTTTCAAATATTTAATTGCTTGTACAATCAATTTTGTATATAGGTAATAGAAACGCCTTTTTTGCAACTCCATAACATAAAAATGGTAAAAAACGCGCATCATACAATATATAAAAATATGGTCTAGATATAAGTCTATGCATTTCCTTCGTGAAACCACCACGCGAAAGTGGTTTGGAAAGTAAAAAAAATGCACAAGTTTTCATATATATAAATGTAATGTTTTTGACACAATTGGAACAAGTTTCGTATATTACCTTTAAAAAAATGAAAAAGGAAGAAAAAGTCATCTTTAGGTGAACAATAATAATCTGTACAGTACAAAGGCGGATCAATGATTTTATCTGGAAAGGGGCGTAAGAGTTCTATGTTAGGTATGTGGAAGACGAACGGTTTAACGATATTATATGATAGTGCATTTATCTACTCTGTATAAGGCATTAATTTACATTAAATACATAGAGGTACTCCTTAGAAACCTGAAATAACTCATCCAAAGGCTGATTTTGAAGATTTGTATACATTTGCTACATTGCATGTGGACCCTTTTTTTCTGGAAATGAAATCCGGAGATGCGTTCTGTACAACTTTATAACATGAAACAATTTTACCAGCATATTTGTAAACAATATAAAATATTTTATTAGAAACCTTTTCACTGCCATATGAATGTTGTTCCTAAATGTCGGGTACTATAAGCTGTTAACTTACTGCTTTTGTAATATAATCGACTAAATAATTGTTCACGTTCTCTTTGAAGTAAATCTATATTTCCTAAGCTTCCTTATACTGCGTAAACTTATGTTTGCAGAAAAGGGTTCGTTCGCATCTCATTCGGCTATTTCCGTACATGTTTGGAAAAGAACCTCGAATGTAAGAGCACTGACCCACTAAGATTCCCGGTACGGGCTTCGGTCTTTCTACATCGTTAAGTAGTTCCTGCCGGGCTTCGGTCTTCCTACATCGTTAAGTAGTTCCTGCGCATATGAAGAACGTTAGGTCGCCTCTTAGAAATGACGCAATCAAGTAATGAAAAATGGTTTATTTTTAACAATGCTAGTATACTAATATGTTGAGCAGGACCATTTTGAATTTATTGTGCTTTAAGTTGTTCGTGTTAATAGAAGTTATACTTTTAAGTGGAGAAATTAAAAATTAACAGTCCGTAACTTTTAACGTACCATCCAGTACATAACTAGAGTTTTCATATAAAATAAGGCGTTCCCCCTTAATAGGGCTCCGCGAGGTAAAACTTGATCTATGCCAGCGATAACATGAAAAGGTCCATGTCCAATGTCATGATAAAATCTCCTCGCATTACTGGTTGTTCCCTTTTATTGGGATAAATAAGTTAGAAAATACATGTTTATAATGACGAATGGAGTCTTTACTTTCACTTTTCACACAGATCTTGAACATTAATAAACTGCATTTTAGGGATCTTTTCAGGTAACAAGATTAATTTATTTTTCTATGGGTCTTCTTCCCCTAAAATAGCTGGACGTTGCTTTTAAAATCAAAATTGTGTTGTTTCGATGTAAAATTTAAAACGAACGAAAAACATATTCAAAGTATTAATTACTTTATTTTTTTTATCAGGCCGCCAATCGTGTCTATGTTATGGTTTGGTGAATAAGATGAATGTTTTTGTACACTATTGAACTTCTACTCCAGCTTGTGTATTGGGCAACTCTTCAGCTTCAGACAAAAAACATAGACCGTAACAACATCGGTTGACATTTATAATTGTGTAATGTGCAAGAAAAGTCGTTGATGCGAAGCATCAAAAGCGACTTTAAAACTGGAAATCGATGAAGCAGTATGGGAACAAGTTAGAGGACGTATTTTAAAAGTTATGATTTTTTATTTGATAGTTTTCAGTATACTATTAATCCCGAAAAAAAGGTATGTATAACGTATATTCCTGTGACCATATAATGGAATAAAACATAATAAAAGCAAAAACAACAACAACAAAATAACACCATTTAATAGGTTTTCCAAGATGTTACATATGTAAAAAAAAACGTTGCCAATATTTCTTTTAATTAACAATAAAACTTACGTGTGCAAGCAGAATATTCACACATGCAGCAGCCTCATATTACACAAATCATTATTGTTGAGATAGGATCTTTCTGGAACCTAGAATGTTTTTCTTTCTAAGTATCTTATTGTTTATTTTTATTATTTAACCTTCTTCGCAAATTTAAATTGAAATAATTGAAGACAAACGGAGAGAAACAGAAAAACAAAGAATCAAACAAATAATTGGCGCCTGAAAATACAA